>JARQOD010000003.1:315703561-315742284 GCA_033576555.1 Oophaga sylvatica
GAACTTCTGGGGAGTTTCTGCACTGAAAGTAAAGGGGCCGAATAATTTGCACACCCCACTTTTCTTTTTGTATTTCCACAAAAAATTAAAAACCAATACTTTCGTTCAACTTCAAAATTGTGCCCCACTTGTTGTTGATTCTTCACCAAAATTTCATTTGTATCTTTATTTTTTTGAACAGATATGTGGGAAAAGGTTGAAAATTTCCAGGGGGCCCGAATACTTTCGCAAGGCACTAATAGATATATATTATTATTAATATATATATAAAATATTTAGCATGGCTAAGGGTTTGTATTTAAAGGGGTATTTTTATAGAGATGGCTTGTCCCTTGATGTAAACCCGGAGTGTTTCTTTAGTGCAATTAGACTAAGGGGTCGGTTGCTACATTTGGGGTCCGGTTACGGGGCCTGAGAGACGGGAGGTTCGGCTGCCATATACCTCACCCTGGGTAGGGGCATCGCCATACTTGTATGTGTTTGTAAGGACATGTGGTGATGTCTTACCAATGGCGAAAAAAAAAAAAAAACCTGAAGGCACATCCAGCCTAATTGAATTATGTAAAAGGGGGTGCCCCCCATGTTAAAACATACGAGAAAAAATGGAAGGAGGTTTCACCGGATTTTCGGTCATTACCCATCCATTCTCCCATTGATGCGGTGAAGTAGTCCTTTGCCCTTAGAGGAAAGCACCCAAAAATAATATTTACACCTCTAGCTTGACAGTGGGGGACGGTGTTCTTTGGGTCATAGGAGCATTTCTCTTCCTCCAACATGGCGATTGGTCAATCCCAAAAGACCTCAATTTTTGTTCATCGACCACAGCACCTTCTCCCAATCATACAAATCATCCAGGTTTTTCATTGGCAAATTCGATGGCTGCACTGTGCCTTCTGACGGGGGAGCTTGCGGGCACTGCGGATTTTTAAAAACTTTATGGCGTATGTTTTACCAATGGTTTTTTTGCTGACTGTGGCCCGCTGCCTTGGATCATTATCAAGTTTCCCCAATGATTTTTTTGGGATCTCTCACTTCCTCTGATCAAGTCCCCCACGTCATGTGTGCTACCACGAAATCGTCGGGGGTTGCACATTTTGACTTCCACAGTGGTTGCTGTTTCTTTGGTTTGCAAGTAGAGAGTTAATTCTGCTTGCTTGGTGCTGGGGATGGGTGCAGTTCTCCCGGCTGCAATTGTTATTTGTTGATTGGTTTCCTTTAAATTCCTGGTTGTCGCTTTGGGTTGCCAGTGAAATCCTTAGCAGACCACAATAGGAATGAATCTGTATAACTTAATTTAGAGTCCTTAGCTGTTTTAAGCTCAACTTGCTTAGAGTTTATTCCCCAGACCTTTTAGTTCCTTCGGTGTTTGAGTGTGTATGCAAGTGGTGCTTCTGTCTGTCTTATATGTCTAATCTGTGTATTTAGCGGATCAGCCCTATCCCTTTGGTTGTAATCAGGATCCCTTAGGGGCTGATTACAGGGTTCAGGGTCGACAGGAGAGGTTAGGTGGGAGACTTGGACCCCTTTAACCAATTTAGTAACCCCCAAGGTAGGGTTAGTTAGGACCCCCGGCAGGTCAGGTTAGACCCCGGTCCTCCTTTTCCTGTTCAGTCATCAAGTCCTCAAGGTTTAACCCTGTTTCAACTATATCGTTCTGCACATCTATCCTCAAAATTAACCTAAGTTCTGCAAGATTGTGTAGTAAATCTATTTTAACTTACATTCTGATTTGGGTAAACTATATTTGTATAGAGTGGGTTCCTGTATAAATAGTTTACTGACATTGTTTCATATCATTGACGCGTGACATTTTCACTGGCCAAAAAAAAATTATCTCTAGTTCCATGGATCCAGTAGCCCGCTGGCTTTGCAGTTGCAGGGATTATCCTGGAGCTGAGGACATTTTGTCCAAAGTTTGTCTCCCCTTGGGGCAAACCAGAGTTGAACTAAAGTAGCTTTCCGATAGGTTCACTGGGGGCGGACAAATTTTTTCCTTTCCCCGGGGGGCAGAAATTTGTTTTTCGGTTCGGCCCGCGCACAGGGAGTGATGGCAGAGGTGGGAATTTTTACCCTCACTTCTTCAAGGGGACCCTCAATCCTGGGGCATTTTCCCTTCCTCCCCGGGATCCCCGGGTCTTCAGTCGGAGAACAATTTTTTACTGCTCTGGGATTGGTATATGATGACCAGATCGGGTTCTCCTTGCGGGGAACAAATTACGTAAGTTACAGAGGAGATCGTCCGGCGGAGGAATTTGGTTGGTTTCGTAGATGGGCCACGGATATCAGTGGAATACCCCGTTTAGGAGCCAGTTTTTGTCCCTGGCTTTCTGACAAATTAAAAGACGTTTTGGCTCAGTATAGTCTCCTCCTTCCTGGAGGGGGCTTGGCCCTAGCTATCCGTACTGATAACGGCTTGGGGGGGGTGAGGTAACTCCACTCCTTTTGTTTCTCCACCTACTACTAAAAACTCCTTATGTTGGGTTCCCCTTGTCGGTTCGGATTGCCTATACAGTTGGGAGGGACATCTTTTCGTGTGGGGATGGCGGCACGCCGCAGGACTAGAAGGTGTTTTTTCTGCGGGAAAGAGGACATTTTGTTGGAGAATGTCCATCCCGTGTCTTGTTAAGTAAAAAGTCGCCAGAAAACTGCTAATCCCAGGTTGTGTGGTGGACGACAACCTGGGAGTATGTATTTCATCCGCCGGTTCTTCCAGTTCCTTGTACCAGTGGAGGTGGTGGTTGGTACTAGAGTGAAGAGATTGTCTGTTCTTCGGGAAATAGTGGTTCTGGGGCTAATCTGGTTGATGCTCAGTTTGCTCAGGCTCAAGGTATCATCTGAGTGTATTGGTCAAACCGATCCCTATTTTCTCCTTGACGCCAGGCCTCTCGGCCAAGGTTTAGCTTTGTTCATGAGGTTAAAAACATTGACCTTCGGGTAGGGCCAATACATAGGGAACAATTATCTTGTTATGTGTTGGAGGGTCTACCTACTCCCATTGTGTTGGGACTTCCTTGGCTGGTTTAAACATAACCCTGTGATTAATTGGCAGTCCAGAGAGATAAGCCAATGGGGTGAGTTTTGCAAAAGCAACTGCATGAACACAGTATCAGTGCGGTCGTGCCTAGTACATTGCCTCCTTTTTTGGAGGTTTTTGGGGATGTTTTCTCTGAGGAGGGGTGTCGGGAGTTGCCTCCTCATCGCGTGTATGACTGCTCTATTAATCTACTTCCTGAGCTAAGTTGCCTAAAGCTAGGTTGTATAATCTTTCTGGTCCTGAAGACAGGCTATGAAGATTATATTTCTGAAAGTCGGGCCCAAAAGGGCATATTAGACCTTCATCTTCCCCTGTGGCCCGGGGGGGGTTCTTCTTGTGAAGAAAAAAGATGGAGGCCTACGCCCTTGCTTGGATTTCCGCGAACTTAATCGGATTACTGTTCGAGATCCGTATCCACTTCCTCTTATTCCTGATCTCTTCAATCAAATTGTTGGCGCCAAAGGGTTCTTTTAAATTGGAAATCTCAGGGGGGCGTATAATCTGATTAGGATAAAAGAGGGGATGAGTGGAAAACGGCGTTTAACACGCCGGAGGGACTTATGAAAACCTGGTCATGCCTTTTGGTCTACTACTGCTCCAGCAGTATTCCAACATTTTGTTAATGACATTTTTCGTCACCTTGTGGGGTGTTTGTGGTCGTATATTTGGATGACATTTTAATTTACTCGCCAGATCTTGTGTCTCACCAGGGGCATGTGGGGACAGGTGTTGCAGATCTTGCGAGACAATAAACTATACGCCAAACTGGAGAAGTGTGTTTTTTTCCGTACAGGAACTTCAGTTTTTGGGTTTTTTGGTGTCACCTCCGTTTCCGGATGGACCCTGAAAAGGTGAGAGCATGCTTGAATGGGATCAGCCAGGGGATCTTAAGGCTCTGCAGCGTTTTTGGGGTTTGCTAATTACTACCGGAAATTTATTTGTAATTTCTCGTCTGTCGTCAAACCTCTCACTGACAATGACGAGAAAAGGACGGATTTTTCTAAGTGGTCGGACAAAGCTTGCCAAGCCTTTTGCTCTTTGAAGGGATGTTTTGCTTCGGCACCCGTTCTCATCCAACCAGATGTATCTCAGCCGTTCATTGTGGAGGTGGACGCGTCTGACGTAGGAGTGGGTGCTATATTGTCCCCGGGTCCGTCCCTGGTAAATGGCATCCGTGCGCTTTCTTTTCTAAGAAATTGTCGTCCGCCGAAAGGAATTATGATATCGGCAATAGGGAACTTTTGGCCATTAAATTGGCTTTTTAAGAATGGCGTCACTTTTTGAGGTGGAGTCCACCCGGTCACCGTTATTACTAATCACAAGAACCTGCTGTATTTAGAAATCCCCTAAGCGTCTGAATTCCAGACAAGCTCGAGGTCGTTGTTTTTTTACAGGTTTAATTTTGTCGTCACTTATCGTCCGGGGTCTAAGAATGTAAAGGCTGATGCCTTGTCTCGCAGTTTCCCAGGGGCCGGAAAACGGACGACCCGATTCCTATCCTTCAGGAGGGGGTGGGAGTGTCGGCTGTAGTTCTGAGCTTGAGGAGGGGGTGTTTAAGGCTCAGGGGGCGCCCCTGCAGGACCCCCAGGAGACTGTTTGTCCCCAAATCAGTTGAGACAAAGGTTATTGAGGCACATCATAATTTGCTTTAGCAGGACACCAGGGGGTAAGGCTACTTTAGATCTCCTTTCCCCGCCGATTTTGGTGCCTAACGCTAATAAAGATGTTATAACTTTTGTCGCGTCCTGTGGGGTTTGTGCTCGCTCTAAAACTCCTCATACCCGTCCGTCTGGGACCCTTTTACCCTTGAAACTTCCGGAGCGTCCATGGACTCATTTTATCTATGGACTTCATTACGGACCCTTCCTCCGTCTCTGGGAAAACTGTCATACTGGTGGTTGTTGACAGGTTCAGTAAGATGGCACATTTCGTTGCTCTTCCTGCACTCCATAATGCAAAACTCTGGCGCAGGTGTTCATTAGGGAGATCGTGAGACTTCAGGGTTGCCTTCTGATGTGGTGTCAGATAGGGGGTCTCAGTTTGTGTCCAAATTTTGGAGGGCATTTTGTTTACGTCGGGGGATGCAATTGTCGTTTTCCCTCGGCTTTTCATCCACAGACCAATGGTCAGACAGAGCGTCTGAATCAGAGTTTAGAGACATATCTCCGGTGTTTTGTATCGGAGAACCAGGAGGACTGGTCTTCTTTCTTGCCTCTGGCAGAGTTCGCTCTTAACAACAGGCGGAGCGAGTCCACTGGTAAGTCCCCGTTTTTTGGGGCATATGGTTTTCATCCCCAGTTTTGTACTTTCAATGGGGGGGGTCCTTCTGGGGTTCCTGAGGAGGAGCGTTTCTCGTCGTCACTTGCTTCTGTGTGGCGAGGTGTATTGAATAATTTGAGTACGATGGGGAACCGTTACAAACGTATGGCTGATAGGAGGAGAGTTTCTGGTCCAGATCTGAATGTGAACGATCTGGTATGGTTGTCTACCAGGAATATAAAACTTAAAGTGCCCTCCTGGAAACTGGGTCCCAGATTCATCGGGCCGTACAGGATCAGTTCCATAATTAATCCTGTGGCATTTTGTCTGGAACTCCCTTCTACGTTTAAAATTCATAATGTGTTTCCACAAGTCATTACTTAAAAGGTATGTGGCACCAGTCATACCGTCACCTCTACCTCCTCCTCCAGTGTTGGTCAATGGTAATTTGGAATTTCAAGTATCAAAAATCATTGACTCTCGTCTGAATCGCCGGTCCCTTCAGTACTTGGTGCATTGGAAGGGGTATGGTCCGGAGGAGAGGACGTGGGTCCCTGCGTCTGATGTTAACGCAGATCGTTTGGTTCGGACCTTCCACAGAACTCACCCGGGCAGGCCTGGCCCTGAGGGTCCGGAGGCCCCTCGTAGAAGGGGGGGTACTGTCATGTGTGCATTACCACGAAGATCGTCGCGGTTGCATATTTTGACTTCTCACAGCTGAGTTGCTGTTTCTTTGTGTTTGGCAGCTAGAGAGTTAATTCTCTCTGTGCTTGGTGCTGGGACTGGGTGCAGTTTCTCCCGGCTGCAATTGATTATTTGTTGATTGGTTTCCCTTAAATTCCTGGTTGTCTGCTTTGGGAGTTGCCAGTGAAATCCTTCATGCAGACCACAGATAGGAATGAATCTGTATAGACTTAAGTTGAGAGCTCCTTAGCTGTTTTAAGCTCAACTTGCTTAGAGTTTATTCCCCAGACCATTTATGTTCCTTCGGTGTTTGAGTGTGTATGCAAGTGAGTGCTATCCTGTCTGTCTTATATGTCTAATCTGTGTATTTAGCTGAGATCAGCCCATATCCCTTTGGTTGTAATCAGGATCCTTCTTAGGACTGATTACAGGGTTCAGGGTCTGACAGGAGACAGGGTTAGGCTGGAGACTTGGACCTCTGAACCATTATCAGTACCTCCAAGATAAGGGATTAGTTAGGACCCCAGTGCAGGGTCAGGTTAGACCCCGGTCCTCCTCTTTCCTGTTACAGCTCATCAAGTCCTCAAGATTAACCCTGAGTTCAACTATATCGTTTCTGCACATCTAGTCCTCAAGATTAACCCTAAGTTCTGCAGAGATTGTGTCAGGTAAATCTATTTTATACTTACATTCTGATGTTGCTAAACTATATGTTGTATAGAGTGTGGTTCCTGTATAAATAGTTTACTGACATTGTATTCATATCATTAGACAGCGTGACACCCACGAGGCGAGATTTTGCATGATGTCCCAGATCTATGTCGATTGACACTCATTTTGTATTTCTTCAATTTTCTTACTATTGCACCAACAGTTGTCTTCTTCTCACCCAGCGTCTTACTTATGGTTTTGTAGCCCAATCCAGCTTTGTGCAGGTCTATGATCTTGTCCCTGACGTCCGTATAAAGCTCTTTGGTCTTGCCCATGTTGTAGAGGTTAGAGTCTGACTAATGATTAATTGAGTCTTTGACAGTAATCTTTTATAAAGGTGACTATGTAAGACAGCTGTCTTTAATGCAGGTTGTAAGGAGTTGATTAGGAGCGTCTAACTGGTCTCTGGTAGCCAGAGCTCTAATTGGTCTGATCAAATAATTATTTCGCACTGCAAAATGCAAATAAATGTATATAGTTTATACAATGTGATTTTCAGGATTTTATTTTTGATATTCTATTTCTCAATGTTAAAATTAACTTACCCTTAAAATTATAGACTGTTCATGCCTTTGTCAGTGGACAAACGGACAAAATCATCAAGGGATCAAATACTTATTTTCCCCACTATATATAGCAGTATAATGCACCCCCTAGTCATACATAAAGTATAATGCACCCCTTTAGTTATATATAATAGGATAATGTACCCCATCATCATATATAGAAGTATAATGCTTCCCCATAGTAAATATCCTGCATTCCCTGTGAGTAAAGCTTGGTAAAGATCATGTACCTCCAAATGAGGAAAGCTTAATAAAGATCCTGCATTTCCCATGAGGAAAACTTAGTAAAGATCCTGTGCACCCCCATGAGCACTTTTTAGCTGAAAATTATTTTATCACCATTCCTCCATACTTACAAGTCATTATTACAACAGATTTTCAATATATTGTTTATTTAGGACTGGATGTTTTATTATTTACTTAGGAGTTCCCTGATGTTTTTATGGCCTGTTTTTATAGTCAATGCCATCTAGTTAAGAGCATTCATTTTTGTGTCATTGATCTTTTATTAAGTAGTGTTACCTTAACAGCACCATACACAGAGGTAATCCATTTAAAAACCTCTTAGGTTTGCTTAAGCTTGATCTGCTTATTCAATACAGAACACTTCGAGCAGTACATTCATGTATGAGGGGAAGTCAGGAGAGACAACTCTCAGAGGAACAGGGGAAAAGTAAAAGCATATGAGTCTGGTAAGTTTAGCAAGAGGCAAATTTATTAAGGGCATTATAAGGGATGACATGCAAAAGAATAAAGAAGAGAACAATATAATAACTGACGAGTTCCTTTTAATGAAAGACAAGTTGTATTCATTCAGCATGCTTGGTTTATATGAGGAGGTAAGTGCCAATCTGGATGTTGGCCCCATGGCTGATCTGATCTATCTGGAAATCCAAAAGCATTTGGTACTGTATCAAACAACTGGAGGTCCAGAAGCCAGGACTAGAGGACACTATATGCACATGGGTAAAAACTGGTTAAAAGACAGGGTACATTCTCTAAATTCGGATTAAAATCAGCAGTGGGGACCACAAGGTTCAGTGTTTGCCAATAACTTTTTATTAAAGTGAATGTCACGGCACTGTTGCAGAATATCTGAGGGCTTCCCTATCACTAAATCTAGTGATGCCCTAGCTATCTTTGCTCTCAAGATTACTCCTGATTGTGAAGAGGCCGGGGCCTCATACATTGATGTGCTTCTAAATCAACCTTTGTCTTTGCCCTCCCCCACAGAGGGAAATGGGAGTTGTAGTGTGTAATAATATACAAACCAGACTAACAAGGGAGGATTTACAGGAATAAATGAAAATGCAAATCATATAAACATGCACTCACACACCACAGAGTGGAACACAAGAAAGTAAATTAAGGAAAAATCAAATAGGAGAGGATAAGGATATGCACGCAAAAAAATAACCAAGCAACAGTCTTCTGAACAACACTCCAAACGCCTCCTCAAACAACCAACAGTTCCAACTCCAGAACCAGACAGTATGAAACTAACACTGGTAATCCCTTATTGCCAGAGGCAACTATATATAGCAGAGGGAAGTGGCCAACACTAAACAGCTAAGACCAGAGGCGAACATACCGCATGTGCAGCCGGTGCAGCTGCATCGTGGCCCGAAGGTGGATGGGCGTCCCTGCAAGGCGGCTAACATTGAGGGCAATCTAGCCTGTTTCTCTAGCTCCGAGGCTCTGGGGGGCCCCTGGCAAGTTTGCCCTCATGTGTGGTGGGCAGGGAGCGATCATTGCAGCTCCACTGCCTACAGGAGAAAATGGCAGTGGAGTGGAGCTTCAGGTATCTGTCCTCCACTTCCTGCCTGCACTTCTTGTCTGACACAGCCCCCCCGGCTGGATGATGTCAGCATTCAGCGCACATCTGTGTCAGATAGAAAGCTGCTGGTGACGATGATGCTGCAGCTGCAGTGCAACATGCGGAGTGGTTAGTGGTGGTGTTTGAGTGTGTGTACATGTGGAGAGGTGAGTGTAGGTGTATGTGTGTGTGAATGTGCAGAGAGGTGAGTGGTGGTGTGTGTGTGTGTGTGTATATGGAGGTGGTGGAGAGGGAAATGATGGAGGTGGTGGGGGAGTACAATGATGGAGGTGGTGGAGAGGGTAGTGATGGAGGTGGTGAGGGAAAGCAAAATGATGGAGGTGGTGGGGGAAAACAATGATGGAGGTGGTGGAGAAGACAATGATGGAGGTGGTGGGGAGATGGCAATGATGGAGGTGATGGGGAGAACAATGATGGAGGTGGTGGAGAGAGTAATGATGGATATGATGGAGAGGGCAATGATGGAGGTGGTGGAGAGGGCAATGATGGAGGTGGTGGGGAGAACAATGATGGAGGTGGTGGAGATGGTAAAGATGGAGGTGGTGGAGAGAGCAATCATGGAGGTGGTGGGGGAGATGGCAATGATGAAGGTGGTGGGGGAGAGGACAATGATGGAGGTGGTTGGGGAGAAAAATGATGGAGGTGGTGGAGAGGATAATGATGGATGTGATGGAGAGCACAATGATGGAGGTGGTGGAGAGGGCAATGATGGAGTTAGTGGGGGAGAACAATGATTGAAGTGGTGGAGAGGGTAATTATGGAAGTGGGGGAGAGGGCAATGTTGGGGGTGGTGAAGATGGCAATGATGGAGGTGATGGAGAGGGCAATGATGGAGATGAGGGAGAGGACAATAATGGGATGCGGGGGGACAATGAGGGATTGGGGATTGGGATGGGAGGAAGGGGGACTTATAAAGGACTTATGAACAGGGGAGGAAGACATTAGATATGGATGTAAATGAATTGGGTGGTAGATAAGGGTGCTAAGCGCCTGATAGCATCCTCCCCATCTCACAATTTATTGTGATGCTATTGGGGGTTTAAAATTTATTTGGGAGTGGGACAGGAGGCGATAAGGTGCATAGGACCCTTTATAATGAATTTAAACGTGGGAGAAAACACTTGTCAGGGACTTGTAATGAATTGGAAGGTGGCGTAGGATGCTTAGTACCTGATAGCTTCTTCTCCCACTTCCAAATTTATTATGATACTATCAAGTACTTATAAATATATATATATATATATATTATATATATATATATATATGTAGCTTTGTCACCATAAAAGGAGGGGGGCCAGACACATTTCTTGCACAGGGGCCCCAAACTGTCAGTGTCCGCCCCGGCTGAGACCATCAAAGCAGGAAAGCTGCAGGAGCTCTCAACTGAAATGAATAACAAGTCAATGGGTAATAAAAGTCGGCAGTGAGTGGATGACTTTCCTCCACTCACTGCCGACTTTTATTCCCCATTGACTTGTATTGGGTTGGGGTTTCGGTCGGAAATCCGACTTTTTTGCCGCTAGTCGGACCAATTTGGTCCAACTTGACTTTTGGTGAAGTCGGGTGGTCCGAAACCTGACCCGAACAAAGTCGCTCATCTCTACTACCCACTCTTCTTGGCAAAAAGCCTCCTGTTCCAGTAAATTCCTGGGCTGTCTAGCATGAGCTGCTCGCTTGAGATCGCCCCAGAGTGGCTCAATGATATTAAGGTCAGGAGACTGAGATGGCCACTCCAAAACCTTCACTTTGTTCTGCTGTAGCCAATGACAGGTCGACTTGGCCTTGTGTTTTGGATCATTGTCATGTTGTAACGTCCAAGTATGTCCCATGCGCAGCTTCCAGGCTGATGATTGCAAATTTGCCTCCAGTATTTGCTGATAAGATGCTGCATTCATCTTTCCTTCAACTTTGACCAAGTTTCCTGTGCCTTTGTAGCTCACACATCCCCAAAACATCAGCGATCCACCTCTGTGCTTAACAGTAGGAATAGTGTTCCTTTCATCATAGGCCTTGTTAACCTCTCTCCAAATGTAACGTTTATGTTTGTGGCCAAGTTCAATTTTGGTCTCATCACTCCAAATTACCTTGTTCCAGAAGTTTTGATGCTTGTCTCTGTGCTGTTTTTCATATTGTAGAGGAGACACTTTGTGGTATTTGCACAGCAATGGCTTTCTTCTGGCGACTCTACCATACAGCCAATTTTTCTTCAACTGCCTCGCTCCTTATTGTGCATCTTGAAACAGCCACACCGCTAGTTTTCAGCGAGTCCAATATTTCAGCTGATGTAATTTGTGGTTTTTCTTTGCATCTCAAACAATTTTTGTGGCAGTTGTGGTTGAAATTTTTGTTGGTCTACCTGAGTGTGGTTTTGTTTTTACAGAGCCCCTGAGTTGCCCATTTGCTAATCACAGTTTGAACGCTGCTGACTGGCATTATCAATTCCTTGGATATCTTTTTATATCTCTTTCCTGTTTTATACAGTTGAACTACCTTTTCCCGTAGATCTGTTGACAATTCTTTTGCTTTCCCTATAACTCACAATCCAGAAATGTCAGTGGCTGGATGAATGATGCAACAGTCTGTCTGGATTCCAGAAACTCACTCAGCTTTTATGCACACACACTGATTATTACAAGCAAACAAGTCACAGGTGAGGATGTTACCTTTAGTAGCCAGTCAAACCCATTTGTGTCAACTTCTGTGCATGCTATCAGGCCAAAATCACCAGGGTATGTAAACTTTTGATCATGGTCATTTGGATGTTTTGGGTTGTCATTATGATTTAACCCCTTAATGACAGCCAATACGCCTTTTAACTGCGGCAGTTAAGGGTACTTAAACCACAGCGCTGCTTTTTAACGGTGCTGAATAATAAGGGTATAGTGCTCCCCAGAGTCGGAATTTCTCTGGGTCTCGGCTACCGGGGACCCCCGGTACCTCTGTTGTCCCTGCAACCCCCCTTGAAGTCCCCCGGGCCGCCGGCATCTTTTTCCGGGAGAAAATGGCGGGCGCATGCGCAGTGCGCCTGTTGAGATCTGCCGGCTGGCACTCGGCAATAATAGGAAATTTTTCCTATTGGTTCATTTTGATCACTGTGATAGACCCTATCACAGTGATAAAAATAAAAAAATTGAAAATCAAACCCCCTTTATCACCCCCTTAGTTAGGTAAAAATAAAAAAATTTGAAAAATGTATTTATTTCCTTTTTCCCATTAGGGTTAGATTTGGGCTAAAGTGAGTTGGGCTAAAGTTAGGATTAGGGTTGGGGCTAAAGTTAGGGTTAAGGTTAGGGCTTGTGTTGGGATTACTGTTAGGGTTGGGATAATGGTTAGGGATGTGTTAGGGTTAGGTTTGTGGTTAGGGTTATGGTTAGGGTTGGGATTAGGGTTAGGGGTGTGTTGGTTGGGGTTAGGGTTGAAGTTAGAATTGGGGGGTTTCCACTGTTTAGGTACATCTGGGGGTCTCCAAACACGACATGGCGCCACAGTTCATTCCAGACAATTTTGCGTTCAAAAAGTTAAATGGTGCTCACTCTCTTCTGAGCCCTGCCATGCACCCAAACAGTGGATTTTGGGTTGGGGATAAAGTTAGGGTTAAGGTTAGGGCTTGTGTTGGGATTACTGTTAGGGTTGGGATAAGGGTTAGGGGTGTGTTAGGGTTAGGTTTGTGGTTAGGGTTATGGTTAGGGTTGGGATTAGGGTTAGGGGTGTGTTGGTTGGGGTTAGGGTTGAAGTTAGAATTGGGGGGTTTCCACTGTTTAGGTACATCTGGGGGTCTCCAAACACGACATGGCGCCACCGTTCATTCCAGACAATTTTGCGTTCAAAAAGTTAAATGGTGCTCACTCTCTTCTGAGCCCTGCCATGCACCCAAACAGTGGATTTACCCCACATATGGGGTATCAGCATACTCAGTAGAAATTGCACATCACATTTTGTGGACCATTTTCTCCTGATAAACTTGTGAAAATAAAAAAAATGGTTGCAAAGTAAATTTTTTGTGAAAAAAGTAAAATGTTCATTTTTTCCTTCCACATTGCTTTAGTTCTCATGTTGTGCAATTTCTCCTGAGTACGCCAATGTGGAGGAAAGCCACTGTTTGGGCGCGTAGTAGGGCTCAAAAGAGATGGAGCACCATTTGACTTTCTGAACACAAAATTGACTGGAATCAATGGTGGGTGCTATGTCGCATTTGGAGACCCCCTGATGAACTTAAACATTGGAAACCCCCAATTCTAACTCCAACCCTTATCCCAACTTACCCTAACCCTAATCCCAACCCTAACCATAACCCTAGCCACAACCCTAACACCAACACCACGACCCTAACACCAACACAACCCTAACCCAATAAAACCCCAACCCCAACACTAGGCCCAATTCTAACCCTAGCCCAACCTAACCATAGCTCTAACCCTAGTCACAACCCTAACCCTAGCTCTAACCCTACTCCCAACCCTTACACTAGCACAACCTTAACCCTAGCTATAGCTCCAACTTTAACCCCTACCATAACCCTAACGCTAGACAAACACTTACCCTAGCTATAACCCCAACTATAACCCTAACCCTAGCTCTAACCCCAACCCTAACAATAGCCCCAACCCTAACTCAAATGGAAAAATGGAAATACATTTTTTTAATTTTATGGTGGGTTGATTTACAATTTTTTATTTTGATCACTGTGATAGGGTCTATCACAGTAATCAAAATAAACCAATAGGAAAAATTTCCTATTGTTGCCGGTTGCTGGCCGGCAGATCTCGGTGGGTGCACTGCACATGAGTGGCACCCCAGACTCCAGTTGCCACGGTGATACTGCCTCCCTCTAAGGGTTGATGTCATGCCTGGAGGCAGGGGGAGAGGTCCCCATGCCAAGTAACACAGTGTACATCTCAATTCCTGCTCCAGGCCAGAAAGGGGAGCTTCCTTATAAATTCTGGCCAGCAGGTGGGGTTAGTGAGTCAGAAAGAAGTCAGCTGAGAGAATAAACAGGAGAGTTGTCATGGAAATGTGAGACAGCTGGAGCTGGTGACAGGACAATGAGAGGGGAGAGTTGGCAGTTGGTCTGTGGAGAGGGAAGGGACAGGAGCAGAGACAAGAGCTCAGGGAATAAAAACTGTGTATAGCTGACCACAGAGTGGAGCGCTGATAAAAAGGGACACCAGAGTCCTTGGCTGGGCGGGTGCTGTACGCCCTGACAGCCGAATCTGGAGGGCAGGGGACTGCAAGCTCCCTGGCCACACTGAACACCTGAAGGCACGGCAGCAGACCAAGAGCCCGGGGCTGACAGTGAAAAGGACAGTGCCTGTGATATAGGCTCAGGGCCGGATTAACGTAGGGGCTGATGGAGCTGCAGCTCCAGGCCCCTTGTTAGAAATAGGCCCATCCGCGGCCCAGCCGGCGCGCCGATGTCTCGGCTGCCGGGCCGTGCTAGTCAGGGCCGCCATCAGGGCATTACAGCCCTGACTGGGTATGGGGCCCGATCAGCAGAGGGGGCCCGCACCGGGCCCCGTCACCTACCGATCGGGCCCCACAGCCCCGCCCCCAGCGGCAGGATTCTGCCGCTCAAGTAACTGAACCTGCGTCCAGGACGCAGGTTCAGTTACTCTATTACTGTGCGGGCCCGCACAGTAATAGTTAACGCTGCCAGCCAATCGGAGGCTGGCAGCTCACGTCAGCACGCACGTTGCCGGCACCTGACGTCATTGTCAGTTGCCGGCGAGTGCGCGCTTTCTCTTCAGTGTGGATCCCTCGCCGCTGGAACACGGCAAGGTAAGGAGAAAGGTTTTTTTTTTTTTTTAATGTTGCAAGCGGCAAAGCTGGAGCCCCGGCAGAATGAAGACGGGGCAGGACTGGGGGCAGAATGAAGACGGGGCAGGACTGGGGGCAGAATGAACACGGGGCAGGACTGGGGGTAGAATGAAGACGGGGCAGGACTGGGGGCAGAATGAAGACGGGGCAGGACTGGGGGCAGAATGAACACGGGGCAGGACTGGGGGCAGAATGAAGACGAGGCAGGACGGGGGCAGAATGAAGACGGGGCAGGACTGGGGACAGAATGAAGACAGGGCAGGACTGGGGGCAGAATGAACACGGGGCAGGACTGGGGGCAGAATGAAGACGGGGCAGGACTGGGGGCAGAATGAACACGGGGCAGGACTGGGGGCAGAATGAAGACGAGGCAGGACTGGGGCAGAATGAAGACGGGGCAGGACTGGGGGCAGAATGAACAAGGGGCAGGACTGGGGGCAGAATGAACACGGGGCAGGACTGGGGGCAGAATGAACACGGGGCAGGACTGGGGGCAGAATGAACACGGGGCAGGACTGGGGGCAGAATGAATACGGGGCAGGACTGGGGGCAGAATGAAGACGCGGCAGGACTGGGGGCAGCAGAATGGAGACGGGGCAGAATGAAGACCGGGCTGGACTGGGGGCAGAATGGAGATGGGCAGGACTGGGGCAGAATGGAGACGGGGCAGGACTGGGGGCTGACTGAAGATGGGGCAGGACTGGGTAGAATGGAGATGGGCAGGATGAAGACGAGGCAGGACTGGGGGCAGAATGGAGATGGGGCAGGACTGGGGGCAGAATGGAGACTGGATGGGGAAGGATGGAGACTGGGCATGAATCAGAATGGAGACTGGGCAGGAATCAGCATGGAGACGGGGCAGGAATCAGGATGGAGACAGGGCAGAATGGAGACTGGGCAGGAATCAGGATGGAGATGGGGCAGAATGGAGACTGGGCAGGAATCAGAATGGACATGGGGCAGAATGGAGACTGGGCAGGAATCAACACAGAGACGGGGCAGGATGGAGATGGGGCAGGATTGGAGACACTGGGGGCAGGATGGAGACGGGGCAGGATTGGAGACACTGGGGGCAGGATTGGACATACAGACAGGGGGCTGAATGAAAGACATGAGGCCAGAATGGAGACACTGAGGGCAGAATGAAAGTCAGAGGCATTATTGGAGACACTGGGGGCAGGATGGAGAAGGAGCAGGATTGGAGACACTGGGGGCAGGATGGAAAAGGGGCAGGATTGGAGACACTGGGGGCATGATTGGAGACACTGGGGGGCATGATTGGAGACACTGGGGGCATGATTGGAGACACTGGGGGCATGATTGGAAACACTGGGGGCATGATTGGAGACACTGGTGGCAGAATTGGAGACGCTGGGGGCAGGATAAAAGACATGGAGGCAGGGTTGGAGACAGATGGGGCAGGATGGGGAGATCATATGGGCAGAATGGATACTCATGAGGGCGGGATGGGAGAACATATGGCTGAAGCCAGGAATGAGACACACAGGGCCAGGATGGGGGATATTATTACAATACGGGCTAATTAAGGGATATTATTACTGCAGTGATGTATTTTATTTTTTTTGAGTATACTGTTTTAAATGGGGGAAGGTCCTGTTACTGTGCAGAGTGACACTATGTCACCTTTTTTTTCATCTGGTGTAGTTTAGAAGTTGGGAAAAAAATAAGTAATGTGTTCTGCAATCGGAGCTCTAGATAACTGTGTTATTTCCTGCAGAGACGAGCCCTGGCAGGAAGAAGTGATGGCGGTCTATGCTGGATGAAAGATGAAAAGCAAAGATGAAGGACTTCACCTAGAGACGTCACTGGTGAGTCAGTGTTACTTGTACACTGACACTATACACTGTATACAGAGCTCCTGTGTACAAGGTCACCGGTGATTACTGTATTACCTGTACACAGACACTGCATACTAAGTACAGATCTCCTGTGTAGAATGGCACTTATGGTGATAGTATTGTGGTTTTTTTTTATTACTGATCAGTATTGTAGTATTCAGTCACTATGTGATGGTAATATATGGTCTGGTCATGGTGTGGCGGTATTTGTTCCTTGTATGTGCTATTATTCGGTCACTGTGTGGTGGCAATATGTGGTCTGGTCATGGTGTTGCGGTATTTGTTCCTTGTATGTGATATTATTTGGTCACTTTGTGGTGGTATTATATGGTCTGGTGGTATTTGTTCCTTGTAGGTGATATTATTCGATCACTGTATCACATGTATCATATATTTACTTTGTTTATATCTTTTACGTTACATTTTTGGCCTTTGTGAATTGCCGTGTTTGGCCCCACCCCTTGCCCCGCCCCTTGCCCGCCCCTTCAGCTCCAAGCCCATCATGTTCTTAATCCGGCCCTGTATAGGCTCACGCTGTCTGCCATACAGTTTAGAAACCATCACGCAGGAGAGGGCCACAGCTTAGCTACAAGCAGCAGGGACCTGAAAAGAGAGTGCAGAAGGAAGGTCCCCAACCCAACCTGGCAGGGTGGATCCCCTGAATGCCTCCAAGCAAGCCAAACTCAATCCGTCATCTATAATTGGTACCCCAGATTGCATCTACTTTCAAATAAAAGGTAAAGAAAACGGCACCTCTCTCTGTCCTTCACTTGTTCTCTGCACCCCAATGTTCACCACCATCTGGACAATCAAATATATATTTGCCCTGGGGCCCTGCTCTACCCGTGGGGAGCTGAACCATATTTGCTGAGTCACCATCAGCCCCAGTGGACCAAAACCGCAGTGTCGGCCACCCATTACCGAACACCACGGGTGGCGTCACAATTAAACACCACATAATTATCCTCCATTTTATGACACGGCCAGTGCCACGGACACGGATCATGGCCCCGTGACCTCCCCCATAAAACTGACCGGCCCGGTTTCAGGTACCCCAAGGCCCTGGTGGGCGTATCACATGTGCCTGCCATTTTCTTCCCGGAAGAAAACGCAGACGGCTGGGGGACATCACTAGGGATGTAGGAGGTTCCAGGGACACCGGAGGTATCAGGGACCCCATTTGTTTCTCTTCTGATGTGCTAAATCACATCAGAGGAGAGAAAAATTAAATGGGAAATTGGACTTTTTTTTTTGTGGTCACCATTATTCCATGAATAACGATAATTCAACACTGGGGTTGGTAAAAACCTACCTAAATCATGTTCTCCGGGGTCTCAGCTACCTCCGGTGGCTGAAACCCCGGAGAATTTCCGACGCTGGGGGGCGCTATACACTTATTTCTCAGCGTTATTAAAAAGCGTATTGGCAGTCGTGAATGGATGGTAAAATGAATGGTACTTTTCAAAACTGCAACTTGTCTTGCAAAAAAACAAACCCTCATAATGCCGTGTGTACAGAAATGTTTGAAAGTTACGGCTCTTGGAAAAAGTGGAGGAAAAACTGAAAGAACAAAAATGGAAAATTATTTGTTCGAGAAATGGTTAATCTTTGTAAATGTAGAGTTATACACAGTGGCCTGAGTAATCCTTTTGCTACATATACATTAAATGAGAGTTTTCTGGTGACTACAGAATAGAAGAAGGACTTGGATATTCTGGTTACAAGTAAGGGGAGCAGCAGAACTCAATGTCAAGCAGTAGCCGCATAAGGCCTCTTTCACATTTCCGGCGGGCGCCTGGCGGCGCCCCCGGCATTTTGCCGCAGCGCCGCATCTTAAAATCTGATGCGCGCATGCGGCTTTTTTCGCATTGACATGCATTAGCGCCGCATGGCGCCGCATGTCAATGCGTTGCATGCGGTTTTGTCCGGATGCGGCGCAAATGTACATTGCGGCGGCCGGACAAAACGCTGCATGTAACGTTTTTTTTTTTTGCCGGATGGTCTCTTATCTCTCCAAGCATCAGAAACCATCCGGCAAAAAACCGCATTTTGGCCGCCGGAAGTGTGAAAGGTTTTCACATGCGGCACTGCGGCAAAATGCCGGGGGCGCCGCCAGGCGCCCGCCGGAAATGTGAAAGAGGCCTAAGCAAACAAGATTTTAGGGTGTATAAAAAGAGAGATAAAATCCCGCAATCCCAACGTATTGTTACCCCTTTATAAATCACTGGTGAGGGCACATCTAGAATATGGGATCCAGTTTTGGGCTCCACATTCTAAAAAAGATATTGGAAATCTACTGTTTATTACATGGAATGGAAGTCCTCTCATATGATGACAGGTTGTAAAAGTTGGGCTCGTTCTGCTTAGAAAAAACAACTTCAAGACAAGTTCACTTTTATAG
The DNA here is from genome assembly GCA_033576555.1 of Oophaga sylvatica. NCBI lineage: Eukaryota > Metazoa > Chordata > Amphibia > Anura > Dendrobatidae > Oophaga > Oophaga sylvatica. Next base: position 315,722,727 of record JARQOD010000003.1, read on the forward strand.
AAAGGACTGGCACACGACTTATTCCTTCCAAAGACCATACTAAAGACTTGGATGTGTACATTATGTGTGGAAGAAAGGTGATTATAGCATTAGTATAGGAAAGGGTTCTTTACAGTTAGAGCAGTCAGACTGTAGAATGACTTACCAGAAAAGGTAGCAGTAGCTGGATGCTTTTCTCACAATAAATGGCATTGTGGCTTATAAATAATCTTACAAAAGATAATAAATATATAATTGATAGAGAAATGTTGCACTTGATGGATCTGTGTCTTTTTTCAACCTATATAGCTGTGAAATATGATAGAACAATTAAAGTTACTGCACATGATTTTATATCATTCATTGATTAAATAAAATAGATCATTTTTACAAAGAAGATGGAGTGCCTGTCTCTTTATCACATTGGACTTTTCATACTCCAACTGGAGCCTTTTCATCCAGATTTAAATCTAAAACTTGATTTTAATATAAGCTCATTTTTTGAAGACAAATTCTTTATTTTAAACCACCCTATATAAAGATATATTATGAATCTTGGCAAAGTATTTGTGCTGTGTTTTTTGGGGGCATCAATGCAACCTTCTTTAAAAATCCTACATCTTCTTTTTTACTCGATCTTCTGCTGAGATCTGACATCAAAATGTTTCCTACAATACTGGACTCTGACCACAAGATGGCAGCAAAATGTCATTTGTCAATATTGTGGGCTGCATTTTTTCCATCCACCTCTAGAGGACACCTGATTACTGCAAATATTTGCAATCTGCATTATTACCTTTCCAACAGATGTAAAAGATCCATTTCCCGCTGTAATAAAGACCTAAACAGGTTTTACAGCGTTTTTTACACAGCCTATGTCGACAGCAGACGTACAGTATAGACCAAAAGTTTGGACACACCTTCTCATTTAAAGATTTTTCTATATTTTCATGACTATGAAAATTGTAAATTCACATTGAAGGCATCAAAACTATGAATTAACATATGTAGAATTATATACTTATCAAAAAAGTGTGAAACAACTGAAATTATGTCTTATATTCTAGGTTCTTCAAAGTAGCCACCTTTTGCTTTGATTAGTGCTTTGCAGACTCTTGGCATTCTCTTGATGAGCTTCAAGAGGTAGTCACCGGAAATGGTTTTCACTTCACAGGTGTGCCCTGTCAGGTTTAATAAGTGGGGTTTTTGGCCTTATAAATGGGGTTGGGACCATCAGTTGTGTTGTGCAGAAGTCTGGTGGATACACAGCTGATAGTCCTTTGTATTTTGGCAAGAAAAAAGCAGCTAAGTAAAGAAAAACGAGTAGCCATCATTACTTTAAGAAATGAAGGTGGGTCAGTCCGAAAAATTGGGAAAACTTTGAAAGTGTCCCCAAGTGCAGTTGCAAAAACTGGCTCACATGAGGACCGCCCCCAGAAAGGAAGACCAAGAGTCTCCTCTGCTTCTGAGGATAAGTTTATCCAAGTCATCAGCCTCAGAAATCGCAGCTTTACAGCAGCTCAGATTAGAGACCAGGTCAATGCCACACAGAGTTCTAGCAGCAGACACATCTCGACCACAACTGTTAAGCGGAGACTTTGTGCAGCAGGCCTTCGTGGTAAAATAGCTGCTAGGAAACCACTGCTAAGGACAGGCAAGAAGCAGAAGAGACTTGTTTGGGCTAAAGAACACAAGAAATGGACATTAGACCAGTGGAAATCTGTACTTTGGTCTGATGAGTCCAAATTTGAGATCTTTGGTTCCAACCACCGTGTCTTTGTGCGACGCAAAAAAGGTGAACGGATGAACTCTACATGCCTGGTTCCCACCGTGAAGCATGGAGGAGGTGTGATGGTGTGGGGGTGCTTTGCTGGTGACACTGTTGGGGATTTATTCAAAATTGAAGGCATACTGAACCAGCATGGCTACCACAGCATCTTGCAGCAGCATGCTATTCCATCCGGTTTGCGTTTAGTTGGACCATCATTTATTTTTCAACAGGACAATGACCCCAAACACACCTTCAGGCTGTGTAAGGGCTATTTGACTAAGAAGGAGAGTGATGGGGTGCTACGCCAGATGACCTGACCTCCACAGTCACCAGACCTGAACCTAATCAAGATGGTTTGGGGTGAGCTGGACCGCAGAGTGAAGGCAAAAGGGCCAACAAGTGCTAAGCATCTCTGGGAACTCCTTCAAGATTGTTGGAAGACCATTTCCGGTGACTACCTCTTGAAGCTCATCAAGAGAATGCCAAGAGTGTGCAAAGCAGTCATCAAAGCAAAAGGTGGCTACTTTGAAGAACCTAGAATATAACACATATTTTCAGTTGCTTCACACTTTTTTGTAAAGTGTAATCTATAATTCCACATGTGTTAATTCATAAATTCTTAGTTTTGATGCCTTCAGTGTGAATGTACAATTTTTATAGTCATGAAAATACAGAAAAATCTTTAAATGAGAAGGTGTGTCCAAACTTTTGGTCTGTACTGTATATCTTTTGAAATGGAAACTAAGTATATTACACTAAAGATTTTATTACACAAAGATTACACTTTATTTACATAATACTAAATAACTGAACCTTTATGGGATTGTCTAAACATTCAGACCTGCTCACCTATGTATAAGGAAAACCTATAAAGTTGTCTGTTTCACCTGCAAAAATCATTTTCTAATAATTGTCCTTTTTTTAAACTGATCTGATCTTTGGAAACCAGTTGTCTTATCAGCGGGAACATCTGCTAAAGGAAGTATAGCATATTTCCAGTTAGATTATGTTACACCTAACAACTAGTGTGAGAAACAAATTGACCCAGCCTAACAAGGTGCTGCCTGATAGCAATGACTTATCGATGTCCTGTCAATGCCGGGTTTATTTTTGCCTTTCTCTCTCCCTCCTACTTTTCTTGCCCAGCTACTGCATAACTTCCCTTCTATAAAATGTTTGTCTCTTCTATTTACTGTTTCCTAAGCTGCCTGCACATGGAGAATAGTCCTGTACATTTCCTAGGAAAAACATTCTCACTTCTACCCAAGACATAAAGATTAGTGCTCCCTGCTGGGAAAATGTAGAATTACTTGGTGGCAGCTCTGCCAAAATGAGAGCTTCTGCTTACTGCTGGAGTCACACTTAACATATAAAATATGGTCCGTTTTCAACGGATGAGATTGCAGAAATGTTCAATGAACAGTGATCCGTATGTCATCCGTTTGCAATGCAAGGATGCGATTTTCTCGCATCTAAGCATTCGTGTGACACTCATATGGCATCCGTACGGCGAGATTTTCTCACCGGCTTGCAAAATGGACATATAATGGATCCAAGGCCTCAAATATTTGTGAAAACATATACTGTACACAGTCTATATATATATATATATATATATATATATATATATATATATATACAGTACAGACCAAAAGTTTGGACACACCTTCTCATTCAAAGATTTTTCTGTATTTTCATTACTGTGAAAATTGTAGAATCACACTGAAGGCATCAAAACTATGAATTAACACATGTGGAATTATACATTACACTTTACAGAAAAGTGTGAAACAACTGAAAATAAGTCTTATATTCTAGGTTCTTCACAGTAGCCACCTTTTGCTTAGATTACTGCTTTGTAATAATGTGAAATGCAGGGCGCACCAATTATACACAATTAAATAAGGAGGTGCAGATCGGTAGAAAAAACAACAGCTAAGTAAGAGAGAAAGGAACTACCGCAGTAATGCACACTACTCAGATAATGGAAAGTAGAAAAACAGTCAATTTTATTGGTATACAAAGAGTAAAGTAAAACACAAGTAAAATCAGAGTGACTCTGGTCCCAAACGCCCGCCCCTAACCATGATCAAGGTATATAATGAATAATGTCTCAAAAATAACAAAAACATGAAAAATAACTGGAAAAACATATGATCATAAAATAAACATTTGGAAATATGTAATGGTCCACCTATGATGAGAGAACCTGTATGGATAGCAGAAAAAATATTAATGATACAAAAAATATATCAAATAATTATAAGCAAGCCCAAATAAGGGGTAAAATAGTCCCCCACCTGTGAACTAAAAAGATGGCTCCAAATCAATAATTGTGAAGAAAAACAAAAGCCATGAAAAAATCACTAGCACATGATATAAACCAGAACAAACCTCATGATAAAGGCATGAGAGAGCAAACGGGCAGTCAGGACCAGAGGACACCAAGGTCCCACGCGTTACGCCGCAGCCTGTGCGGCTTCCTCAGGGAAACAATATATGCTACGCTTATAATTACGTCTATAGTAAGTTTTATTTAAGGTGAAATCCCCAATAATTATTCCTATAGACAGAATTCACAAAGTTCACTGAACCAAATGCAGGCAAAAATTATTGATCGTACAGTGCCTAAATGGAATGAGGTCACTCTGTCAACTGTATTTGGTTAGGCATAAGTGTGCATATAATAATGTCTAGCTAATATTATGTCTATGTCTGTTACAGCGAAAGCCCCAGTAGGTGACACTACAGAGTAGAAAGTTGCTGTACTATATATAGGCCGTAACCTGCAGTATACGACAATGAATGGTGTGCAGGCATAAACAATCAATCACCTATAAGGGCTCAAATATCGGATCATATATGGCCATGTGTTGTCCCGTTTATAATAGTTTCCATGGTGGAAGTATAGTTAAGTACAATTCCGGAGCAACCCATAGCCATAAAACATGATAACACACATATATTCAGCCATTACCTTGTGCCATATTGATCGGGGAGCATATAATCCCGGCAGGGAAGGAAGTGTGAGACAGCCCCGACGCGCGTTTCACCGCACTCGGCTTCGAAGTCTACTATAGACGTAATTATAAGCGTAGCATATATTGTTTACGTGCATATGCCCATTTGTCACTGAGGTCATCTTTGCTTCCTAATATGTGTTCTTATTGCTATACAATTCTTTGGGGTAATTATAGGATATAATTTATATCTGATCTACTACCATATCTGCAATTTTGCCGGTGGGGAGGGTATAGTTTACTGTTTTCTTTCTCATTCCTGTCTATTTTCATCTTTTTGACAGTTGATTAGCTGTGTTTTACATCTTGTTCTCACTGTTTTTTGTCCATAAGTCTCACATGTTGTATATTTATAATGCTTTAATAAAATTTATATATATTTTGCTCAAAATACCTCTGATTGTGATATTTTATCTACATATCTATCTGTAAATGAGGCCCTAATAACTATATAGGGGTAGACATTTGACTCATTATCTTTTTGTTTGGATGTTCTTTCAGAAGGCCACCGCGTCGCAGCTGCGGGGGGCTTTCCGGCTAGGATGAAATGCCGGCGGAGCCCCCCACGCAGCACAGAGCCCCGCTGCTGCCCCGACACCACCACCGCACCACAGGGAGGCTGCATTGGGACCGCCACCGGATTTGTGAGTACAGTTTATTGCCACCCCACAGAACACAACCACCCCACAGTGCACAACCACCCAACAGAACACAGCCACCCCACAGTGCGCAACCACCCCACAGTGCACAACCACCCCATAGAACACAGCCACCCCACAGAACACAGCCACCCCACCTAACACAGCCACCGCACCAGCCTTGACCACCGAACGACCCCAGTGACCACTCCTCTACCTGTGCTGATCCCTTCGCTGGTAAGCTGAATTCGGACTGTAAGACGGACCCCCATTTGACACATTATTTTTTTTCCCTATTTTCCTTCTGAAAATTTGGGGTGCGTCTTATGGTCCGAAAAATACGGTAATTCCACATGTGTTAATTCATAGTTTTGATGCCTTCAGTGTGATTCTACAATTTTCATAGTCATGAAAATACAGAAAAATCTTTGAATGAGATGGTGTGTCCAAACTTTTGGTCTGTACTGTATATATATATTTATATTTCATACAGAGGCAGATAGCAGAATAGCCGATAATTCAATTGTCGGCTTCTGTAAAATCATTACAGAACCCGACAGGATATGAGACATGGTTTACATACAGCAAACCATTGCATATCCATTATTTTTTTATATGTCCCTCACTAATAATGTTCGTACTGTATGTGTGTAAAATGTTGGAGCTATAGGTGTCAAATTAAAGGATTAATTCACGGAAAAGACTTGCGTGGGGTCCTGCGCATTTTCTCCGCCAGAGAGGGCAAGCTAGTGACTGAAAGCAGAAATTAATAGCCTAGAGAGGGACCATTGTTTTTTGCCCCCCCTGGCTAAAAAAAATTTGCCCCCAGCCACCCCAGAAAAGGCGCATATGTAAGATGCGCCAATTCTGGCACTTACCCTCTCTCTTCCCATTGCCCTGTAGTGGGTGGCATATGGGGTAATAAGGGGTTAATGTCATCTTGCTATTGTAAGGTGACATTAAGCCTGATTAATAATGGAGAGGTGTCAATACGACACCTCTCCATTATTAATCCACTAGTCTGAAAGGGTTAAAAAAAAACACACATTAAGAATAAAGAGTTTTAATGAAATGAATAAACACACATTTACTTCCAATCCATTCGAAGCCATCATTCTCCTGTAAAAAATCCAAAATAAAAAGTAACACTATACCCATACCTGTCTGCCATACAGTCAAGTCCCACGCTGCAATCCATCTGAAGGGGTTAAATAGTTTACAACTGGGAGCGATGCTAATGCGACCGGGCCGGCTGTAAACCACGGAGGAATGAAGGAAAAGCTGCCTGCGCATGTCTCCCTGCCTGACTGGAGATGAACTGACTAGTGTAGGAAAGTTTCTGAACATTTTCCCATGCTGTCAGTTCACCGCGGGTCAGGCGGGGAGTCTATGCAGCCTCAGTGACTACCGCTGACATCACACCCCTATTTTATTCATAGGGGTGTGGCCAGTGAGGTTTCACTCAGTGCATAGTGCGTGGTAGCTGTAACAACGCCCCCCACTGGCTGACAGATGGATCAGCAGCACATCAATTATGTATCCAGGAGCTGTATACATGTGCACTGAGCCTTTAGTGTATTTTATCATTTAACTCTACAGTGAAAATTGGAGAGCCCCAACCCCACAACCATTGGATGAACTGTATAATGGAGTGTATAGGTATAGGGCTATTGCCAGTGTTCTGATCACTCAGGTATTGCCCAATTACCAAATGCCCAAATGGTCAATACACCTCCGACTAGAACCCAATGTCGCCGTCACCTTATTTGAGAAAAGGCTGTGGGGAAAAACAAGCACAAAAGGGCATTATCCAGACAATAGTATTGTGTGCAAAGTGGTCCTGTTCACCTGATACACAGCACTAATAGAGTTTCAGAGTAAGAGTTTCTGGCTGCTTTAGCGCCACAGGTTGGAAGATCCAAGATAATATTCGAGGAATAGGAGATGCGGGTATCCTGCGCTGCTGGCTGCGTATCCCCCAAAATCCAATACCCGGCAAACGAAGGTCACAGTGCATTTTATTCTGTATGCGTTTCGAAGTGTTCGGACATCTTATCAGGAGAACCACAAAGATATGGTTACCTTTTTAAAATTTTCTTGCGCTATGCGATCTGGTTTGGATATCACATATTTATACTGAAGGACATTTAGATTCAAGGTAAGTCAATCAGATTAGTCTGATGGCCAAGCAAGGCCTTAGTATGATAAACTCATGTCACATACAGTAGGGTGGTCTCTGCCAGGAGGGTTTGCTATACAGCAGCCATTAAAAAACATTGTCAGTTTTGATCTCTCAAAAGAAGAACAAAACTACAACAGAAAATGTCCCTCCGCTCTTCTATCCCCTCTGTGTAATACAATGTAAAGGAATTACAAACTGTGCCAACTTTTCAGCTCTTCAGAGCTCTGGTTTCACATACGGTATTTTGAAACATCAGGTTCAACGAAAAAACATTGATAATTTGTATTTCAGAGGCTTCCAGTTCATAAATATCATATACCTGCATGTTAAAAACACACTATATATACAATTGACAACCAATAGCTTGTACGTTAACAAAGGAAATTTAGTATTTAAAGGAATCTGTCAGCAGGTTTTTTCCCCTTAATCTGAGAGCAGCATGATGTAGGGTCAGAGACCCTGATTCCAGTGATGTGTCACTTACTGGGTGCTTGATATCATTTTGATAAAATCCCTGTTACGTCTGCTGCACATCTACCAGCTTTCTGAACACTGAGGTCTGTATAACCCCGCCCACACTGCTCATTGGCTATTTTCTGTGTACACTGGGCATAGGCAGAAAGCTGCCAATCAGTGGTAGGGGCGGTGTTATACAGAGCTCATGAATATGCTTTACTGCCTGGCAGCAGGTTTACAAGTCCTCTAGTAATAATCTTCTGCTGATAAAACTGTGATTTTATCAAAACTACATCAAGCAGCCCAGTAAGTGACACATTGCTGGAATAAGGGTCTTTGTCTCTACATTATGCTGCTCTCAGATTAGGTTTCAAAAACCGGGTGACAGATTCCCGTTATACAATACATGCACTACATGATAGGACAGCATCACTGTTAAAGGGGTTGTCTCATGTCCAAAGACATACTGATAGGGAATGTAGATTGTGAGCCCCAAGGGGGACAGTGATGATAATGTATGTGAAGCGCTGCGGAATAAGATAGTGTTATATAAGCAAAGCATAATAAATAATAATTGCTTAAAATTACAACATGCTTGTAAAAACAAACACATCTATAAACTAAAGCTATTCAAATTCTGTCCATTTACAAGAATGGGAGGATTTTTAAATTTATAGCTTACAAGTTTCTTATCTTCATCTGAACTCGTGATTTATGAAAAACAATTTAGAAGTGCTATTACTATGTAAGAAACACTGTAGGTTTTATTTTTTTATCTCTTCTCTTATAGTGAGCTTTCATTTTTTCTTTAGACACCATGTTGAATTTCTTATTTCACTCTGCTTCTTTCTCCTCTGTGCTCTGCTGTGATTTCTTGTAGTGTCACAACATCACATGACTAGCTTGGGCCAGAGCATGTCTGCCCGCTGTGGTAACAGTGGGATTATCCTCTCCCCTATATACTCCTAATTTAGCTAATGCATTATCAGTACACAGTCGGAGGCTGAACTGTGACCTTCTACATGGTAACTGGGTGACACTATCTGGGTAATCTTCATTAACAAATGTGATAGGATTTTCTTGTCTCCCAACCCCCCCCCCGGCAGAGAAAATGTGTAGTACATTCCATGCAATACTTCTGGTTACTGAAATGGTGGTCACCAACTCATCACATGACCTTACTGAGACATTTACCATCAGTTTCCAGATAGAAAGGAGCAACTATATAAGACAATACTAGCTGGAGTATATAAAAGAGAGGGGGCACTGTTGACAGAATGGAGAAAAAAATAAATCAGAGCTCTACTTTAAGTTATGGTGACGCTCAGTATTGGACTATAAAGGGACTGAAGACTGAGTGATAGACAGGAACTCTCCATTCACTTTGTACTTACAAAGTCTGACTCATATGTTCTACCAGCAGAGACTTGTGTAAAGGTAAGAAGATGTTTAGTTAGTGCAGGTGAGCAGGTGCATATTTTTTTTGCTTTTTTACATGACTTGTTTTTCTGGATACAATATCTAAAGCTTCTTGTGGACAGATGTGCTGTGTGTCACTGTGTTGGAGTCAAAGTTATTCCAATGGCAGCAAAAGAACTGAGAAAATGATGATCCTGTGAGTTAATCCTCAGCTTAGTGATGTTCAGGGTGATAGCACACGCTGCATCCAGACCTCCACCCACCCTGATGTCCAAGAACTGTGCAGCGATTGGGCATCACAGTGGGTGGATTTTCAGACGCAGCGTGTGTTAACACCCTTATGTTAGCTTTCACAGCTGAACAAAATGTCCGTCAAGTTAAATCAGAGGAGAAGATCCAGAACATGTAAAAAAACACATGTGAACTAATATATCCTTAAAGGGATTGTCCACAACAAGGACAGCACCTTCTTAAACTAAATGATCGCCTCTGATAAAATAATAAAACCTATACTCACCTCCCGTGCCGGCTCCATTCCCGTGATGCGGTGGAATGACACGTGGTGCCCGGCGCTCAATCAGCGCTGGTGTCACTGTCTCCGCCTTCAAACAAACTGAACATGAAGGGAAGTCCGAGATCAGCGGCAGTCCAGACTTCCTCTTCACATTCAATTCATACGAAGGCGGAGACAGTAACACCAGCGCTGATTGGGTGCTGGTGTCATGTGTCAGAGCACCGCATCACAGCCCCGGGAGGACGAGCGCCAACACCGTGGGAATGGTACCAGCATGGGAGATGAGTATAGGCATCATAATTTTATCAGAGCCGAACATTTAGTTTAAAAAGGGGTTGTCCTAGTAGTGGACAACCCGTTTAACTCTTTAAAGGTAAACATTTCTTCCAAAGCGATAATCAGACCAGATCATCATTTATAAAAATGAATATGTGGTAAATAAGCATTTATCACAGCCCTATATTTTATTACTAACATTAAGTCTTCTGCATTTATGAAGTTAGAAGATCTTTTTATTTCCACATCTCCTTCTTTACCAATAATGAATAATCAATGATTTGTAAAAAGAAGAAGGTAGGAAGGTGGTCAGAGCTCATCATACAGGGACTGTATATTCTTCCTTCATAACTTTTATCCAAGTAGCACTATACATCGAGTTGCAAATTATTATGCGAAATTGGATTTAAGTGTCACAAAGATGTAATTTTTTTTTTTTTTCAAAAAAAGCTCATAAATGGTATTGTGTGTCAGGGCTCTTTGGATCACTGAAATCAATCTCAAGCACCTGTGATAATTAGATTGCCAGATGAGATCAATTAAAGGGAAATTACTTAAGAAGGACATTCCACATTATTAGGCAGGTCACAGGTTTCAAGCAATGTGGGAAAGAAAAAGGATCTCTCTGCTACAGAAGTGTCAAATAGCGCAATGTCTTGAACAGGGTATGAAAACATTAGATATTTCACCCAAACTTAAGCATGATCATCATATGGTGAAGAGACTTGTGGCTAATACAGAACACAGACAGGTTCATGCAGATAAAGTCATCATTTAGCTAACCTAAATGAATTCAAGTCTCCATGTCCAGATGAATTACACCCAGAGTACTGAAGGAGATAGCAGAAGAAATTATTGAACCACTGTCCATAATCTTTGAAAATTCTTGGAGAACAGGAGAAGTCCCAGAAGACTGGAGAAGAGCAAATGTTGTTCCTATCTTCAAAAAAGGGAAGAAGGTGGACCCAGGGAACTACAGGCCGGTGAGTCTGACTTCTATACCAGGAAAGATCTTTGAACAAATTATTAAAGAACATGTATGCAAGTACCTGGATAAGAATGAAGTGATTAAACAGAGTCAGCATGGGTTTGTAACTAATAAGTCATGTCGGACTAACTTAATTTCCTTCTATGACAGAATCACTGACTGGGTGGATCAGGGAAATGCTGTAGATATAGTATATCTTGACTTCAGCAAAGCATTTGACAAAGTATCTCACACAATCCTTATTGAAAAAATGACTACGTATGGAATGGACAAGGCAACTGTTAGGTGGATTCATAACTGGCTCAGTGATCGGACCCAAAGAGTGGTCGTAAATGGCTGCACATCCAGTTGGAAGAATGTCTCAAGTGGGGTACCACAAGGCTCTGTTTTGGGCCCTGTATTGTTCAACATCTTTATCAATGATTTAGATGAAGGAATTGAGGGTAAACTGATCAAATTTGCTGATGACACAAAGCTAGAAGGGGTAGCTAATACTAGAGAAGAGAGAGAGAGGATTCAAAAAGATATAAATAAACTGGAGCAGTGGGCAGCAACTATCAGAATGGATTTTAACAGGGAAAAATGCAAAGTGCTACATCTGGGCAATAAAAATGAAAAAAGCATATACAAAATGGGAGGAATAGGGCTAAGTAACAGCACATGTGAAAAAGACTTGGGTATACTAATTGATCACAGACTGAACATGAGTCAACAGTGTGATGCAGCAGCAAAAAAGGCAAATGCAATTCTAGGATGTATCAACAGAAGCATACAGTCTAGATCACGTGAGGTCATTATTGCCCTCTACTCCTCTTTGGTCAGACCTCATCTGGAATACTGTGTCCAGTTTTGGGCACCACATTTTAAAAAAGACATCAACAAACTGGAGCAAGTTCAGAGAAGAGCCACCAGAACGGTTGCAGGATTTGGGAATGTTTAGCTTGCAAAAAAGAAGATTGAGAGGAGACTTAATAGCTGTCTACAAATATCTCAAGGGCTGTCACATTGTAGAAGGATCATCTTTATTCTCATTTGCACAAGGAAAGACTAGAAGCAATGGGATGAAACTGAATGGGAGGAGACACAGATTAGATATTAGAAAAAACTTTTTGACAGTTAGGGTGATCAATGAGTGGAACAGGCTGCCACGAGAGGTGGTGAGTTCTCCTTCAATGGAAGTCTTCAAACAGAGGCTGGACAGACATCTGTCTGGGATGATTTTGAGAATCCTGCTTTGAGCAGGGGGTTGGACCAGATGGCCCAGGAGGTCCCTTCCAACTCTACCATTCTATGATTCTATGATTCATAATGACGAAGGTTTCTGGCAGACAAATTCATCAGATTTAGAGAGGAGCTGCTAAAATACTATTACAAAGCAGCAAACAGATATTTGAATCTGTTGGTGCCTCTGGAGTCCCGCAAACCTCAAGATGTAGGCTTGCAATTGTGCATAAACCTACTACTCGACCACCCAGTAAACAATGCTCACAAAAAGAAAGGGCTGCAGTGGGCCAAGATATACAAAAAGACTAATTCTAAAACAGACTTGTTTACTGATGAGTGATGTGCAACCCTGGATGGTCCAGATGGATGGATTAATGGGTGGTTTTTAGATGGCCACCATGACCCAAAAACCAAAAGTTTGGACACACCTTCTCATTCAACGATTTTTCAGTATTTTCATGACTGTGAAAATTGTAGAATCACACTGAAGGCATCAAAACTATGAATTAACACATGTGGAATTATACATTACACTTTACAAAAAATTGTGAAACAACTGAAAATATGTCTTATATTCTAGGTTCTTCAAAGTAGCCGCCTTTTGCTTTGATTACTGCTTTGCACGCAGAAAAGGTGAACGGATGGACTCTATATGCCTGGTTCCCACCGTGAAGCATGGAGGAGGTGGTGTGATGATGTGGGGGTGCTTTGCTGGTGACACTGTTGGGGATTTATTCAAAATTGAAGGCATACTGAACCAGCATGGCTACCACAGCATCTTGCAGCAGCATGCTATTCCATCCGGTTTGCTTTTAGTTGGACCATCATTTATTTTTCAACAGGGCAATGACCCAAAACACATCTCCAGGCTGTGTAAGGACTATTTGACCAAGAAGGAGAGTGTTAGGGTGCTATGACAGATGACTTGGCCTCCACAGTCACCAGACCTGAACCCAATCGAGATGGTTTGGGGTGAGCTGGACCGCTCACCGCTTCAATTTTGAATAATCCCCAACAGTGGCCCCAGCAGAGCACCCCCACACCATCACACCACCTCCTACATGCTTCACGGTGGGAACTAGGCATGTAGAGTCCATCCATTCACCTTTTCTGCATGCAAAGCAGTAATCAAAGCAAAAGGTGGCTACTTTGAAGAACCTAGAATATAAGACATATTTTCAGTTGTTTCACACTTTTTTGTAAAGTGTAATGTATAATTTCACATGTGTTAATTCATAGTTTTGATGCCTTCAGTGTGATTCTTCAAATTTCATAGTCATGAAAATACAGAAGAATCTTTGAATGAGAAGGTGTGTCCAAACTTTTGGTCTGTACTGTATGTGTGGGGCTACCTATTCCTTTGGGGCTCTACTCCGGGGCAGTTAGCTTTCCCCTTTCTCTGTTTAGGCTTAGTTAACTCTCTGGCTGTGTCGAGGCGTCTAGGTCATCGTAGGTACGTCCCACGGCTACTTCTAGTTGTGCTGTCAGTTTATGGGTCTGCAATCCGCTAGTTGCCAACCTTTCTGGGTGTCTGGTTGCCTTGGCTATTTTGGCTACTGTACTCCTCGACTACCAAATCATAACAGAATCACCGGCCTGACTGCAATTCTATGGTACTCAAAAGAAGGAAAGAATAGTAAAAAAAAAATGTCAGAATATTTTAGATATTTTTTCCTCTTTTTCTCTGGGGGCCGTAGGATGATTTTTTTCTTCAATGGAGATTAGGCAGTTGTCTGATCATGTTGAGTAGTTCGCTGCTGAAGTTTGGGGAATTTCTGTTTATCTCACTCAGTTGTCTGCTGTGGAACCTAGGATTCCTATTCCTGATTTATTTTTTGGGGATCAGTCTAAATTTTTGAACTTTAGGAATAATTGTAAGTTATTTTTTGCCTTGAAACCTTAGTCCTCGGGGAACGTGGCACAGCAGGTTAAAATTATCATCTCCCTGTTGCGCGGCGACCCTCAGGACTGGGTCTTTTCCCTGACACCTGGGGATCCTGTTTTGGCTAATGTTGATGCGTTTTTTCAGGCTTGATGACCAAGCTGAGAAAACCTTGTTGGCATTGAACCAGGGTCAGGAAGCGGCAGTTATATTGTCAGAAATTTCGAAAGTGGGCAGTCCTTACTAAATGGAAAGATGATGCCCCAGCGGCCCTTTTTCGGAAGGGTCTGGCAGAAACCGTAAAAGATGTTATGGTGGAATTTCCTGTCCCCTCTGGTCTCAACGACTCTATGTCATTAGCCATTCAAATTGACAGATGTTTACGTGAACGCAGAAATATGTGTGAGGTGGTGATAACTTTCGAACAAACCTCTGAGCACATGCAGTGTGATGGGGTTGTGTCTGGGGCTCAGCGTCGAGAATTTCGAAAGCGTAATAAGTTGTGCTTCTATTGTGGGGACGCTTCCCATACTATTTGCATCTGCCCTAGGTGGGGAAGATGTTTTGCACGCTCATTTGTTTTGGGCAATGTACAGTCTAAGTTTCTCTTGACTGTTACCTTGATCTGCTTCTTATCCTCATTTTCTGCTCAGGATTTTGTCGATTGAGGAGCAGCCCTGAACCTGATGGATTTTGACTTTGCCAAACGTTGTGGTTTTCCCATGGTACCCTGCGGACTCCTATTCCTTTGCTGGGTATTGATTCTACCCCTTTGGCGGAGAAAAAACCCCAGTTTTGGACCCAGGTGATAATGCGGGTTAACCCGGACCACCAAGAGAATTGAAAATTTTTGGTGTTACATAATTTACATGACATTATTGTACTGGGTTTTCCTTGGTTGCAGACCCATAATCCTGTTTTGGATTGGAAGTCTGTGTCTAAGGTCAGTTGGGGGTGTCAATGTGTTCGTGGTGACACTCCTGTTTTTTCTACCTCTCCCCAGTCTCAGGAAATCCCCGACTATTTGGCTGATTTTTCTGATGTGTTTAGTAAGAGTAAGTCTGCGTCCTTGCCTCCCCACAGGAGTTATGATTGTGCTATTGAGTTAGTGCCCGGGTGTAAATTTCCCAAGGGTCAGCTCTTCAATTTGTCAGTACGTGAGCATGATGCTATGCAATCTTATATCAAAGAGTCATTGGAGAAGGGTCATATTAGACTGTCCTCTTCACTTTTAGGTGCCGGCTTTTTCTTTGTGGCCAAAAAGGATGGTTCATTGAGGCCATGTGTTGACTATCGTCTCCTTAATAAGATCACTGTTAAATATCAGTATCCTTTACCCCGATTTCCAATTTATTCTTCAGAGTGAAAGGTGCTAGTTGGTTTACCAAGCTTGACCTTAGTGGGGCGTATATTCGCATTAAGCACGGTGATGAATGGAAGACGGCGTTTAATACCCCTGAGGGGCATTTTGAGTACCTAGTGATGCCTTTTGGCTCACTAATGCCCCTTCCGTCTTCCAATCTTTCATGAACGATATTTTCAGGGATTTTGTGGATAAGTTTCTGATTGTTTATTTGGACGATATTTTGATTTTTTCCAATGACTGGGATTCTCATGTGGAACATGTTCGGATGGGATTCCGGATTTTGAGAGAAAATGCTTTGTATGTTAAGGGATCAAAATGTCTCTTTGGCGTATAGAAGGCTTCGTTTTTGGGATTCATTTTGTCTCCGTCCACTATTGAAATGGACCCGGTCAAGGTTCAGGCCATTTGTGATTGGTTTCAGCCCACTTCCTTGAAGGCTGTTCAGAGATTTTTGGGTTTTGCTAATTTTTACCGTAAATTTATAAGTAATTTCTCTGGTATTGTGAAACCACTGACGGATTTGACCAAAAAGGGTTCTGATGTAGTGAATTGGTCTCCAGAGGCAGTTTCGGCGTTCCAGGACCTTAAACGGAGATTCACTTCTGCTCCTGTTCTACGGCAACCTGATGTTTCTCTACCATTTCAGGTGGAGATACAATAGATGCTTCTGAGATTGGTGCAGGAGCTGTTTTGTCCCAAAGGGATCCTGTAACCTCTAAGAGTAACGTTACCTTGTGCCTTCTCTCGAAAATTTTCCCCAACTGAACGTAATTATGATGTGGGGAATCGGGAATTATTGGCTATGAAGTGGGCTTTTGAAGGGTGGAGACATTGGTTGGAGGGAGCCAAACATCAAGTTATGGTCCTCACTGACCACAAGAACCTGATCTATCTCAAATCAGCCAAGCGATTGAATCCTAGACAGGCCAGGTGGGCCTTGTTTTTCACGCATTTATTTTTGTGGTCTCCTTTCTTCCGGGCACTAAGAATGTTCAGGCGGACTCCCTCTCTAGGAGTTTCTTTGCGGATTCTCTTGATGTGACTGAGCCTACTGCCATTCTGAAGGAGGGTGTCGTTCTTTCCACTATCTAACCCGACTTGAGATGGGCCCTGGAGGAATTTCAGGGGGATAAACCTGAACGATGCCCTGTGGGGAAATTGTATGTCCCCGACCAATGGAGGAAGAAAGTAATGTCTGAAATTCATTGCTCCGCGTTAGCTGGTCATCCCAGTATTTTTGATAACAGAGATTTGGTGAGTCGGTCCTTTTGGTGGCCTACTTTATCTCGTGATGTCAGGAATTTTGTGCAGTCCTGTGGGACTTGTTCTCGGTCCAAACCCTGCTCTCACTCTAGTGGATTGTTAATGCCACTGCCTGTGCCCAGGAGGCCATGAACCCATATCTCTATGGATTTTATTTCCGACCTCCCTGTCTCTCAGAGAATGACTGTTATCTCTGTGATCTGTGATAGATTTTCCAAGATGGTCCATCTTGTGCCACTGCCGAAGTTGCCATCCTCTTCCGAGTTGGTGCCCTTGTTTTTTTAGCAGGTTGTTCGTTTGCACTGCATTCCGGAGAACATTGTGTCTGACAGAGGAGTCCAATTTGTTTCCAGATTTTGGAGAGCCTTTTGTTCTAAACTGGGAATTCAGTTGCCCTTCTCCTCTGCGTTTCACCCTCAGACCAATGGGCAGACTGAGAGAACAAACAAGACTTTGGAAACTTATTTGAGATGTTTTGTGTCTGCTGATCAAGATGACTGGGTCTCATTTTTGCCCTTGGCTGAATTCGCTCTAAATAATAGGGCTAGTTCTGCCACTTTGATGTCCCTTTTTTCTGCAATTTTGGGTTTCATCCTCGGTTTTCTTCGGGCAGATGGAGGCTTCTGTCTGTCCGGGTGTTGACTCTATGGTGGAGAGAATGCAGCAGATTTGGGATCAAGTAGTGGATAAGTTGTCTCTCTCTCAGAAGAGGGCCCAGCGGTTTGCCAACCAGCATAGGACCGATGGTCCCCAGTTTAAAGTAGGTGACATGGTTTGGTTGTCCTCAAAAAATACCCCTATGAAGGTTGCATCTCCAAAATTTAAGCCAAGGTTCATTGGACCTTATAAGATTTTGGAAATCCTTAATCCCGTTTCCTTCCATTTGGCTCTTCTAGGGATGTTTAAGATTCACAACATCTTCCATAAATCTTTATTGAAAAAGTTTGTTGAGCCAGTAGTTCCTATGGCTGCGCCCCCTGAGCCTGTTTTGGTTGAGGGCAATCTGGAGTATGAAGTGGAGAAGGTATTGAATTCTCGTCTGGCTAGACGGAGACTCCAGTACCTGGTCAAGTGGAAAGGTTATGGTCAGGAGGACAATTCTTGGGTGTTTGCTTCTGACATTCATGCTGAGAGATTGGTTCGCGCCTTTCACCGGGCTCATCCTGATCGGCCTGGTGGCACAGGTGAGGGTTCGTTGACCCCTCCTCAAGGGGGGGTACTGTTGTGAACGCTCTGGATCCCTCTGGTGGCTGCTGATAGTAATGAAGCTGCTTTTGCTAACACAAGTCTATCAGCGGGGGCAATGATTGGCAATCAGGTGGCTCTGACTGGGGAGATATAAGTGAGCAACCTTCCCATGATCCTTGCTGGTGATTTGTTTGTTCCTTGTCCCATTTGGAAGTCAGCTTGCTTCCTGCTTTTTCCTGCAACTTTCAGATAAGTTATTTTCTGATGGTTTCTGTGGCTTTTGTTTTTCTTTTGTTTTCTTCCCTTCTGGTGTGAGGTCAGCCAGGTTCCCCAGCTGGGGCCTGCGCTGGTCTCTGTTTCTCATTTACCACTGTTTATGTGTTCAGTCACTGTTATTTCAGTGTCTGATGGTTAACTACCAGTCCACACCAGAGTTCTGATCTAGCGGTGGAGAGATCGTGTGGTCTCAGTATTTTTGTAAATCAGATATGTTGGAATTTTTTCTTACAGCTTTTGCTGGATTGCAGACTACTGTCCTGTTCTATCTAGACAGTTTGGGCCCCAGCATTTGCTTGCTCTATTTTCATCCTGTGTTTGTATTTCATCTTCTCTCACCGCCAATATATGTGTGGGGGCTACCTATTCCTTTGGGGCTCTACTCCGGGGCAGTTAGCTTTCCCCTTTCTCTCTTTAGGCTTAGTTAACTCTCCGGCTGTGTCGAGGCGTCTAGGTCATCGTAGGTACGTCCCAAGGATGCTTCTAGTTGTGCTGTCAGTTTATGGTTCTGCAATCTGCTAGTTATCAACCTCTTTGGGTGTCTGGTTGCCTTGGCTATTTTGACTACTGTCCTCCTCGGCTGCCAAATCATATGGTCCCTATGGTGTAAAAAT
The DNA here is from genome assembly GCA_033576555.1 of Oophaga sylvatica. Classification (NCBI taxonomy): domain Eukaryota; kingdom Metazoa; phylum Chordata; class Amphibia; order Anura; family Dendrobatidae; genus Oophaga; species Oophaga sylvatica. The sequence continues at coordinate 315,741,783 of JARQOD010000003.1, forward strand.
GACCTCAACGAAGTATATAGAGTTTCTGATTGAACACTTTCTTCCATAGTTCAAAAAGAACTGTGTCATCCATTGCAAAATCATCTATATACATGACAATGTAGCATCTGAAGTTGCAAAGAATACCTCTGTGTAAATGACTGCTATGGGCATAAAAGCAGAAAAACTCATGGTGTACCCTGAGAACCTTTGGTGGTATCCTCAAGCATAAGATCTATGAGGGTGAGAGGCAGTTCACATCAAAACAGCAGGGAGGCTATTATGACATCATGCAAAGAAATTCAAGCTGAAGCTATCCAAAAATTCACAAGTTCACTGGATGCAAGAATTGTGAAGGTGACATCAAAGAAGGGTCCTACATTCACATGTAACTTGGCCTGTTAAGATATTTCTAATTGAAAAAGCTTTTGATCTCAGTAAATGTGACCTCTTAGTGCTGCAAATTCAGCACTTGACCATTTCCAGTTCTTTACAACCCATGAAATGTTTGGAAACTCTGTTG
>JARQOD010000003.1:315742384-315762383 GCA_033576555.1 Oophaga sylvatica
AACATAGAAACCCCCCCAAACAGTAGGCGGTTGCAAGAAAAGTACTGACACAGACGAAAATAGTATGAGCAAATTGGGGGCCCAAATTACAAAAAAAAGGGGGGAAGGGCATTTTCGCAATCCCAAAAAACCCTGAAAGAAAACCAACCAAATTTCAAAAACACTTAATCACACACCCTCCCCCCTAAATTAGTTCTCGGTGAAACCCAAAAAAAAAAAACAGCAGCCACTGAAAAAAGGGGAAAAAGCAATGTAAAACATCAGGGCGAACTAAACTGAGAGGAAAAGCCCCCAGAGGGGACCCTAAGGGGGCCCCACAGAAGTGCAGGAAAAAAATTCAAAAATCAAGCACAAAAACAAAAAGAAAAATTTATCGTTAGCAGGATTTTCAACACGACAAGGGGGCTACCAAGGAAACGGAATCAAGGATTGAGACCAAACTTTTGATCCCGGGGAACCCCCTTGGGGGAAGGTGATCCCTTATATAAGACCAGTAAAAAAACCCCTTTTTCCCAATCTCAAAATCTCCTGGCATCCTACCTTTAAAACCACCAAAAATTCTGCTCAAAACTCTTTTCCCAGCCTTTAAAAAACATCCCCCCCCCCTTGGGGGGGGGTCACCGCCCCCTCTTTGAAAAACCAGGTCGGTCGGATATTCTATATACACAGGATGAGTCCCTAGCAGGTTTCCGAAGCAACACCCAAAAAATTGTCTTCCTCCCATCCCTCCCATTTAACCAAATACTGGAGTTTCCGTTAGAAAAAAAATTCAATATTTTCTCAACCCCCTCCAGATTGCCCTAACCCAAAAAAGGGGTCGGGGGACGTGTGGAAAACCCCACTGGCTCAACAAACCTTTCAAAAAAAGACTTGTGGAACACTTATGGATTTTAAAATGTCCCGGAAGAAGCAAAAAAAAGAAACAGGGAAGAACTCCATGTTTTTAAAGTCCAAAACCTGGTTAAAATTTTTAGGAGATGCCACCTCATGGAATATTTTTGGGGAAAACCACCCCAACCCCCCACTTTAAACCGGGGACCATCACCTTTTTCCTTTAGCAAACCGCTGGGCCTCTCCTGAGAGAGGGAAAAACCCTCCACTACCGGTCCCAAATCTTTCATACGTTTTACAACAAGTCAACCCCTGGGCAGCAAAAGCCTCCGTCTTCCAGAAGAAAATCGGGGTGAAACCCCCGAATTAAAAAAAAGGGGGACATCAAAGTGGCAAGCTAGCCTATTTTTAAAGCAAACTCAGCCAAAGCAAAAAAAACCCCCGCATCCTGTCAAAACCAAAGCATCTTATTGTCCCAAATGTCGGTTTTTTTTCTCCAGTTTGACCTTTTGGGTTGAGGTTTAAATGCCGAGGAGAAAAAAAATTTAAACCAATTTAGAAAAAAAGGTCCTCCCAAAAACTGGAAACAAAAGGCTCCTCGTCAGACTAATGTTTCAGGAATCCGTGTAAACAAACCCACTGAAGGAAAAAAAGGGACCCAAATTTAGAGGGGAAGCAATTAGTAATGGGGACAAATTTTATTTGGAAAACCCCTCGCAAATCACCCAGGACGTCATTCTCGAGAAACGGGAGGCGGAAATGAAAAACCCTAGAGATAGGATCCATGGTCTTTGGGACCGGTAATGCATAACAAAAACCCCCCCGAACGGGGCAAAGGTTGAGGAGAGCAAGTCCCGCAGACTGCACAAACCCCCCGACAACACAGACAAGGAGGCCACCAAAAGGCCGCCAAAACCAAAAACCCCCGGTCCCCCAAATTTTGGGATGCCGGCAACGCGAACAAGAATTCAAATTTACCTTTTTTTAAAAAGGCCGGGGCCCAAAAATTTCCCAAGGGGGGCGCTCGGGCTTATCCTCCTGGCACCCCCCAAGCCAGTTCAAATTTTGGGGAAATGGGGAAAGAATAACCCTCTTTAAAAAAAACAAAGGGTAGATAACTCGGGAGCCCCCCGGGGAAAACCCCCGAAGGGATCCCCCTTTTAATTTTTTTTTTTCCCCGGAAGAAATAAACACAAAATTTTAAAACTTGAAAAAAAGGGGCCCCCCGGCCCCGTCTGGATTAAATCGTTGGGGAGATTCCAGTAAACTAATTCTTTTGGTCAGAAGGACCACCACCCCGTGTTTGGGTCCCCCACCCCAAAGTCTCCACTTTTCAAAAGCCCCTTCAGGCTAAAACCCCGATTACCCACTCATAAATTTCTTCGTGGGAGAAAATTTTCGAGAGAAAAAAAAAAAGGGGGATATTGGTTTTTTTAGGGGTCTCGGATTCTTTGGGGAAAAAAAGGGACCTCCCCCCCTTTCAGAGGCATAACCCTCCACCTAAAAAGGGAAGAAACATGGCTGCCAAAAAAAAAAGGGGCAAAGAAACTCTTTTAAGTTCCTGAAATGCAAAATCCTCAGAGGCCAAATTACCACATCGAACCCTTTTTGGGGAAATCAGTTAATGGTTAACAAAAAACAAAAATTACCAATAATTTACTAAAAATTGGCAAAAAACCCAAGAATCTTTGAAGACCCTTTTTTTAAAAAGTAGGTTGGGACCCAATCAAGATACCTGAACTTTGAACCGGGTCCATTTCAATAACAGTGGGAAAAATGAAACCAAAATGAAATCCCTGAACCCAAAAAACACTTTTTGATTTCCCTTCAATCAGAGATTCTTCTCAAAATCTGGAACACAGTCCAACATGTTTTACATGAGGCCCAGTCATTGGAAAAAATCAAGTATCACCAAATAAACAATCAGAAATTTATCCAAAAAATCCCTGAAAATGTCATTCGAAGGACGGAAACAAAAGCTTATGAGCCCAAAGGGATCACAAGGTACTAAAAAATTGCCCTTTTAAGGGGTTTAAATGCCGTCTTCCATTCATCCCCATTTAAAAGAAATAAGTTATATGCCCCCTGAGGTAAGTTGGTAAACCAAGTGCGTTTTTCCCCGAAAACAGATAAATCAGGGTAAGGAATTATATTTCCGTAATATTGTTAAGAACATAACAATACACGGCCTTAATGAACCATCCTTTTTGGCCACAAAGAAAACCCGGCATAAGTGAAGAGGATGGTCTGATATACCCTTTCCATACTCCTTGATAAAACCGCATAGCGCTGTCAGGTACGAAGTTAAAAAGGCACCTTTAGGGAATTTTTCAACCAGGAACTAATTCAATAGCACAGTCATAGCTCCTTGGGGAGGTAAAGATCAGATTTACTTTCGTAAACACATCAAAAAATCAATAAAAAAGTCCGGAACTCCTGAGCCGGGGGGAGGCAAAAAAAAGGGTTTGGTATTAACACATTGACAGCCCCAACTGGAACAGACACAGATTTCCATCCAAAAAGGATTATGAACTGAACCAAGGGAAACCCTACAAATGCATCAATTATACAAACCAAAAATTGCAACTCTCCTTTGAAGGTTTACCCATTAATCACCTGAGTAAGAATGAGGTTTATTCTCACCAAAGGGGTAGAATCGATCCCCATAGGGGAAATACTCTAGGGGTACAAGGGAAACCCCCCAAAAAGTTTAGAAAAATCAAAAATCCATCAGGTTAATAGCTGCTCCAGAATAACAAAAGCCTGAGCAAAAATGAGGAAGAGAGCATATCAGGGTAAATTTAACAAAAAATTAGTTGAACACACCCACAACTGAGCGAGCAAAACGTTTCCCCGCTTAGGCAACAGAAATGCTGAAGGCATCACACAGTAAAACATAACCCATTGCGCTTTTCGAAATTCAGATCGTGCCCCAGAAAATCTATCACACTGATGGATTCAGAAGCAGGTTCAATGCAACATTATTCACCATCCTTTCCGTCACCAAACGCTGTCAATTTTTTGAATGCTAATGACATAGAATATTGAGACCAAGGGAACAGGGAATCCCACCATAACATCCTTTACATTATCGACAGTCCTTCCAAAAAGACTCCAAAGGTCGTCATTCCATTTGGTCAGGACTGCCCACCTACGGAATCTCTACAGTATAACTAGCGCCTCAAGCCCCTGACTTAATGGCAACAAATTTTTTCAGCTTGACATACATTGGATCGTAAAAAAACCCCCAAAAAACCTGAAAAAAAAAAGATCAAATCACTCAAACAGGACCCCAGGTGTCAGGAAAAACCCAATCCTGAGGGTCGCCAGCAGGAAGAGAACAATTTGACCTGCTCGCTTGCGTTCCCTGAGGGGACTAATTTAAAGGCAAAAAAAACAAAATTTTAAATTATTTTTGAAATTCAGAAACTAGCTCGATCCCCTAAAACAAATCTGGAGGAATCCTAGGTTCCACAACAGGCAACCTAGCAAAAATTAGGTACAATACCCGAACTTCATAAAGCATCCACACGGCCAGACAAACTGTCCAAACCCTTGAGAGAGAAAAAAAATCCTCCTCAACCCAGAATACAGAGGAAAAAAAAAATGCAACAAGCAAAAAAAAAAATCTCTGACAACCTTTTCTTTCACAATATTTTTCCCTTTGAGTACAATATAATTTTCGTTTGCCGGGAATTTTATGATTTGGTAGTGAGGAAGAGGAAAAAAGGAATACCCAGAGCAGTGGAAATTGAATTGCAGTACCCTGCTAACCACCACAACAAAGGCAGCCTGGAGCGTTTACTTGGTCCAGACCCTCGTCAAGCCTGAGAAATAAATAAAAACGAAGATAGAAAGAAGAAAGCATCGCCCCAAGGGTCCCCCCAAAAAAATAAAACCCCCAAAATGTAATGGCGGTTAACAAAAGAAAACTCCCAAAAATATGGCAAAGTTGGGGCCCAATTACTAAATAGAAAAGGATAGGAAGGGCACTACGCAATCCCAAAAAACCCGAAAAGCACCAAACTCACTAATTTCAAAACACCTGAGATCACACGACCTTACCACCTAAATTAGTTTCTGGGAACCAAAAAAAACGCACCACTGAAAAAACGGAAAAAGCAAATTAAAACAAGTGGGAACTGAACTGAGAGCAAAAGCCCCCAAGGGACCCTGAAGGCCCCCACAAATGCAGGACAAAATGCAAAAATCAAGCCAAAAACAAAAAAAGAAAATGTCTTATCTTACAGAGATTCAACACGACAAAGCAGGCTACAAGGAAACGGAATCAAGGATTAACCGAACAATTGATCACCGGCAAACCCTTGGGAAGGTGACCCCTTATTAAGACCAGTCAGTAACCCGATTCCCAACTCACTCTTCCTGGACAGTCCGTACCGTTTTAACCCCCAGGGGAGCTTTGTCAGAACCATTTCCACCATTACAACTCGACCCTTGGAAAAAAAAAAATTTATAAACGGCACTAACCAATACCGCAATCATAACCCCGTGAGGAGGCAAGGACCAGACTTACTCTCACTAAACAATCAAAAATCACCAAATAGTCAGGACATCCTGAGATGGGAGAGGTAGAAAAAACAGGATGTACCAAACACATGACAACCCCAACTGACCGGACACAGACTTCCAACCAAAAACAGGATTTGGTTGCAACCAAGGAAAACCCGTACAAAATTCATGTAAAATAATAACACCAAAAAATTTACAATTCTTTGGTGGTCCGGTTACCCGCATTATCAGGTCCAAAATGGATTTTTTTCTCCCCAAAAGGGGTAGAATCAATACCCACAAGGGAAAGAGTCCGCAGGTCCATGGGAAAACCACAACGTTTGGCAAAGTCAAAATCCTGAGGTTCAGGGCTGCTCCTGAATCGAAAAACCTGGCAAAAGAGGATAAAAACAATCAAGGTAAAAGCGAAAAAAATTTAGGCGTACATTGCCCAAAACATAAGAGCGGGAAAACATTTCCCCCACCTAGGCGACAAAAATAGATGGAAGGCCCCACAATAAAAGAAAACTTATTCCGCTTTCTAAATTCTCGCGTTGACCTCAAAACAACCCTATCAAACTGCAGGGTCAAGGTCGTTCGAAAGGCAACACCGCCCTCGCATGTTCTACTTCAGTAAAGTCTGTCAATTTGAAAGGCTTATGCTAAGTCGTTGAACCAGAGGGGCAGGAAATCCTACCATAACATTTTTTTCGTTTTCCCCGCCATTTCCAAAAAAAGAGCCGCTAGGCATCATAGTTCTTTATAAAGATGCCTTTTTTGGAATTTTGACAATAAACTCTTGCTTCTTTTGACCCTGGTTCAATGCCAACAAGAGTTTCTCAGCTTGATCAATAACATTAACTCATAAACAACCCGAGCCTAAAAAATCATCAAAATTACCAAAACGACCCCAGGGTCAGGAAAAAGGCCCATCTTGGGGTGCCGTGAAAACAGGGAAGACAATTTAACCTGGCGCCGGTCCCGAGGATTTAAGTTTCAAGGCAAAAAACAACTTACAATTATTCTTAAATTAAAAAAATTTAGACCGATCCCCAAAAAAAAAATAGGAATAGGAATCTTAGGTTCCACACAGACACTGAGGAGATAGGCAGAAATTCCCCAAATTTTTCAGCAGCGAGCTTCTCAAACGGTCAAAAAATGTTTAGTCCCATTGAAAAAAAAAAAAAAATTCGGGCCCCCCAGAAAAAAAGGAAAAAACATAAAAAAGTTCTGACACTTTTTTTTTGTACAATTCTTTCCTTCTTTGGTACCCTAGGATCTACACGGCCATTTCTGTTTTATTTTCGGAAGCCAGGAGGACAGTAGCAAAATGGTAGGGCAACCAGACAACCCAGATAGGTTGGTAATTGGCGATTGCAGCCCCCTAAACGACGCTCAACAAAATAGCCTGGGACTCCACATGCCCTGACGCCCGCAGAGAGTTAACTAAGCCTAAAGAGAGAAGGAGAAAGTTAAACTGCCCCGGAGTAGGCCCCAAGGAATAGGTAGACCAAACATATATTGGCGTGAGACAAGAGGAAATACAACAAGGCAGAAAATAGAGAAGCAAAAGCTGGGGCCCAAAAATTTAGTAAACAGGACAGGAAAGAATACTGTCTGCAAACCACAAAAAACCCAAAAAAAAATCCAACACGAAATGCAAAAAAACTAGACCACAATCTCTCCCCCGCTAGATCAAACTTGGTTGAACTGGTACAAATCAGCAGATATAAAAACAGGAAACTGGAAAGCATAAACTGTTCTGTTTGTAAACTGGAGCAAATACAGATACTGAATAACAGGGAATGGAAACACATAATGTGGCAAAAAAAAACAGAGTCCAGGCCCCCGAGGGAACCTGGCTGGAACTCAAGAAAGGCAAAAAGTATATAACAAAAGGAAAACAAATAAACAGAAAAAACAGAAAAATAATTATTGAAAGCTGCAGGACAAACAAGGAACAAGCACACTTTCCCCAAAAGGTAGGAAAAACAAATCACCGGAAAATCAGGGAAAGCTGCTCACTTAAATCTCCCCCTCAGTAACACTATTGCAAATCACGCCCTCAGGTATAGACTTCTTTGCCAAAGCCTTCATTGCCATTAGCAACCACAATGGAGCCAAAATCAAATCGATTAAAAGATTCAAACAATAAGTCGTGCCAATGTTTTTTGTGCTTTCATGGTCAGGAATGCAAAGATTCGGGAAATTTTTTGAGTTTGAGCGGCAGGGGATCAAGGGCTTGGATTTGTGGCTTGAAAGAGGGGCAAGTCGAGGTCAAAGGCTTACACCTAAGGAGAGAAAGGGCCTGCGACCATAAACCTACACTCTACAGGAGAGAGAAACCCCCCTGACCTAAGAGCTTACACCACAGAAGAGAGAGGACCCTGGTGACCATAAGAGCTTACCCTACGGAGAGAGAGAAGACCATAAGACCATAAGAGCTTCACTCTACAGGAGAGAGAGGCCCTTTCTGACCATAAGCTTACCTCTACAGAAAAAAGGACCCTGGGACCATAAGAGCAACACTCTACAGGAGAGAGAAGGACCATAATGCCATAAGATTACAGTCTACAAAGAGAAAGGACCCCACTGACCTTGAGAAGTTACTGTTATGTTTAGGTGCTGAGGAGAAGAAGAAAAACGGCAATACACCAGAGAAGCTTAACTATTGGATTGCAAAACCCAATAACCACACAACAGGGCAGCCTGGAGCGTTCCTCGTTGATCCTAAGCCTGTCAAGCCTGAGAGATAATACACCTTAAGGCAGAAAGATAAAGCTATCTGCCCCGAGCAGACCCCAAGAAAATAGAAGCCCCCAAAATGTAATGGCGGTTAACAAAAAAGACGACAAAACAGAAAATAAAGAGCAAACGCTGGGGCCCCAACCTGTCTAGACAAAAAGTACAGGAAAGAATTCTGACTGCAATCCAATAAAAAAAACCCCAAAAAATACCAAATCTTCTGATTGCAAAAACACCTGAGATCACACAATCTCCACCACCTAAATCAGATCTTGGTGTTACAAAACTAAGCCGCAGCCACTGGAAAAACAGGAAAAAGCAAATGAACAATAACAGTGGCTACAGATAAACTGAGAGGAGTACAGGCCCCAGGAGGGGACCCGGCTGACCTCCACAAAAGTGCAGAAATTATGCAAAAAGCAAGCACAAAAAGAAAAGCATGAAAATATCTTATCTGAAAGCAGCAGATGCATGCAAGACTCCAGCAGACTTCCAAATGAACCCGGAACCACAATTGAGACAAGAACAACTGATCACCGGCAACCATCATGGGAGGAACCTCCCTTATATCATCCAGTCCGTGATCCCAGATTGCCATTCCTCGCTGTAAGGTTCAGTACTGTCTGCAACCACCAGAGGGAGCCTCTGCTTAGAAACCATCTCCAGCACATTCATAACATGTTACACTCTACAGGAGAGAGAGGACCATGCTGACCATAAGAGCTTGCACTCTACAGGAGAGAGAGAGGACCCTGCTGACCATATGAGCTTACACACTACAGGAGAGAAAGGACCCTGCTGATCATAAGAGCTTACATTCTTTAGGAGAGAGAAGACCCTGCTGATCATAAGAGCTTACACTCTACATGAGAGAGAGGACCCTGCTGACCATAACAGCTTACACTCTACAGGAGAGAGGACTCCGTTGATTATAAGAGCTTATTTAAGAAGAAGATCCGAGTCAGGCATACCTCCTCCATGACGGGTCCGGAACTGTCGGGGCTGTCACCTAGGTTGCACAGGAGAAAGCTTAAGGCCCCGGACGGACCTTAGCACTCAGTGATAGGAGGCACTGCTAATCTTAAAAAGCAGCGATATGCGAGAAACCAGACAGTCTTGGTGGGAAGGTGCAGAGCGCAGGGGGACTGTTTCAGTGCTCCAACCACTGAGTATTGGGACAGAGTAGGCCCAAGTCTGAGGGGCTTTAGATCCACGTCCAGGGACTGCTGACAAAGACTCACCTCGTGTCCGCTGACACCGCTGGCACCTTTGATACCGCTGACTGTGAGTGACAGAGTCTGTGGTCAGGAGATAGACGCGCGTCCGCACCGGCTGGAGAGCCGAGTGACCCACTGTGAACTTTCCCTGATAAACCCGCATTCAGCCGTTGAACAGTATTAGGCCTTGCCAGGGCCAAAGACTTTATCCTTCGCACCTCCTCATCTTCCGGACCCAGGACCTCCGTCAAGACCACCGGTAGTCATCTCCGCCGCCAGGATCCAGGACGCCATCCTCTCCAGGACTGTACCGGACCCCTTACGCGCCACAGCCTTGGTGCCACCACCTGCATCCAGAAATCCTATCTCTGACTTCGTCGGACTGATAAGTTTATTACCCTGTACTTCTTTGTCCCATTTACCAGCACCTGTTCCTTCCAAGTTGTCAAAACCCCTTTGCTATTTAACCTTGCCTCTATTTTTCCCTGCATGGAGTATCCTTTGGTTGAATTAAACCATCTCGTTAACCCTTGCTCTGCCTCCGGTCCGTTATAGCATTCTGCAACCTGCTGTATCTCACGCTTGGCGTAGTCAGCAGGATGCAGTCTACCAGCATGGGGGGGCAGACCAGGCATCTGGGGAGGGCCCTAGGTCCAGTATCTCACTAGGGGAAATGTTAAACAATCTCCCAAAATTCAATGGGAATAACACCATGTTGTGGAGCTGGACTGAGCGCATTAAAGGGATGATGAGAATGCACCCTATGGTCCCCGCCCTGCAGGCGGAGGTTGCCATGATGGCCTTGGAGGGAGAGGCAAGGGATTCAGTTATGCTACAACCCCCTGGGGAATGGGATATGCTTGACAAGGTGCTGCGCATACTGAAGGAAACACATGGAGACACCACAGATGTAGGGTAGTTGCACATGCGGCTGTTTAGCCGGGTTCAAAGAGAGGTGGAGACGGTGACGCAATGCATGAACATATAGAAAATTCACACTGACATATTTAGAAAAGATGGCGTGGGAATAGGGTCGACTGACATAGTGCAAATTAGTGACCGGCATGAAGGACATGCTGAAGTTGGAGGCGAGGCACGCGCGCAAGCAAGAGCATGTGGTGACAGTCCAGTGACGAAGGTCCAGAGCTGGGAGGCATCTGTGAATTTGATCGCTGAACCAGGATGGTGGAAGATTTACGGAAGGAGATTCAAGTTAAGTGGGAGGATTTGACTGATACTAAAAAGAAGGTGACCTCGCTAAGCTCGCCCGGGAGCAGAACTCTCTCAGAACCGCGACGGGGCAGAAGAACATCTTGTCGGAAGGGACTCCCTGCATGCTTTCTCTGTGGAGAGCTGTGAAACATGGCCCGGGTTTGCCATAATGAGGACAGGCCCTTCAGTGCTGCCCGTTAAACTAGGAGGCTCCGAGGCTAGGGGACGCCGCCCAGAGCCAGAACAGCCAGAAAGGAGAACCAGAAGTCCCATCAATTTAGTTTCAGTGTGTTTGTTAGTCTGGACCGAAATGGATGGACGGGTTGTCCACTGCCTGGTAGATACGGGCTCACAAGTAACTACGATGCCCAAGACATATTTTAGAAAGCTCTTCCCTAAAGCAATGAGGCCTGAGTGGGGCCAAGCGATCAAGTTGACGGCCGCCAATCAACTGCCCATCCCGGTCGCAGGAGTAGCATGGATGCAAATTAAGGTCTGCGGCAAAGACCTGGGCCGCAAGGGAGTAGTGTTAACCGCAGGTGACACGGAACGTGGACATACTGTCACACTGGAAATTAATGTGCTTAAAGAGTTTGGAAGTCTTCTAATCAAGAGTTTCCTGAGGTATTCCTGAAGCAGCGGAGCCCGCGAACGCCCCAAAGGAAAATATTTCAACAATTGATCAGGACAGCTCAAGCGCAGGAGGCTTCCTGTGATGGAAATGTGCTAGGGAAAGTGATCATTCCAGCCGCAAACAATCTTGTCAACTCACCAGGGCAAAGTGTGCTCTTTCTGCCTGTCTGAGCTTGCACTGCACTGGAGGGGGTTGAAGTACAACTCGAACTGTCTGCCATGGAGAACTTACAACCAGGACTCCTAGTTGCCCGGACGCTGGCTACGGTATGCGATGGAATAGTACCCGTGTGGTGCATCAATTTGAAGGACACCCTGACACTTCCCCCCAGGAGTGAAATTGCGCAAATTGTAGGCATGCCAGAGGAGCTGATACCACCACAGGTCGTTCAATTGACGGCGAAAAAGGAAGACCCATGGACCATAGCTGTAGAGACAGTTCCGACGTCAGAACCCAACAACAAAAGAAAGTGCGTCGTATTTTAGAACAAACACAGGCAGAATTGACTGAGCTCACCTCGCAACAAGTACAGCAGGTAGAAGCCTTATTGGGATGCTATCAAGATGTGTTTGCACAAAATGAGGATGATTTTGGCAGCACTACTGCCATCACACATGAGATCCTGACAGTTAATGCTGCGCCTGTGAGCGAACGCTACTATCAAATCCCTCCACAAATGTACCAGGAGGTGAAAGGGATGCTCTCGCAAATCTTACAGACTGGTATCATTCGAGAAAGTCCAAGGCCGTGGGCTGCTCCCTTCATTCTAGTGCGCAAAAACGACGGCACTCTACGGTTCTGTGTGGACTATCGCAAATTAAAAGACTGCACGGAGCGAGATTCATATCCACTACCCCGTATCAAAGAATTTTTGTCTGCCCTGGGAAACACGAGGTACTTCTCCACTTTAAACCTGGCCAATGGTTATTGGCAAGTGCCGATGTCCGAACACGACCGAGCGAAGACGGCCTTCATACTGCCCATGGGCCTGTACGAGTTCAACCGGATGCCTTTCGGGCTGGCCAATGCTCCGGGCACTTTTCAGCGACTCATGGAGAGGTGTTTTGGAGATCTAAACTTTGATATAATTGTGTACGCCACTGCATTCGAAAACATCTACAACGCCTTGAACAAGTACTAAGCCTGCTCCAGAAGCATGGGCTGAAAGTAAAATCTCTCAAGAGTCATCTGTTCCGCACCCAGATTGAATACCTCAGACATGTAGTCTCTGTAGAAGGTGTAAAACCATCCCGTGAGAAGATTGCGACAGTACAGGATTGGCCCACCCCGTAGACCGTGAAGGATGTTTGGGCCTTCTTGGGATTAACCGGGTACTATCAGCGGTGAAAGACTTTGCCCACATCGTGAACCCGCTATTAGAGTTGCTGAAAGGAGTACCATCGGGAGCTAAAAACCGAGAAATTCAGTGGGAGAGCGTCAGCAGAAGGTGTTTCAAGCCCTGAAATTGGCTCTGACGGAAATACCAGTCCTGGCCTGTGCTGACTTCTCCCAACCTTTTATCCTCCATACCGATGTAACCTTGCATGGACTCGAAGCTGTGTTGTTGCAGGTTCAAGATGGAAAAGAGCGGTGATTGCCTATGTGAGTCGTTCTCTCCATGACTCTGCACTGAATCCGGACAACTACAGCTCATTCAAGTTAGAGCTGTTAGCACTAGTATGGGCCATGACCAAGAAATTTGCAGAATACCTATCTGGGTCTGAAGTTTTGGTGTGAACCAGCAACAATCCGCTAGCCCACCTGGAGAACGCAAAGTTGGGGGCCCTGGAACAGTGCTGGGTGGCTAGAATGGCCAAATACCGATATAAAATTGCCCAACGACAGGGAGCTAAAAATACTCGGGTGCGGGTTCAACAGGAAGATGGAGAGCTCGCACAAGTCCGACAGTGGGTGGTCCTCAAACAACAGCCCTGCTAGAATGAGAGAGAGACCTTGTCTGCTTTGACACTACAAATTCTCCCACAGTGGTAGAGACTCTATGTGAGAGACGGATTGCTGTATCGGAAGATTCAATTGCAGCGTGCCCTGTCTGTCACCTGGCAAGTCGTGATCCCTGAAACGCTGTTGCATCAAGTGGCCACGAAGGCACATGTGAGAGGAGCTGACTTCGGCCAGAAGAAGACCTTCCGGTGGCTACAGAAACTGGTTTACCACCCTTTACCGAAGACTGTAGTGGAAGAAGTGTGCCAATGCTGCTGGAGCTGTGAACTGTCCAAGCATCCAGACCAAAGAGCTCCCACGCAAACTATTGTGACCTCGGCCCCACTGGAAGTGTTGATGATTGATTATTTAACAATAGGACCAGCCAACAGGGATATGAACATTGCTTGGTGTTGACGGATCATTTCACCAAACTTGCCATCGTGACCCCGACTCAAGACCAAACGGCAGAATCCACAGCTCATGCCATCTGTAAAATTTTCATCCAGGTGTATGGCTGTCCAAAGAGAATTCACTCAGACCAGGGTGCCGGATTTCTGGGAAGAGTCATGGAGGAGCTGCACCGTTTGTATCACATTGAGAAATCTCCGACGACGCTTACCACCCTCGGGGTAATGGAGCATGTGAACGATTCAACCGAACTCTCATCCAGATGTTGAGAACATTGGAGGAAGATCCAAAGATCGCTGGCCAGAATTTGTAGCAGAGTTGGTATGGGTATACAATAACCGAGTACATCGCACCAATGGGTACACTCCTACACACTACTCTTCGGCTGGCCAGGAAAAGAGATCACGAAACTGGAACTGGACCCAGAGGAGGAATACCCACGGATGAGAGTGTCCACTGGATACCAAAGACCTCCATCATCTACAGACACTACATCGTCTGGTGCAGACCAGGTTTCGGGAGTTGGAACATCCAGAGGCGGCTCCTTATGGGGGACAGCTCTGCAGGCAGAAGATCGAGTGTTAGCACGAGAAAAACACCCCCGAGAAAAATTGGATCACCGTGGGAGAAAACACCATATCGTGTAAAGCGACGAGTCCAACTCCGAAGGGCCTTTGAAATCCTGCCTTAAGGAGAAGATGCTCCTACTCGTGTTATGCACCAAAACATGCTACGCCCCTGCATATCCAGAGACCCTGTATGTAATGAGGAGAGACCCAATGTTCCTGAGGACCTTCTCGCAATTACTAGTGACTGTGAAGAAGAAAATTGTCCTGAGCCACCACAAGTAGGTTCAGAAGAACAACAGATACCTAAGGCCCCTGAGGCTCCTGAAATTCCTGAAATGGCTGTTTCTCCAGAACTGTGCGCGTCCCGCGCCCTTTTAGTACAACCCGACTCAACTACTCAACTGGACTCGACTTATACTACTAGTTTACAATGTTCTGAGCGTTCGACAGCAGGAGACCCCCCCAACCGGTTTGATCAGGATAGTTTTGTTTGGTGGCAAATCTTTCAAAGAATAGGAGAGTGTCAACGCTTGCTACGAGAGCTCTCGCCCGTGAATGGCGAGCACAGAGACGGGGAATGCAAGGAGAGATCCGAGTCAGGCGTACCTCCTCCGTGTTGGATCGGAACTGTCGGAGCTGTCACCTAGGTTGCATGAGGGAAAGCTTAAGGCAACCGGACCGACCTCTGCACCCAGTGATAGGGGGCGCGGCTAAGCTTAAAAGCCGCAACATGCGGGAAACCAGACAGTCTTAGCGGGAACGTGCAGAGCACAGGGGGACTGTGTCAGCGCTCCAACCACTGAGTATTGGGACAGAGTAGGCCCAAGTCTGAGGAGCCTCAGATCCTCGTCCAGGGACTGCCGACAAAGACCCTCGTGGGGGGGCTCTGTGCTGTATACCATGGTGCTGTGCTGGGGGGGCAGTGTCTGTGCTGTATACCATGGTGCTGTGCTTTGGGGGCTCTATGCTGTATACCATGGTGCTGTGCTGGGGGCTCTGTGCTGTATACCATGGTGCTGTGCTGGGGGCTCTGTGCTGTATACCATGGTGCTGGTGGGGGGGTCTGTGCTGTATACCATGGTGCTGTGCTGGGGGGCAGGGTCTGTGCTGTATACCATGGTGCTGTGCTGGGGGAGGGTCTGTGCTGTATACCATGGTGCTGTGCTGGGGGGGCTCTATGCTGTATACCATGGTGCTGTGCTGGGGGGGCTCTGTGCTGTATACCATGGTGCTGTGCTGGGGGGATCTGTGCTGTATACCATGGTGCTGTGCTGGGGGGGTCTCTGTGCTGTATACTGTGGTGCTGTGCTGGGGGCTCTGTGCTGTATACCATGGTGCTGGTGGGGGGGTCTGTGCTGTATACCATGGTGCTGTGATGGGGCAGGGTCTGTGCTGTATACTGTGTGGGGCTGTGTTATATACCATGGGGGGTACATTATTCATTATATTCTATGGGGGAGCATGTGTTATATAATATAGGGGGCTACATTATATTCTATGGGGAGGTGGGCTGTAATATTCTATTCGGGGCTACATTATAATCTATGGGGGCTGTATTATATTTATTATATTCTATGGGAGGTGATTGCATCATACTCTATGAGAGGGCTACATTATACTATATGAGGAGGCTACATTGTATTCTATGGGGGTTGCATTATATTCTATGGGTGGCTAGATTATATTTTATGGGGACTTCATTATACTTTATGAGGGGCTACGTTATATTCTATTAGGGCTGCATTATAATATATGAGGAGGGCTACATTTTATTCGATGGAGGGGCTACATTATACTATATAATGGGCTGCATTATATTCTATGGGGGGCTGCATTATCATCTATGAGGGGGATGCCATATATCCCATGGAGGGGCTGCATTATATTCTATGGGGTGGCTGAATTATACTATAAGAGGGGGGCTGCATTATATTCTATGGGGGTTACATTATATTGTTATGGCGGGCTGCATTATACTCTGGGGTGGCTACATTATGCTCTATGGGGTGGATGCATTATACTGTATGTGGGCTGCATTATACTGTATCGAGGACTATGGGGAATACATTATACTATGTGAAGAACTATGGTGTGCATTATACTATGGGAAATTAATTTTACTACATGGATGACTGGTGGTATATTATACTATATGGAGGACTGAGCAGTGTATTTTAATATATGGAGGACTGAGTGTATTTTATATATGGAGGGCTATGAGGAGTGTATTATACTATATGGAGTACTATGGGGAGTGTATTATACTATATGGAGGACAGAGGAGTGTATTATATTATATGGAGGACTATGGGGCGCATTATATTATATGGAGGACTATGGAGTATAAACTGTAGATGTTCTGCTGATAACATGTTACTGTATGGTGATCTATTAGTGATCAAGTAGTGATGATCTTCTGTTCCCATCATTATTCCTCAGACTGTGGAAAGAGGCCGGGAAACAAGTGTTGAACGACAACAATATTGTCGATCACACCATTTAGTGGCCTGAACTCAGCACAAGTAAATACAATCAAAATGCTTCTGTGTGATGTGCAATATGTTAGCATTTGGGGCCCCATTTTAAACTTTGCCTAGGGCCCCACTTTGCCTAACACCGGCCCTGCCTGCAACCTGCTGTATCTCACATTACACTCTACAGGAGAGAGAGGACCATACTTACTATAAGAGCTTACACTCTATAAGAGAGTGACGACCCAGCTGACCATAAAAGCTTATGCTCTACAGGAGAGAGAAAGTAAGGACCCTGCTGAACATTAGAGCTTGCACTCTACAGGAGAGAGAGAGGACCCCACTGACCATAACAGCTTACACTCTAGAGGAGAGAGGGACCCTCTGATCATAAGAGCTTACACTCTACAGGATAGAGAAAGTGAGGACCCTGCTGGCCATGAGAGCTTATGCTGCGCAGGAGAGAGAGGACCCTGTGACCATAAGATCTTACACTCTGGAGGAGAGAGGACCCTGCGGACCATAAGAGCTTACACTTTACAGGAGAGAGAGGACCTTCCTGACCATAAGATCTTACACTTTGCAGGAGAGAGGACCCTGCAGACATAAGAGCTTACATTCTACAGGAGAGAGAGAGAGGACTCTGCTGACCATAAGAATTACACTTTACAGACAGGAGAGAGAGGACCCTGCTGACCATTAAGATCTTACACTCTGCAGGAGGAGAGGACCCTTCTGACCATAAGAGCTACATTCTACAGGCTAGAGATGACCCCACTGACCATTAGAGTTTCCCCCTCTACAGGAGAGAGAGAAACCCCGTTGATCATAAAAGCTTACACTCTAAAGGAGAAAAACTTGCTATGTAGCTCTGGAAATGGAAAATGACTCTGCTGTACAAATGTGTGATCTACTGGGGAACGCTGATCTGTTATGTCCCAGGTACTGACCGCCACTATACCAGGTGTCAGGGTTGGACTGGCCCACCAGAGAACCGAAGAATCCTCCGGGTGGGCCCTCACTTCTCCTTTAGGAGAGTACATAGTGCAAAGCTGCTATTGGGCTCTTGAGTGGGGGGAGAAAGGTGGTCCCTCAGAATCAAATCCTCTGGAGGGCCCAATGTTCTTCAGTCGGACCCTGCAGGCCTGATAGTCTATGAGGTGTCATAGCTGCAGGTAATTATGGGGAGGCCTTAGCGGCCATACAAAATAATAATGACCTGCTCTCTGAACTTCAGCTGTGTGGGAAATGGTGTGGGTAGGCTATATTTTGGCTAACTACGAATCGAATGTCAAAATTTCTAATTAGTATGAAATCATGAATTTCAGGAAATTCTACCCAAACTCAATCTGCTAATTTCACATATCAGGAGATAAATTAACAGTACAAATGAATAAAAGAAAACTTTGTAATATATCTTATCACATAAATCAGCTTCTTTCTCCTCCTGGATTGATTTTTTATTCTCAAAATTATAAAATCTGTCTACAGTGAATACAGATTTTGCCATTACTAAGATAGGAGATGACAGTTGGTGCTCATAAAGTTCTACAAAGAACTCAGGAGAACTTGTGTTTGCATATGCAACAGATTAGGACTTATTATAAGTAAAAGGAGACTTTATGCTGACCTGACAATAGATGGCGATGTTGTGTAATGTTTCCTTCTGTTTAATGTATTGTATAAGAAATAGTCTCACTTGTAGTTTCAGTTTTTTTTTTCCTGTTTCCTGATGCAATGCTGGAATGACCGTGCATTTTTCCTTTACCTCATGTTGTTAGAAGTAAAAGCTTTTATCCCATGCAGCTGCTCTGTGAAGTTTTCTACTGCAAAGGTGAGGATTCAGAAGCTGTGCAACTGTCAGGACTCTGAACATTTTTGATTACCTTTTGTGCATTACTGCCCTTTTCCAAGATGGAGACTTTGGTCTCATGTGCACTGTGTCTTCCTGTTATATACCTCCACCCCAGCCTTTGGTCTGTGCTAGAGTATTCTGCCTGCATCCAGCTTCTGCCTTGTATCCAGCTTCTGACTTGGTGGCTCCCTGGCGTACCTGCTCTTGTGAACCTTTGGTGATCCTGCTACTCTGCTCTGAGTTCTGCTGCATACACCGGTTTCCAGTAATCCTCCTTCATCTGGCTGCTGGTGTTTACTTCCTTCTGCATTTGCTGGACATGTAAGCTGTTGTAGCTTGCTCTGCTTAAACCTGAGATATTACCAGGCCTCCCTGCTTGAGCTAAGATATTATTTGAACTGCCTTATAAGCATATCTACCTGCGCTTGGACTAAGCAAGGACTTATTCGTGTCAAGTATCCTCAAGTATATTTGTGCTTCATAGACTCTCTGCTTGATTGCATTTTCCTCTGAAGTTCCTATAGACTGTTAACTGCATTTAATATCTGCACCAAGTGTTGTGGACTTGAGCTTTGTCTGCACCTGTTTGAATCACCGTGTGATAAATAGACTTTACCACTTATAAAACTGTGTCCTGTAGTTGTCTTTTTTCCCCGCAAAGAGTCTCCTGAGTTATCCCTTATAATCATTTCAGCAACAGTTAGGGCCCAGAAACCCAGACACCCAGAGAAACCCAGGCACCAGAGAATCAACACCACGATCCAAGCACCAAGAATACCAGATACCAGGACACTGGAACTCTCCGCAAGACCCTGGTGAATGCAGAAGAATTCTTCAGTGCAAGTCTCTCCAAACAAGTAAGATAAGTTACAAATGACAAGTAGCGCAGAGCTAAAAATCACAGTAGCTAAACTGAATGATGAGAACTATAAGCTGTGGAAGTTCAAAGTAGAGATGTTTTTTGTTAAAGATGATTTATGAGAAGTAATCACTACAGATAGACCTGATCAAGATAATCAGACATCGGATAAGAAAAATAGACAAGCGAGAGCCACCATTAGCTTATTAGTGGATTATTTCTCAATTAAACATATAAGAAATGAAGAAAACAGCGAAAGGGAAAGTGGGAAGCATTAAGAAAACTTATGAAAGACCTAGTTTGAATCACAAATTATTTTTATTAAGAAAGCTTAACAGTATGAGATTGAGTGCAAATGATGACATGCAGAAGCACATATTCTCAATGATGGAAGTGATATCACAGCTAAGATCTATTGGTGAAGACATTAAAGAAAGTCATATAGCATCTACATTGTTGTGCATTTACCGATTCGTATACAGCCTTGATAAATGCTTTGGAAAGAGACAGAAATGACATTCATTGATTTTGTGAAACAAGACTAAAGAGAAATGAAAGAAAAGAACAAAGCAATGTTTTTACTGAAAAGGAATGAAAAGCTCTTAAAGCTCGAATTTAAAAAACCTATAATATTGAGACAAAGAATGCTTGATGTAAGAAAAAAGGTATTTAAGAAAGACTTACCATATGGAAACAAAAAAAGATATACAAAATGGGAGGAATAGGGCAAGTAACAGACGTGAAA
>JARQOD010000003.1:315762483-315801246 GCA_033576555.1 Oophaga sylvatica
AAGATTTTGAGTGCATACCTCCTTCCATCAGCAAGGGCATTGAAGATGAAACGTGGATGGGTCTTTCGGCATGATAATGATCCCAAGCACACTGCCAGGATAATGAAGGAGTGACTTCATAAGAAGCATATGAAGGTCCTTGAGTGGCCTAGCCAGTCTCCTGATCTCAACCCCATAGAAAACCTTTGAAGGAATTTGAAAGTCCGTGTTGCCCAGCGACCGGCCCAAAACATCACTGCTCTAGAGGAGATCTGCATGGAGGAATGGGCCAACATACCACCAACAGTGTTTGGCAACCTTGTGAAGACTTCCAGGAAACATTTCACCTCTGTCATTGCTAACAAAGGCTATATAACAAAATATTGAGATGAACTTTTGTTAATGACCAAATACTTATTTTCCACCATAATTTGAAAAAAAAATCTTGCCAAATCAGACAAGGTGATTTTCTGGATTTTTTTTCTCATTTTGACTCTCATAGTTGTGGTCTACCTATGATGTCAATTACAGGCCTCTCTCATCTTTTTAAGTGGAAGAACTTGCACAATTGGTGGCTGACTAAATACTGTTTTTCCCCACAGTATTTCAACTTGGAATTTACTGTCATGGACATTCACCTGTTTGCAGAGGTGGTGCAGAGTTTAAAATCTATTTTTTTATTGCTAATACTGTGCTCCTACCACAATATCTGAGTAACATGTCTGGGGAAAAGTGAGGCTGTGGTGGAAGGGGAGTTAGGCTTGGTGTTCAAGGTGTAAGGGGGGTAGGTGGTAATGTTTGTGAAAGCACTAGTGAAGCAACGTCACGTCCTATGCAAAGAAAACTGACAATTTGTTACTAGACAGGCTAAACCACTACCTTTCTTTGGCAGAAGCACAGCAGTACGCCTTGTCGATGATGCCCAGAAAGAGCATGTACTTGAGTGGATGGCAAGCACAGCTTCAAGTGGCCACTCCTTCTTTTCTCCACTTCAACATCACACTCAGTACAGTCCACAGAGGTGGCACCCAAATTCCCCTTGCTTCCCAACCGTGTCCCAACTATCCAACCTTTCACCTGACTGTATGGAACCACAGATGGATGAGTCTGAAGAGCTGTTCACACATTCTATGCTATGTTCATCAGAAGTGTACTCAAAAGCTTCGCAGAGTCAAGAGGAGGAAATCTGCACCGATGCCCAAAATTGTTTTTAGCTTGGATCCAGGGCAGGACGAAGTACTGTCTGAACAGCATCCTGACCCTCGCCATCAGACGCTGACCCCTGGGAGGGATGTGATCCTGATGACACTCAGATATCTGAGGCTCACGCAGATTGCACTGTGCTGTCAGGGCAAGAAGAGGAGGAGGATGACTCCAAGGTCGAGGAATGTGACTTATGTGACTTATTGCCCATTTTTGTCTATACTTCAGCCACTTGTGTGTCATACAGATATATTTACCCCTTACCTCTTAACGCCTTCCTTTGCAGCCTCTAGGTTAACTCCTTCTAAATATCTGCCCTAGTCTATTGGGTTACTCAATACCTTTTTCTATTACAGGTCTAGAACAGGCCATGTGCAATTACTAAGGTCTACTAACTATTATTTATTCCTCAGCGATTATTTTAATTGCAATTCATTATTTGCTCCTACTAGGTATCCTCCTAGTAATGTTTGTTGTGTGTTTTTTTTTAGTAATTATTAACCACCTTGTCTTCTACTCCTGGTTATCTCAGCGCAAATCTTTCACCTTATATTCAGAATCCCCTTTAATTACCCAATGGTTTGTTATCTAGATTCGCAGCAGTGATAAACCTATTTACACTAGTGACACTTTTTCTACTCTTTTAAAATCTTTTGTATGTATATATACCTGTACCAAAATTAATTTTGGGCTGCTCTTTTATCTCGATTCACGAATCCCCACGTCTGCACGCTTGGTTGGTTATTATACGCTACCCCGGGGTTGGTTTATGACCCGATATAAGTCATATTGAATGAGGAACTGGTGGCAGCATACCGTACTGTGTTAGTGAGGAACTATGACAGTGACGGCCAGGAGGCTTATATATACATATCCTCAACCTGGACTGGTACTGGTCATATATATCCCCCCTCACTGGGAGCTCCTCAATAACTCGTACCTATAAAGGAAGCCTTTCCGGCGACTATGTGCCCTCGGTGCAGTTCCCTGACTGACCTGGGGCAAGTGGTGGTGCCAGAGAGCCAATCCCTGCTGGGTCCTTCTCTCCCCTTTCCAGAGGTGAGTGAACTAGACACACCCCTTCCCCTGAGTGATATCTGAGGCTCACGCAGACTGTACTGTTGTGAATTGGTTTGAGATGAGTTCTGAGCAGAGGCTTCCTCTGGTGGTTACAAGCGGTGCTGGTCTGTCCAGTGAAGATTGTGAGGACTGGGAATCAGGTGTTACTGACTGGTCTTATATAAGGGAGTCACCTTCCCATCAGGGTTGCCGGTGATCAATTGTTCTGGTCTGAATCCTTCATTCCTGTTTCCCTTGTAGCCTGCTGTGTCGTGTCTGCATCTCCTGCTAACAGATAAGACATTTTCTTCTTTTTGTTTTTGTGCTATATTTTTGCATTTTTGTCCTGCACTTCTGTGGGGGCCTTCAGGGTCCCCTCCGGGGGCTTTTGCCCTCTCAGTTTAGTTCAGCCACTTATGTATGTACTTTTGCTTTTTCCAGTTTTTTCAGTGGCTGCTGTTTTGATTTTGTTACACCAGAGAACTAATTTAGGTGGTAGAGGTCGTGTGATCTCAGGTGTTTTTGAAATTAGTGGTGTTGGTGCTTTTCAGGGTTTTCTGGGATTGCAGTAAGTACCCTTCCTATCCTTTTCTATTTAGTTAGTTTGGGCCCCAGCGTTTGCTCATACTATTTTCTTTCTGTGTCAGTATTTCATCTTGTCTAACCGCCATTACATGTTTGGGGGCTTTCTATTGTCTTTGGGGTTCTGCTCCGGGGCAGATAGCTTTCCTATATCTATCTTTAGGTGTAGTTAGTTTCTCAGGCTGTGACGAGGCGTCTAGGACCAACGTAGGAACGCTCCACGGCTGCCTCTAGTTGTGGTGGTTAGTCAGGGTACTGCAATCTCATAGTTTCCAACTGCTCTGGTGTATTGCCTTTTTTTTACCTGCACTCCTCAGCTACCAAATCATAACACTGTACTGTGCTGTCAGGGCAAGAATAGGAGGAGGGTGACTCCAAGGTCAAGGAATGTGATAACACAGAGGATGATGATGATGAGGTGTTAGATCTCAGTTTGAATGAGGACAGAGGCACACAGCTGAGTAGGTCATTTGAGGAGGAAGATGAGGTTACGTTGCACCGTACGTCGCAGATACGTAGTGATACAGCCACGATGAGCGATGCATTCTCAGCCACAACTGTGCCTGTGACCAGCAGTATCTGTGGGTCTGCAGCTCACACAGCCTGGTCATCTACAGCTCTGGCAAAAATTAAGAGACCACTTCACAGTTTTATAAAAATCAGCTTCTCTACATGTCTGACAGCCATTCCAATGTCAGTTGAATTCCAGTGTCAGTGAGGAAAAGAAGGGCTCAATTCTGGCTTTACTAGCAGAGGGATACAGTGAGCATCTTGTTGCCTCCATCCTCAAAATTTCTAAGAAGGCAGTCCATTACAACAAGGTCAGGCATTATGGAAAGAGAGCGCATATAGAGCGATAAAAGTGATATTTTGGGTGACAATACACGGTTGGTGCACTCACCTTTACAGGTTGTGAACAGTCACAACCCCTTGCAGAATGTGAAAGAAACCAGTGGTCGCTGCAGACTCCCGTAGATGCCAATGTCACAGTGGAGGAAAAAAAAAATCTGCCGCTTCCTCAGGGCTTCCTTCCTCTGCGGATACATTGGAAAACTCGGGTTTTTTTTCCCTCCTCTGTAACAAGGTCAGACAGCAGACATTGGGACAACAAAGCTTCAGACTGACAGAGTGCAAAAACAACTCTTCACTGACTGGGATGACTGTCATCTTATTCGAATGTCACTCAGCAACCACAGGATGATATCAAGTGACCTACAAAAGGAATGGCAAGTGGCAGCTGGGGTGAAGTGCACGGCAAGAACAGTTCGTAACAGGCTCCTAGAGGCAGGCCTCAAGTCATGTAAAGCTAGAAAAAAACCTTTCATTGATGAGCAAAGGAGAGCCAGGCTGAAGTTTGCCAAAGACCATAAGACTTGGACCATAGAAGACTGGAGTAATGTAATTTAATTTTCAGCTTTGCCCAACACCTGGTCATCTAATGATTAGATGGAGACCTGGAGAGGCATACAAGCCACAGTGTCTTGCACCCACTGTGAAATTAGGTGGAGGATCGGTGATGATCTGGGGATGCTTCAGCAAGGTTGGAATTGGGCAAGTTAATCTTTGCGAAGGACTTATGAATCAAGCTGCATACAAGGTTATCCTGGAAAAACAGTTGATTCCTTCTGCTCAGGCAATGTTCCCCAACTCTGAGAATTGTTTTTCCCAACAGGAAAATGCGCCATGCCACACAGCTAGGTCAGTCAATGTGTGGATGAAGGACTACCACATCAAATCCTTGTCATGGCCAGCCCAATCTCCAGACCTGAACCCCATTGAAATCTCTGGAATGTAATCAAGAGGAAGATGGATAGTCACAAGCCATCAAACAAAGAAGAACTGCTTAAATTTTTGTACCAGGAGTGGCATAAGGTCACCCAAAAGCAGCGTGAAAGACTGGTAGAAAGCATGCCAAGATGCATAAAAGCTGTGATTAAAAATCATGGTTATTCCACAAAATAATGATTTCTGAACTCTTTCTGAGTTAAACATTAGTTTTGTTGTTTCTAAATCATTATGAACTTGTTTTCTTAGGCCTCTTTCACACATCCGTCTTTTTGTATCAGGCATGATCCGTCCTATACCTGAAGAGACGGATCCGGCGCTGAAACAAAAAAACTGATGCAACGGATCCGGTTTTTTGCTGGATCCGACCTGAACTTTTGAACCCAGAAAAAGAGGGTTTCTGATGCCCGGAGACACTGGAAAATGTAGTAGTAGTAGTAGTAGTAGTAGTAGTAGTAGTAGACCTCTATTTCCAGAATCCGGATCAGACTTTTGCCGGATTGCACAAAAGTCTGATCCGGTTCCATTGAATTCTATTGTCTCCGGCCGCCTGATGCGCCGCTTCAGGCACATCAGGCAGCTCCGGCAAAAAAAAAAAAAACGTTACATGCTCCGTTTTGTCCGGCCACCGGAATGTACATTTCCGCCGGATCCGGACAAAAACGGATACAACGCACTGACATCAGGCGCCATCCGGCGCTAATGAAAGTCAATGCAAAAAAAACGCATCCGGCATTACATTTCGCCGGATGCGGTTGGACAAAAAAATGCCGGAGGGCGCCGTCAGGCGCACAACGGATGTGTGAAGGAGGCCTTAGCATTAGTTGAGGTCTGCAAGCACTGCATTTTTTTGTTATTTTGACTATTTCTCATTTTCTGAAAAGAAATACAAAATTTATTGCTTGGAAATTTGGAGACATGTTGTCAGTAGTTTATAGAATAAAAGAGCAATTTACATTTTACTCAAAAATATACCTATAAAGAGAAAAATCAGACAAACTGAAAATTTTGCACTGGTCTCTTAATTTTTACCAGAGCTGTATATGCTGGAACAGAGTTTGAATACCCTGCGGGAGGAGATGTTGATCCCAGAAGAAGAGGAGGAAGCAGAGGAGGATGTGGAAGGGATAACATTGTCTCTAAGTTCAAGACTGTCATCACCCAGGCAGGTGCCAAGGCAGGGTGGATTACTGCAATCGAGGCGGGCTGGTGATAACAGACAAACTGTTACCGAAGGTGCAAGATCCGAGGAACGAATGGTAGAGGAAGAGGTGATGGGTGAGAAACTGTCAGATGAAGGGGATAATCCTCCCCTCTCGGTTGTTCGTGTTGGCGGAGGGGACGGAGGAAACGATCCTCATTGTTAGCCAGCCACCAACACAGCATGGGCTTGGACCTCATGTTAGAACCTGAAATATGAGTTCCTTTTTGCTGCACTATCTGCAACATGATCCCCGTATAGTTATGATTAGGAATAGTGCTGACTAGAGATGAGCGACTTTGCCTCGGGGAGGGTCGAGTCGAACGAAATCGGCCGACTATCGGCAAAAGTCGGAGTTCCGACCGAAACCCGACACCAATGTAAGTCAATGGGAAATAAAAGTCGGCAGTGAGTGGAGGACAGTAAACACACCTACAGCGCCCATTTCAATGCCAACAACATCAATTCTTATTACTTAAGCTTGTCAACCTTAATTTACTTTATAATAATAGCAGCGCATTGAAAACTGGGGGTTATTTGGCTAAAGTTGTGGGTGGGTACAGCCCAGTTAGGGAGGTGGAAAAACTGGCATATGTTGAGGTGTAGGCTGGACGTTCAGCAGCTGCAAATGGAGGAATTGAGAAGTCAGAGGAAGAGGAGGACAAAGCAAGCCATTTTGCTGGCAACCTATGTGTTATCAGGGAAGGTGGTACAAAATCCTTTGAAACCCAGGCATGGTTCACTTTAATGAAGGTGAGATCACCAACATTTTGGGTTGACAGCCGGGTCCTTCTTTCTGTCAGGATTGATCCAGCAGCACTGAAGCCTCTTTCTGATAGCACACTACCAGTAGGGCAAGAGAGCTCCTGTAAGGCATATTGTGCCAATTCAGGCCAGGTGTCGAGTTTACAGGCCCAGTAGTCAAGGGGGAATGAACTGTGAGGGGAACATCGATAGGGGAGGAGAGGTAATTTTGAACAATAGTTAACAACTGCTGTCTCCTGCCTATTTAAATCGATTC
Source organism: Oophaga sylvatica (assembly GCA_033576555.1). Classification (NCBI taxonomy): domain Eukaryota; kingdom Metazoa; phylum Chordata; class Amphibia; order Anura; family Dendrobatidae; genus Oophaga; species Oophaga sylvatica. Next base: position 315,769,314 of record JARQOD010000003.1, read on the forward strand.
AGTATTACCAGTCATGTGAGCAGTACTCGAGAAATCAGTCCACAACATGGTCATGAAACCTCTGTCTCCAATGCCACTTCAGCTGTGTGCACCATGAACATCTCATCCATGTTGCCAAGTACGACTCGTGGTAGAACCTGCACCACTGCTGTGTGCTGGGAATGCCTCTAACGGTTTACCAGAGTTGCTTGTTTCTTTGCCAATATTAGCTCTAGGTTCTCCTGTGGCATGATGTTCTGTAATTTGCCTTTATAGCGTGGATCGAGGATGCTGGCCAACCAGTAGTCGTCATCCTTCATAATTTTGACAAAGCGGGGGTCCTTTCTTAGAATTCGCAAGACTTAATCACACATGTGGGCCAATGTGCCAGGTGTCAATGATGCACTGCCAGTGGTGGGTGGAGGAGCACTTTCTGCCAAATCCACATCCCTCCAGTCACGCACAAACCCTGTACCTGACCTAGGCAATCCAACATTTTCTCTTGCCCCTGAGAAGCATCCTCCTCCCCAAAATAATCATCCCCCTCATCCTCCTCCTCTTCCTCTTCTTCCTCCGCCTTGTCCAGGACAGTTCCCTGAGCAGACAATGCCTGACTGTCATCAAGGCTTCTCTCCTCCTCCTCCACTGCAGACGCCTGATCCTTAATGTGTGCCAAAGTTTGCATGAGCAGACGCATAAGTGGGATGCTCACGTTTATGATGGCTTCATCTGTGCTTACCAGCCGTGTGCATTCCTCAAAACACTGAAGGACTTTACAGAGGTCTTTCAGCTTTGACCACTGCACACCCGACAACTCAATGTCTGCCCTCAAACTGCCTGCCCATGTATCCTCCCATAAATGCACTACAGCCTGCCTCTGTTCGCACAGCCTCTCAACCATGTGCATGGTGGCATTCCACCTTGTTGCAATGTCTATGATTAGGCGGTGCTTGGGGAGGTGGAGTGATTGCTGCAGCCTCTGCATACGACTGGAGGCTACGGGCGAGCGACGGATGTGTGAGCACAGTCTTCGCACCTTATGGAGTAGGGCTGGTAACTCCGGATAATTATTTATGAAGCACTGCATCACCAGGTTCAAGGTGTGAGCCAGGCAAGGTATGTGTCTGAGTTTTGCCAGGGCTATGGCCGCCACAAAATTACGTCCGTTATCACTGACTACCTTGCCTGGCTCAAGATGTAGACTGCCCATCCATGACTCAGTTTCTCTCTGCAAGTAGTCGGCCAGTACCTCCACGGTGTGTCTGTTGTCGCCCAAAGACATCATCTTTAAAACAGCCAGCTGAAGCTTACCACTAGCTGTTCGACAGTAGGACACCTTGTGTGCAACACTGGCAGCTGCAGATGGAGTGCTCGTGCGACTGCGCTCTGTCGACGAGCTTTTGCTTCTGGAGGAGGAGGTTCGAATGCCTACAGCCAACTGTTGCCTATACCGTGGGCTAGGCAGCACTGTCCCACCGCCGCTGTCCCCTGTGGACCCTGCATCCACCACATTCACCCAGTGCGCAGTGATGGACATGTAACGGCCAGGGGCGTACATAGAAATCATGGGGCCCCATAGCAAAAGTCTGAATGGGGCCCCCCCAAAAAAAAAAAAAAGCCAGAGCCATTGTAAATGTAAAGTGCCAGCACAGTGAGGAGACACATTTAACAAAAAAAATGTATTATGCCCCCATAGATGCTCCATAGATTGTGCCCCCATAGATGCTGCCCCATAGATGCTCCATAGATTATGCCCCCATAGATGCTCCATAGATTGTGCCCCATAGATGCTCCATAGATTGTGCCCCCATATATGCTGCCCCATAGATTCTCCATAGATTATGCCCCCATAGATGCTGCCCCATAGATAATGCCCCCATAGATGCTCCATATATTATGCCCCCATAGATGCTCCATAGATTATGCCCCCATAGATGCTCCATAGATAATTCCCCATAGATGCTCCATAGATAATGCCCCCATAGATGCTCCATAGATAATGCCCCCAGAGATGCTCCATAGATAATGCCCCCATAGATGCTCCATAGATTGTGCCCCCATAGATGCTCCATAGATAATACTCCCATAGATGCTCCATAGATAATGCCCCCATAGATGCATCATGCTCCATAGATAATGCCCCCATAGATGCTCCATATATTGTACCCCATAGTATAGGTCCCTTATACTGCCGCAGCTGCTGAAACCAAAAAAAAAAAAAGACATACTCACCTCCCGGCACCTGTGATATTTACCTGTCACCCGATGCACCGCTGACCGCCGCTGTCTTCTGGGTCCTCCGCAGTGAAAGCTCAGGCAGAGAGTGCGGCGTGCACAAACTACGTCATCGCGCCCTCTGCCTGAACATTCACAGCAAGAGAGGATGTGAGCACACAGCAGCGCAGCGGTGGAACGGGACATGTAAATATCCCTTATACTCACCCTCCCATCGGTGCGGTCTCTCCCCTGCTCTTCTCCTGCGGTCTCCGGCGCCTGTGTTCAGCGGTCACGTGGTACCGCTCATTAAAGTCATGAATATGTGTATATTCATGACTTTAATGAGCGGTAGAACCTGACCGCTGAACACAGGAGCCGGAGACCGTGGGAGAAGAGCAGGGCAGAGACCGCGCTAGTAGGAGGTGAGTATAAAGCACACAGCTGCGCTCCGCCTCCCCCGCCTCCCCTGCCCTGGTAGTACTGTGTCAGCACAGCTGCCAAACCGCAGCGGCCGTCGTGGGCCCCCTCACCTGTCCGGGCCCCATAGCAGCTGCGTGGTCTGCTACAATTGACGGTACGCCACTGGTAATGGCCCTGGCCATGCCTACTGGCCCATGCATCTGTTGTGAGGTGCACCTTTACACTCACTGATTGTTTGAGTGCATGGACAATGCGGTCTTTCACATGCAGGTGGAGGACAGGGATGACTTTTCTTGAAAAAAGTGCCAACTGGGTAGGTCATAGTGTGGGACAGCGTAGGCCATGAGCTCTCGGAACGCTGTGCTTTCAACCAAACGGAAGGGCATAATCTCTAATGAGATCAGTTTGGCAATGTACGCTGTTGTGAACACGTTGGAGGCGACTTCGGAGCTGAGGCTCCCTCCGGTGGTTTCTGAGGGTAATGAACCAATTGCTGAATGGCTTTCAGCTGGGTCCGAATGGTCTGATATAAGTGACCTGAACTCCCATCAGCCTTGCGGTAATCAATTGTTCTTCCAGGTCTTGGTTGGAGCTCAGCTTGCATTCCTGCTTCCATTCAGATAAGTGACTTGTTTTTTTTTTTCCTTTGGTTGGATTTTCCTTGCTGGTTTGCTGCCTTGCAGTAGACTTCAGCCTGGTCCCCTTTTGGGGCCTGGCGCTGCATTTGTGCTCAGTTTGTGTTTGCATTTTTGCTCTGTTCCTGTGTCACTTTTTATTTGCTGAATTGCTGTGTGTTACACCAGAGATCTGATTTAGGTGGTAGAGATTGTGTGATCTCAGGTTTTTTGTTAATCAGAAGGGTTGGTATTTTTGTCATGGTTTATTTTCTTCTTGTCTAACCGCCATTACATGTTTGGGGGCTTCCTATTTCTTTGGGGGTTCTGCTACGGGGCAGTTAGCTTTCATCTTTCTGCCTTTGGGTGTAGCTATCTCTCCGGCTGTGACGAGGCATCTAGGATCACCGTAGGTACGCTCCACGGCTACTTCTAGTGTTGCAGTTAGTTTTGGGTTCTGCAACCCAGTAGTTTCCAGCCTCTCTGGTGTATTGCTGCTTTGGCTATTTTTGCTATTTCTCCTCAGCTACCGAAACATAACAGTAGGCGTTCAAAGCCAGTGTACGCGGATGAGAGGATGAGTACTTTCTTGTCCTACTCAGAGTGTCTGGTAGGGTGAGCTGGTCTTGAGAGCTGCATATGGTGGAACTAGCAGTGGACATGGCGGACTGAGAGGGGGTTGGTGATAGTGGTGGTGGTGGTGGTGGTGATGGCAGTCTTTCATTGGAAAAACATTGTGATTCCCTGACTGCTTTGGCCTTGCGACGACACCTCAACATTTCTTGCTGGTGGTGTGCTAACCGATGGGCTTATAGTGGGGGAAGTGATGTATCGTTGCTGGCTACCTTCAGTCGGAGCAGGTGCACGTGTGCTTTCTCGGGTTTTGCAGTCCATCCACGCTTGCAAGTGCATGGTGTTTACATGTCTAAGCATGTAACTGTTTTGTCGACCGCATGGCTGACTTCACGCTATTGTCGGGTTTCGGTCCCGACTTTGGCATAAGTCGGCGACTTATGAATTTGGCCGGCCTGTTTCGCTCAACTATAGTGCTGACTACTGGGTTGCCACTCTGTTAGATCCACATTATAAAACCAAATTTTGCCAGATGATTCCCACCCTAGAAAGGGACCCGCGAATGCTGGAGTATTGAAATATGCTTTTACACAACCTTAAGAGAGCTTTTTCCCCAAGACAGGAGTAAAGCACACAGTTCACATCGCAGTTCTACACTTCCAACCTCCGGCACGTCAATTCATCAATTCCAAAACATGAGCAGCAGCGTTGGAAGTGGAAGAAGGAACTTCTGGGAGTCCTTTGACACTTTTTTTAGACCAACTCGTGCACCAGCACAACAGAGTCCAAGTCTTACAAGTGGTGAACGAATGGAGAGGATGGTGCAGGAGTATCTAGAACTGAATATAAATACCATCAGGGAGTGTTTGGACAATTTCACATGTTGGTCTTCCAAAATGGATGAGTGGCCTGAGGTCACCTCACAAGCTTTGGAGGTTTTTCTTTGGAGGTTTTATCGTGCCCAGCAGCCAGCGTTCTCTCAGAAAGTGTGTTCAACGCTGCTGGTCATGACGGATAAGCGCAGTTGGCTGTCCCAGAAAGTGTAGACCGCCTAACTTTTATCAAGATGAACAAGTCATGGATCTCCAAGGACTTTTGCACCCCAATCTCAGACTGTGCAGACTTGGTGATATTGTTTTTTTTTACTGTGATGCATTAATGTCACGTAACTGCACTCTGTGATATCTTTAGTGTGGCTTCTGTGCCTGCTGTGGCTACTGCTGCTGCTGATGTTAACATAAATTTGTTGAAATGTGAACAGTTATGGTTGATCTACATCTGCTGGGTTAGCTGTAGTGGAAGACGTCTCAGTCCCAATTATACTATTTCTATTCTCGTGACAGTTATTCCACTTCGGTGGTGTCAGGCCCTCATTTTTTAAAATGTGAACACTCCTGGTTGAGTGTCCATCTGTTTGATTGGGTGTAGTGGAAGACCTGTCGGTCCCTATTATACTATCTATACTGTGGTGAAATTGATGCCACTTTTGTGGTGTCTGCCAGTAACTTTTGGAAATGTGAACACTCATGATTGGGTGTCCATCTGCTGAATTGGGTTCCGTGGAAGACCTATTGGTCCCTATTATACTGTTTCTACTCTCATGAAATTGATGCCACTTCTGTGGTGTAAGGTCCCCATTTGTTTATATGTAAACACTCATGGTAGGGTGTCCATCTGCTGTATTGGGTGCAGTGGAAAACCTGTCAGTCCCTATTATACTATTTCTACTGTGTGGAAATTGATGACACTTCTGTGGTGTAGGGCCACCATTTGTTTATATGTCAACACTCCTGGTTGGGTGTCCATCTACTGTATTGAGTGTAGTGGAAGACCTCTCGGTCCGTATTATACTATTTCAACTGTGGGGAAATTGATGACACTTCTATGGTATAAGGTTTTCATTTGTTTAAATGTGAACACTCCTGGTTGGGTGTCCATCTATTGGATTGGGTGTAGTGAAAGACCTGTCGGTCCCTATTATACTATTTCTACTGTGGTGAAATTGATGCCACTTAGGTCGTGTCTGAGAATAATTTTTGGAAATGTGAACCCTCCTGGTTGGGTCTCCTTCATGCATGTTGCCTGCAGCAGTAGGCCTCCGACACCGTCAGGCCTCCATTTCCTTGGACTCAACTACCTATGTTGCATGTGTAACCACATATCCAGATTATAAAGTAATGCAGTTGTGAACCCTCTTCACAAAATGACTACATAAATCTCCATTAGATAAGGCGACAAAACAGGAGAAAAAATGGAGTTTTCATTTTCATTGCAAAAATATAAAAAGTTTATTTAAGCCACAATAAGGCGACAAAACATAAGACATAACATGACAATGATGTGTATAAAAAGACACGAAAACATATGGCAAGCAGAAAAACACCATAACACAATATAGCCAATTCAATAACAGGAGGAAAAAATCCCTAGATATAATGAACACTAGAAAACCTGGGGCATACCATAGTCCCATAGCTGATTACCATAGTCAGAGTCAGGAGTGTGTTCAAAGGAAGGTATATCCAGACCCACCGCAATTACATAGCTTAAACACAATGAGAGGTTATATTGTGTCAAAGAGCGGGGTGTAAGGAAGAAAAAAAGGGGAGTTAAACCTCACCAGATGCTGCCGGCCATATGGGAATCCCCGACGCACGTTTCGCTGTCGTTCACCTCGCTTTCTCAAGGGGAGTGTGTTGTAGGTCACTGACAGGTAGCCATAGAAACCGGTCATGTGACCGCTGAAGGTGCCGCCCACCGTTAATGGCACATATGCCCGATGCTGTCCCTCCAGCCGCCGCACACCGGACGCATCACCTGACCGCAGGACCTAGGTTCAAAAATGAACCACGGCGATGCGCCAGCATAACTTTGCCGGTCAGCGGCGGGTGGCAGCAGAGAGCGATCGCGCACATGCGCACCACGGCAGTAAAAATATATATAGAGCACATAGTTTGCAATTGAACAACAATTCATATAATCAAAATATGGGGTCCATGGATCTTTATCCCAATGGTACAAATCTTCATATGTCCAATTGCTTTCCATCACCAATCGCAATATAATATAATGGTCCCAACATTAAGGGATATTAGGGCTGAGCCTCCAGCGGATAGCAACATTCCAAAACTTAATGTAAACTGAATAAAAAGGAAAAAAGTGCAATTTAAAAACAACACACATAAAAAATGATGCAAGCTTATAAAGAAAAATAAAAAAACAAATTTGGGAGACTTTCACAGGAAGGGGGCAAAATTAAGGGCCTCATTGAGCCCTTTCGGTGTCACTGTGTCAAGAGTCACAATCCACTTTAACTCTTGTTGTGCCAGCATTTTCTTTATATTACCCCCTCTAATTCCGGGATGTATAACATCAATTCCTTTAACCTTGAAGTTAGCAGGATCACAGTTGTGTTTATCCCTGAAATGTCTAGGGATGGTTTTCAAGCTAGATATATCTTCCATTTTACTGGCTGCGCAAATGTCTCTAACATGTTCACGTATTCGTATTCTGAGTTCACGTGATGTTAAACCTACGTAAATTAAGGGGCAGCTGCATGTAGCAAAATAAATTAAATTTTTCGTGCTGCAAGAGATATATTCTCTAATCTCATATTCTTTCATCCCATCACTTGAATGAAAATTAGAACTGCGAGAGACATTTGCGCAAGCCATACAATGGCCACAACTATAACATCCCTTCTGACGTCTAGTATTCCCAAACGGATTTATTGTGGGTGCAATATAATGGCTCTGAACCAGTATATCTCTTAAATTCTTGGATCTCCTAGGGGTCATAAGAGGTTTCTCCGTGAGGACGGATCTCAGAGCGGGCTCGGTTTTCAAAACTGACCAATGTTTAGTGAATATGTCCCTCATACTCTCCCATTCATGGTTGAACACTGATATAAAACGAATGTTATTATCCTCCTTTTGCTTTGGAGCAGAGTGATACAGCAGATGTTCATGTGGGGTGATTTTGGCCCGATTGTAGCCTTTTTTAATGCTACGTTTGCTATATCCACGCTGCTCAAAGCGTCTCCTAAGGTCCAATGCTTGATGTTCAAATTTCTGGCCGGATGAGCAGATCCTACGCATCCTCAAGAACTGTCCGACTGGGACGGCCCCCACAGTGGATCGACTGTGCGCTGAGCTAGCATGTAACAATGCATTCACAGAGGTATTTTTACGAAAGACATCCGTCTGGAGGGACAAAGTATTGTCAACTTCCAATTTGACATCCAAAAAATCAATCTGATTATAATCATACCTATATGTAAGTTTGATATTTAACTGATTGTCATTGAGTTCAGCCATAAAGTCCTCCAACTGCTGCACCGTGCCACGCCAAAGTAGTAGAATATCATCAATATAGCGTAGCCAGCACAGCACATGGTCAGCGGCCCCCGCCCCCGCCTCGCCAAAAATGAACCTCTCCCAGTAACCCAGAAAGAGGTTAGCGTAGGCGGGCGCGCAGGCCGCACCCATGGCTGCGCCTCGCTTCTGATGATAAAAACCATCCTTAAAAGTAAAGAAGTTATGCGTTAATGCAAAGTGCAGCAATTCGAGGAGAAAACCACAAAGAGGGCCGTCCAAGTCGGAGGCCTCGAGGAAATGACGGACTGCTTGTAAACCATCTTCGTGATTAATACACGTATAGAGTGTCTCAACGTCAGCTGTGACCAACAAAGTGCCTGCTTCCACAGAGACCCCGTCAATCCTCCTCAGGACATCCGTTGTGTCTTTAATGTAAGATGGTAATGTCTCTACTATTGTTTTTAAATAGAAATCAATAAATTTACAGATGGGGTCACAAAGACCATCCATCCCAGACACAATCGGACGTCCAGGGGGATTGACGGGGTCCTTATGAACCTTAGGGAGGAGATAAAATGTAGCAATTTTGGGAAAAGGTACAAATAATCCCTCAAACATAGGTGTCTATGTTGCATGTGGTATCAGGGCTCCCAGCAAAGGGGGCCTACACCGATCCTTCACCCACCTCGTTTTACTGTCGTTCAATTGAAAGCTGTAAATACTGTCCCAGACCCCGATACCTCATGCCTGGCTGATTGCTGCAGTTCCATGCTAAAATTGATACTGTGGGTGAATTGAAGTCACTTTCCTGGTGTCTGTCTCACATTTGATGTGTTTTGGCAGCATTTGGGGCCGTTATAAGGTGTTGTGCATGCGTTTGTTTTGCCTCCCATTGAGCTGAATAGCGTTCGGTTATGTTTGGGGAATAGTCAACGAATTGATCGGCGAATATTGCAAATTCAGCGATCGTAATCCGAACCGAACATTGAAATATTCGGTCATCTCACACACTGCAGCAGGGATTTTGCCCCCCTCCTCCATACAGCTATTTGTAGAGAAATGGATCAGGCTAGTGGTATCTCTCTCGTGTCTGGGCTGGAACTATCGGGGCTGTCACCATTATTGCAGGGGGAAGGACTTTCTGACTGGAAGAGACCTTTACACCTGCCTGTGGGGGGCAGGTCTGTGATAAAAGGGAGGGATTGCGCAAATACCGGGCTTTTGGCGGGAAGACAGTGTGCGCAACAGGAGAAGATTGACTGACTCTCTGCAGACCGACGCCAGCAAGCAGGCCCGCGCTGCACCCTTCCAGCCCATGCGCAGACAGACTTTGTACCTTTAGAGGTGGCCACTCGGCTTGCTGACATCAAGAAGACGACCCGGTCCTTACTGCTGACTGTTGCTGACGTGTGACTCAGTATTTACCAAGCGGTGTACGCTGAATCAGGTAGCATTACCTCGGTCTCCACTGCGGGACTCCGTCCACCAACCGCGGTGCCACAGATGTATCCTCAATCAATGCCTCACTCTGGGACCACAAGATTTTGCCTAGGAAGACCAGGATACATCGCTGCCGTTAACAGTGCTTCATCTTTCTCCGGGATCAGGTCAGAGACTTCTCGTGTCACTTATGGCGCCATTGTGGGATTTTCCAGCCACCTCCGTCCGTTAACAACAGACTGATAAGTTAACCCGTTTATTAAACTTATACTCTCTCTGTAACTGTATACTCTTTACTTCCCCCGTACTCCCTCACTCTCTCTCCCTGCATGGAGTATTTGCTGTTATAATAACCCTTCATAAAAAACCTGTTAACTCTTGCTCTGCCTCCTGCTCGTCACTGCATCCTGCATTGCTGCTAGTATTTAACATTTGGTTGGCAGGATGCAGTCTAACAGCAAGCAGGTGGCAGATCAAGCAGTTGGGGTCAGCCCTTGGTCCAGTATTTCCCTGGGGGCAATGTGCTATTGGATCCTTACAGCGAGCTTCAATGTCTATTAGCAAAGGGAATTTTAGATTGATAGGTTAAAATATTGTGGGATTAGTTTATTATTTTATGGCTCATCAAACACAAAGAAAACATTATGCTGATATACACAGTAAGAGCACCTGTCATCACTCCCGACGTATCTGTCTTGCTGTTCCCATAAAATAACATACTGCACCAGGTCTCAGTGCCGCTGCCACAGTTACTGCAACATGTGCAAAGTTGAATTCCACGGTGTGGTTACAACGCATATCAACCTGTTAATCGGTAGGCTGAAAGATCTCTATACCAACTTAAGTGGAATGGTGGAAGTGAGCACACAACGACAGTGGTTTCTTCAGCAGCACATCCAGGCTGGTTAGGGAATTGCTGTGCCATCAGGTTGAGGATATGAGCCATGCAAGGCACGTGTGTGAGGTTGGCCCGGCGTAGGACCGCCACCAGGTTTGCACCGTTATCGCACAAGGCCTTCCCTAGCTCCTGGTTGAGTGGAGACAGCCATTGCTCAGACTCGTCATGGATAGCTGTCCAAAGCTCTTAATCTGTTTGATTGCCTTCTTCAAGGTATATTAACCCCTTAACTACCAGAGGTATTTTTGGTTTTGCATTTTCATTTTTTGCTCCCCTTCTTCCTAGAGCCATAATTTTTTTATTTTTTGGTCAAGATGGCCATGTGTGAATTTGTTTTTTGCGGGACGAGTTGTACTTTTGAACGACACTATTAGTTTTAACATGTCATGTACCAAAAAATGGATAAAAAATCCAAGTGCTGTGAAATTGCAAAAAAAGTGCAATCCCACATTTGTTTTTTGCTTGGATTTTTTACTAGGTTCACAAAATGCTAAAACTGACCTGCCATGATAATTCTCCAGGTCATTATGAGTTCATAGACACCAAACTTGTCTAGGTTATTTTTTATCTAAGTGGTGAAAAAAATTCCAAAGTTTGTAAAAAAAAGTTGTCATTTTCCTAGACCCGTAGCATCTCCACTTTTCAGGATCTGGGGCTGGGTGAGGGCTTATTTTTTGCACGCAGATCTGACGTTTTTAATTATACTATTTTGGTGTAGATACGATCTTTTGATTGCCAGTTATTGCATTTTATTGCAATGTTGCAGTAACAAAAAAAACGTAATTCTAGTGTTTCGATTTTTAGCATTCTTAGCTGAAAGATTAGATTAGATTTTAGCAATATATATTGATGTCCTCTTGCGGATTTTACCAAGGGTCCCACCAGGTCCACCTCGATGATGGGCAATGGCACCAGAGGACTGAGGAAGTGGGCTACTGGGGAGGTCAGCTGGCACGTGAGGCAGGAACGACAATAGTTCACAATTTCTCTGTAACACCCAGGCCAGTAGAATCTTTGCAGAATGCGCTCCTGTGTCTTAAATGACCCCAGGTGACCACCCAATACATGGGAATGAGCCATGTTAACACCCTGCATCTATAGGGCCCTGGTACCAATAGCAGCACTATTACCTCACCTTTTGGCTTGGTTACCCTATAAAGCAGATCTCCAATCACAGCAAAATTAGGGAACCGACTGTTGGACGCCAGGCACACCATTTAACACAGTTACATTGTCAAATGCCCCTTGAAGAGTTAGATCCCTGAGTTGGGCGGTTCCAAAGTTTCCCCCAGACACCTACAGCTCAGGGAAGTGGGCCTCAGTGGATGCTGCCTCATCCTCATCGCCAACAAGTACACAAAATGGAAACCTGTCATCCGCAGCCTGCGACAAGGTTTCTTCCGGAGCAACCTGGCTGTTGTCTGGGCAACTAGATATCCTACTTTTTTCCCACAAGTCCCAAAATAACGCAAAGTCACTGCCTTATTATAATAGGGTGCAATAGGTCCTTGACCATGCCGAGCTTATGGGACTCGCTGCCACAGTTTGTGTTTATGACCACTTGGACCACAGGGTAGTCCTTCGTGTCACCATGGATACAGCGGATACCCACCCTCTTTCCAGGAATCAGCCAATGGGGAATTGTGGCCCTCACAAGGGTTACCAAACTTCCTGAGTCCAGCAGACCAGTCACTCGCACCCCCGTTTACTGACACGGGGCATTCCTTTGAGCAGCGCCATCCTGTGCTGCAGTCCATTGGCTCGGTGGTCATGGGGCAATGGGCAGCTATGTGACCAGGGGTATGACACCTCCAACAAACTACACTATGGGAAAGGACCTTGGACACTAACTCCAGTGCTCTTGGCCGCCCCCCAGGTGTGGCTCTAGCTACCCTCTTTTGGGTGTGAGCCCCGCTTTGGAAACCCCAGTGTGGAGATGCTCTGCCTCCTTGCTTCCCCAAGGACCTCTCGAATGCCAGGTACCTCTCCACCAAGCTCACTAGGTTATCGGCATTACGAGGATCTCCCTGGGCAACCCAAGATTGCACCGGCCTTGGTAGGGAATGTGTTAACCTGTCCATGACAATCTTTTACACCATCTGTGCTGGGGAGGAGGATTCAGGTTGCAACCATTTTGGACCAGTTGTAGGAGATCGAACATTTGGGACTGGGGAGGTTTATCATTGCGATACGCCACTCGTGCACCCGTTGCGCCCTGACAGTCAAAGTTACTCCTAAACATGACAAGATCTCAGCCTTTAACTTGGCATATTCTTTTGTGTCCAGCAATGCCAAGTCATAATACACCTTCTGCGATTCACCTGCAATATATGGCACCAGAACTTCGGCCCATTGCTCCAGAGGCAATATCTCCAGCTCCGCCAACCTTTCAAACACCACCAGGAGTGCCTCAACGTCATCCCATGGGGTAATCTTTTGCAACGCTCTTCTTACCGTCTTCCTCACATAAGAGTCAACAGCCAGACTTTGGGTTGGGGCGCTCTTCCTGCCCTGGATGGTGGTTGCCAGAAGCTGCATCTGCTTACGTTGCTCCTGCTAGCTCTGCAGGATGTGCTGCTGCTGCTCCTGCTGGATCTGCTGTAACAGCCTGTTGGTCTCTTGCTGTTGCTGCTGCGTCTGGACCAGGTGTTTCAAAAGTTCCTCCAAGTTGTCAGATTTCCCTCCTGCAGTCGCTTTCACCCAGGACATGGGGTATCAGTGTAAGGGGGTGAAGAGGCAGAAGAGCCCAAAAAGGGGTTATCTCTCCTGCTCCGTATCCGGAACCACCTAGCCAGACAGCAGGGTTGCCGGGGGAAGACATTCTGGCCCGGACCGACTGAACCATGTGACCATGGGGGGCTGTGACAAGGAGGAGGGTGTGCTGGACAGGAAGCAGTGCAGGAAAGGAGCGCGAAAGCAGAGCGCGCCAGAGGCAGAGAAGAGCGTGCGGGACAGAGGCCAGGCTGCAGCACCGCGCTCCCAGAGAAAGAGAACCCCCTACCAGAGACAGAGACCGAAGGACGAGGTGTAGAGAATGCCGTATGTGAGTACGTCTACCCGGTAGCCTCCGTGACTAGAGGAGACTTCCCCCCCTGACAGTTCAGAGACAGTAACCCAAGAGCACAGTCCCTGAGACCACAGTGACAAGAGAGACTTGCCAGTGTGCGCAGCATCGTTCCTGTGGAGAGACAGTTGGGGTATCCTACAGAGACTCAGAGCAGGGGAGACTCAGGTTCACAGTGTCTCCCTGCTCCTGGCTTTAACCCCTGAGGTCCCAACTTCATTTAGTGAAGAGACTCTAGAGACTGCAAGCGCTGCTGCTGATGGTGCCAACGTGGGAGAAGTAGACCCCTTCAATCAAGCTTTCCCCAGACTGATAAGTTCTATTTTTCTGAGTTTAACCATTTCAACACCTGCATAACTGTTTTATTGCTTTCTACAGCTCCAGGAGAGAAAATCCTTGTAAATAAACCCTTTATTCTTGGTCTGTTTCGGATCCGTGGCGACATCCTCAGTACCTGCAGTTTATTACATCAGCAGTCACACTGCCTCTTGGGATTCGTGCCCGTGCTTCTAGCACCAATTGTAGAGATCTGTACTCACTCAGCTGCGGTTGAGGTAGGCACAGGAAGCGGTATTGCTGAAATGTCCAAGCAAGTTTATTAAAACAGCATAATCTGCTCTGGATAGGAAAACAAATCAATAGCCTTTTCCATCACAAAGTAGCAAACAGAAAATAAACAGTCCATACAGTTCTGCGGGTCCGCCTGCCCAGGTCAGTATTTTTAGCACACACACAATGGAGATCTCCACACCAGACACTGAATGAGACATCTAGCCTCCATTTTATTAGCTAAACCACGCCCCTGGGGTTTGGATATGCGAGCGGTCATAAGGGACGGCAATATACATAACAAAGGAGACTATGTAATATAAATATACTATATATATACATGTGTGTGTTATATACATTGAAGGAAATAATTATTTGATCCCTTGCTGATTTTGTAAGTTTGCCCACTGACAAAGACAAGAACAGTCTATAATTTTAAGGGTAGGTTAATTTTAACATTGGAGATAGAGTATCAAAAATAAAATCCTTTTTCTTACTATTGCACCAACAGTTGTCTCCTTCTCACCCAGCGCCTTACCCTGTTTATATACAGTACAGACCAAAAGTTTGGACACACCTTCTCATTCAAAGATTTTTCTGTATTTTCATGACTATGAAAATTGTAGAATCACACTGAAGGCATCAAAACTATGAATTAACACATGTGGAATTATACATTACACTTTACAAAAAAGTGTGAAACAACTGAAAATATGTCTTATATTCCAGGTTCTTCAAAGAGCAAGTAAATGCTAGGGCCCAAACTGTCTAGATCGAACAGGAAAGGAAAGAATACTGTCTGCAATCCAGCAAAAACCCTAAGAAAAAATCCAACACGTCTGAAATGCAAAAATACTGAGACCACATGATCTCTCCCCCGCTAGATCAGAACTCTGGTGTGAACTGGTAGCAAATCAGCAGATACCGAAATAACAGGAAACTGGAAATACATAAACTGTCTCTGGTGTGAACTGGTAGCAAATCAGCAGATACTGAAATAACAGGGAACTGGAAATACATAAACTGTGGCAAATGAGAAACAGAGTCCAGCGCAGGCTCTCGCAGGGAACCTGGCTGTACTAACTACAGAAAGGCAGAAAAGTGAGATAAGCAAAAGGAAAACAAATGCCACAGAAATAAACAGCAAAATAACTTATCTGAAAGTTGCAGGACACAGCAGAAAGCAAGCAGACTTCCAAATGGCTCAGGAAGAAACAGATCACCGGCAAGGATCATGGGAAAGCTGCTCACTTAAATCTCCCCAGTCAGTAACACCTGATTGCCAATCATCGCCCTCAGGTGATAGACTTCTGTTAGCCAAAGCAGCTTCATTGCCATCAGCAACCACCAATGGGAGCCCAAACTCAGAAGTCAGATTAAAAGTGTTCACAACAGTACCCCCCTTGAGGAGGGGTCACCGAGCTCTCACCTGTGCCACCAGGCCGATCAGGATGAGCCCGGTGAAAGGCGCGAACCAATCTCTCAGCATGAATGTCAGAAGCAAACACCCAAGAATTGTCCTCCTGACCATAACCTTTCCACTTGACCAAGTACTGGAGTCTCCGTCTAGCCAGACGAGAATCCAATACCTTCTCCACTTCATACTCCAGATTGCCCTCAACCAAAACAGGCTCAGGGGGCGTAGCCATAGGAACTACTTGCTCAACAAACCTTTTCAACAAAGATTTATGGAAAACATTGTGAATCTTAAACATCCCTGGAAGAGCCAAACGGAAAGAAACGGGATTAAGGATTTCCAAAATCTTATAAGGTCCAATGAACCTTGGCTTAAATTTGGGAGACGCAATTTCATAGGGATATTTCTTGAGGACAACCAAACCATGTCACCTACTTTAAACCGGTGACCATTAGTCCTATGCAGATTGGCAAACCATTAGGTCCTCTCCTGAGAGAGAGGCAACTTATCCACTACTTGATTCCAAATCTGCTGCATTCTCTCTACCATAGAATCAACACCAGGACAGACAGAAGCCTCCACCTGCCCTGAAGAAAATCGAGGGTGAAACCCAAAATTGCAGAAAAAAGGGGACATCGAAATGGCAGAACTAGCTCTATTATTTAGAGCAAACTCAGCCAAGGGCAAAAAAGAGACCCAGTCATCTTGATCAGCAGATACACAACATCTCAAATATGTTTCAAAGTCTGGCTTGCTCTCTCAGTCTGCCCATTGGTCTGAGGGTGAAACGCAGAGGAGAAAGACAACTGAATTCCCAGTTTAGAACAAAAGGCTCTCTGTTGTGAATGTTTTGGAAATTAATTCTGAGCAGAAGCTCCCTCTGGTGGTTACAAACAGTACTGAACCATTCAATGAGGATTGGCAATCAGGATTCACAGACTGGCTTGATATAAGGGAGGTTCCCTCCCATCATGGTTGCCGGTGATCAATTGTTCTTGTCTCAACTGTGGTTCCTGGTTCACTTGGAAGCTTGCTGAGTCTTGCCTCTTCTTCTGCTTTCAGATAAGATATTTTCTGTTTTTTGTTTTTGTGCTTACCATTTGCATATTTCTCTGCATTTCTGTGAGGTTAGTCAGGTTCCCCCCCGGGGGGCTTGGGCTCCTCTCAGTTCCTCTGGAGCCATTGTTATTTGTTCATTTGCCTTTTCCAGTTTTTTCAGTGGCTGCGGCTTAGTTTTGTTACACCAGAGAACTGATTTAGGTGGTAGAGGTCGTGTGATCTCAGGTGTTTTTGCAATCAGTAGCGTTGGCATTTTTTAGGGTTTTTTTGGATTGCAGTGAGTATCCTTTCTATCCTTTTCTGTCTAGGCAGATTGGGCCCCAGCGTTTGCTCATACTATTTTCTGTCTGTGTCTGTATTTCCTCTTGTCTAACCGCCATTACATGTTTGGGGGCGTCCTATGTTCTTTGGGGATCTGCTCCGGGGCAGATAGCTTTCCTCTTTCTATCTTTAGGTGTAGTTAATCTCTCAGGCTGTGACGAGGCATCTAGGACCAACGTAGGAATGCTCCACGGCTGCCTTTAGTTGTGGTGGTTAGTCAGGGTACTGCAATCCAATAGATTCCAACCTCTCTGGTGTATTGCCGTTTTTGCCTGCTCTCCTCAGCTACCGAAACATAACAGTATCACCGGCCTAACTGAAAATTGTATGGTACTCACAGAAGGGAAAAATAGTGTGGAAAGAAAAAAGTTGTCAGAGTTGTCAGAAATTTTTTTTTTCGTTCCTTGCATTTTTTCCCTCTTTTTCTCTGGGTGCTGAGGAGGATTTTTTTTCCTCTCAATGGACCGCTGTCTGGCCGTGTGGATCAGCTTGCCACTGAGGTTCGGAGTATTGCTGTCTATCTTTCTGGGTTGCCGATTGTGGAACCTAGGATTCCCATGCCAGATTTGTTTTTGGGAGATCGGGCCAAATTTCTGAATTTCAAAAATAACTGTAAGTTGTTTTTTGCCTTAAAACCTAGGTCCTCAGGGAACGCAGCACAGCAGGTTCAAATTGTCATCTCTCTCCTGCGCGGCGATCCTCAGGATTGGGCTTTTTCCCTGACACCTGGGGACCCTGTTTTGAGTGATGTTGATGCATTTTTTCTGGCTCTGGGGTTATTGTACGATGAGCCTAATGTCACTGATCAAGCTGAAAGAGCCTTGTTGGCATTAAATCAGGGGCTTGAGGACGCTGAGTTGTACTGTCAGAAATTCCGAAAATGGGCAGTCCTAACCAAATAGAATGATGATGCTTTGGCAGCCCTTTTTCGGAAGGGGCTGCCAGAGAATGTTAAAGATGTTATGGTGGGTTTCCCTGCTACCTCTGGTCTCAATGATTCTATGTCATTAGCGATTCAAATTGACAAATGTTTGCGTGAGCGCAGAGGTATGCGTGAGAGAGTGTTGCCTTTTGGGCCAGCTTCTGAACCCATGCAGTGTGATAGAGTGGCTTCTGGGGCACAGCGTCATGAGTTTCGAAAACGCAATGGGTTATGTTTATATTGTGGTGACGCCTCTCATGCTATTTCTGTCTGCCCTAAGCGGGGAAGATGTTTTGCACGCTCAGTTGTCTTGGGTAGTGTTCAGACTAAATTTCTGTTGACTGTTACCTGATTTGCTCCCTGTCCACATTTTCTGCTCAGGCTTTTGTTGATTCGGGAGCAGCTATTAACCTGATGTATTTTGATTTTGCCAAACGTTGTGGGTTTCCCATGATACCCCTGCGGAAATCTATTCCCCTACTGGGGATTGATTCTACCCTTTGGCTGAGAATAAACCCCAGTTTTCTACTCAGGTGATAATGAGGGTTGAACCTGATCATCAGGAGAGTTGCAAATTTCTGGTGCTGTATAATCTGCATGACATTATTGTACTAGGTTTCCCTTGGTTGCAGTCTCATAATCCTGTTTTGGATTGGAAATCTGTGTCTGTAACCAGTTGGGGCTGCCAATGTGTTAATGCCAACACTCCTGTTTTTTCTGCCTCTCCCAGTCTCAGGATGTTCCTGACTTTTTGACTGATTTTTCTGATGTGTTTAGCGAAAGTAAATCTGCATCCTTGCCCCCCCATAGGAGCTATGACTGCGCTATTGAATTAGTGCCTGGTAGTAAATTCCCTATAGGTCGCCTTTTTAACTTGTCTGTACCTGAACATGACGCTATGCGGTCTTATATCAAGGAGTCATTGGAGAAGGGTCATATCATTGGAGAAGGGTCATATTGGATGAACACAGAACTTAAACACATGCTAAAAGGAAGAAAGAAATGTTTATCAAATGGAAAGAGGGAGGCATATCTAAAGAAGAATATAATGTCGTCTGCAGAACATGCAGGGCACAAATCAGATTATCTAAAGCTGACAATGAATTAAGGCTTGCAAGTGACATCAAAAGCAACAAAAAGGATTTTTGGGGATACGTTAAAAGTAAAAGAAAAGTCAAAGATGCTATAGGATTTTTACAGGATGAAAATGATGAAATGGTAAGACAGGATGTTGAGAAGGCTGAACTGTTAAATTCCTATTTTGCATCTGTTTTCTCTCAGAAAGGAAATGTAACATCAACTGATCTTCACTGTCCTATTAAAGGAATAGAAGAATCCAAGATATCTATAAACAGAAAGACAGTGAGGAAACACTTAGCTAACCTAAATGAATTCAAGTCTCCAGGTCCAGATGAATTACACCCCAGAGTACTGAAGGAGAGAGCAGAAGAATTTCTTGAACCACTGTCCATAATCTTTGAAAATTCTTGAGAACAGGAGAAGTCCCAGAAGACTGGAGAAGAGCAAATGTTGTTCCTATCTTCAAAAAGGGGAAGAAGGTGGACCCAGGGAACTACAGGCCGGTGAGTCTGACTTCTATACCAGGAAAGATCTTTGAACAAATTATTAAAGAACATGTATGCAAGATAAGAATGAAGTGATTAAACAGAGTCAGCATGGGTTTGTAACTAATAAGTCTTGTCAGACTAACTTAATTTCCTTCTATGACAGAATCACTGACTGTGTGGATAAGGGAAATGCTGTAGATATAGTATATCTTGACTTCAGCAAAGCATTTGACAAAGTATCTCACACAATCCTTATTGAAAAAAATGACTAAGTATGGAATGGACAAGGCAACTGTTAGGTGGATTCATAACTGGCTTTGTGATCGGACCCAAAGAGTGGTCGTAAATGGCTGCACATCCAGTTGGAAGAATGTCTCAAGTGGGGTACCACAAGGCTCTGTTTTGGGCCTTATATTGTTCAACATCTTTATCAATGATTTAGATGAAGGAATTGAGGGTAAACTGATCAAATTTGCTGATGACACAAAGCTAGGAGGGGTAGCTAATACTAGAGAAGAGAGAGAGAGGATTCAGAAAGATATAAATAAACTGGAGCAGTGGGCAGCAGCTAACAGAATGGATTTTAACAGGGAAAAATGCAAAGTACTATATCTGGGCAATAAAAATGAAAAAAACATATACAAAATGGGAGGAATAGGGCTAAGTAACAGCACATGTGAAAAAGACTTGGGTATACTAATTGATCACAGACTGAACATGAGTCAACAGTGTGATGCAGCAGCAAAAAAGGCAAATGCAATTCTAGGATGTATCAACAGAAGCATACAGTCTAGATCACGTGAAGTCATTATTGCCCTCTACACCTCTTTGGTCAGACCTCATCTGGAATACTGTGTCCAGTTTTGGGCACCACATTTTAAAAAAGACATCAACAAACTGGAGCAGGTTCAGAGAAGAGCCACCAGAATGGTGACCGGTCTGCAAACCATGTCCTATGAGGAACAATTGCAGGATTTGGGAATGTTTAGCTTGCAAAAAAGAAGACTGAGAGGAGACTTAATAGCTGTCTACAAATATCTCAAGGGCTGTCACATTGTAGAAGGATCATCTTTATTCTCATTTGCACAAGGAAAGACTAGAAGCAATGGGATGAAACTAAATGGGAGGAGACACAGATTAGATATTAGAAAAAATTTTTTGACAGTTAGGGTGATCAATGAGTGGAACAGGCTGCCACGAGAGGTGGTGAGTTCTCCTTCAATGGAAGTCTTCAAACAGAGGCTGGACAGACATCTGTCTGGGATGATTTAGAGAATCCTGCTTTGAGCAGGGGGTTGGACCAGATGGCCCAGGAGGTCCCTTCCAACTCTACTATTCTATGATTCTATGATTCTATGATTCTTCACTAGTGTTGAGCATTCCGATACCGCAAGTATCGGGTATCGGCCGATATTCGCTGTATCGGAATTCCGATACTTAGTTCCGATATTTTTCATATATCGTATACCGGAATCGGAAGTTCCCATAATTCTTTGAGAGGCAATGTGATTTTATACAGCCAATGAGGAATCCTACGAAGTGTGGGCACATCCTGTAATGCTGCGGTCATGTTAACTAATGTCATGGCTGTGATTGGATGCTGAAATTATGTCAGAATGCACTATAAAAGGCGCCGCCGCCATTTTAGCGTCACTGTGCTGTGAATTCAGTTAGGGACAGGACGCTGCTCTGCTGACTCTGAGGGACAGTTACAGATAGCGTTTTTGTGAATTGCTGTGTAGGCAGGCTATTTGAGAAACCGCTCTGTAAATCATCCTTTTTCCTTGCAGTGTTGTTTTCACAGCTCTGTGCAAGGTGTGTGTGTGAGTGCAGGTGACGCTGCAGTTTGCTCTGCATCCAACGCTGTTTGTAGTCATCTGCACGTGTCACTCACTGACTCTTTTTGTTTTTTATTTTGTGGAATTGGTGCTGCTCCATTCAATTGAATTTAACAGTGATCTATTAGTGTGACGTGCTTCCATCCGTATCCAATACATTGGTTGCAAACACTATAGAAGTACACAAAGGAGCCTTTCACAGCTAGTGAACAGTTGTGTGCAGTGTTCACTGTAGTCTGAGGTTTTCATTTTTTGAGTGCAGATCAAGCTACAGTTAGTTCTTCAACCACTGCTGGTTGTAGTCTGCTAAGCGTGTGTCACTGCCTCATCCTTGACATTTTTCTCTAATTGGTGCTGCTCCATTCTATTTAAAAAAACTCCAATCTATTAGTGTGACGCACTTCCATCCGTATACAATACATTGGTTGCAAACACTATAGAAGTACACAAAGGAGCCTTTCACAGCTAGTGAACAGTTGTGTGCAGTGTTCACTGTAGTCTGAGGTTTTCATTTTTTGAGTGCAGATCACGCTACAGTTAGTTCTTCAACCACTGCTGGTTGTAGTCTGCTAAGCGTGTGTCACTGCCTCATCCTTGACATTTTTCTCTAATTGGTGCTGCTCCATTCTATTTAAAAAAACTCCAATCTATTAGTGTGACGCGCTTCCATCCGTATACAATACATTGGTTGCAAACACTATAGAAGTACACAAAGGAGCCTTTCACAGCTAGTGAACAGTTGTGTGCAGTGTTCACTGTAGTCTGAGGTTTTCATTTTTTGAGTGCAGATCACGCTACAGTTAGTTCTTCAACCACTGCTGGTTGTAGTCTGCTAAGCGTGTGTCACTGCCTCATCCTTGACATTTTTCTCTAATTGGTGCTGCTCCATTCTATTTAAAAAAACTCCAATCTATTAGTGTGACGCGCTTCCATCCGTATCCAATACATTGGTTGCAAACACTATAGAAGTACACAAAGGAGCCTTTCACAGCTAGTGAACAGTTGTGTGCAGTGTTCACTGTAGTCTGAGGTTTTCATTTTTTGAGTGCAGATCACGCTACAGTTAGTTCTTCAACCACTGCTGGTTGTAGTCTGCTAAGCGTGTGTCACTGCCTCATCCTTGACATTTTTCTCTAATTGGTGCTGCTCCATTCTATTTAAAAAAACTCCAATCTATTAGTGTGACGCGCTTCCATCCGTATACAATACATTGGTTGCAAACACTATAGAAGTACACAAAGGGGCCTTTCACAGCTAGTGAACAGTTGTCTGCAGTGTTCACTGCAGTCTCTGAGGAATAACCACACTTAGGCCTTATAACTTTTCTGACTTTCTTTATCAATCTACCAAGATGAAGAAGGCAGGGAGTAAGGCACGTGGTCGTGGCCGTGGAGTTTCAGCAGGGAGAGGATGTGGGGATTCTGTGGCTGCTGCCGCCCCAGTGACACAGCATCCACCAGTTTTCCCCGTGAGCGTTCCTTTATGCGCACTTTTGGAGGAGCTCGGCGTACCCCCCTGCTGCGGGAAGAACAAATTGAAGCCGTTGTTGGTTGGATGGCAGCCAATGCATCGACTTCAATTGCTTCCACCTCCTCTCAGGACCACAGCACTGTTGAACAACCATCTGTCTCTTCACCGCCTGCCAAATTGCCCAGGCAGTCAGAGAGCTCTGTACAGGAGTCAGCTGAGTCTCTGCTTCTGTTCTCAGAATCTGTTGGCTTGCAAACAGGGGCCCAGCCAAGCAGCATTCTGGAATGTGAAGAAGAGGGAGTATGCAGTGATGCGCAACAGCTGTGTCTCTCTGAATGTGAAGAGGCGGGTGAGCCAGTGCCGATGGTCAGCACACCGCAGAACGCATCTGATGATGATGAGACTCAGGTGCCAGTTTCTGTTGAGCATGGTGCTGGCCAGACCACCCAACAGCAGCAGGTGTTGGAAGAGGGTAGTGGAGATGATGAGGTCCAAGACCCAACATGGCGTGAGGAACAGGAAGGTGGTGGGAGCAGCTCTGAGGAAGAGATTGCCCCAACGGTCCAAACAGGTTGGAGAGGTAGGCTGCAGACTCGGTTGCCTGTAGCCTCCACTTTGGCACCCGCTCAGAGCAGTTCTCTTCCAAAAGCCAAAACGGGCACTCCCAGGACTTGCACTGCGTGGTCCTTTTTTGACACACTTGCAGATGATATTTGCTATGTCAAATGCAAGCTGTGTAATCAAAAAGTTAAAAGAGGTAAAAGTGTCAGTAACCTCAATACCACAAATATGTGGAAACATGTGCGGACAAAGCACGTGGTTGAGTTACAAAGACACACTGGAGATGTAGGTCAACCTACAGCAGCACCTACATCTTCAGCTCGTGTTGGAGCCTCTTCCTCCAGCTCACACACAGCTGGTTCGGCTTCCTCAC
Source organism: Oophaga sylvatica (assembly GCA_033576555.1). Lineage (NCBI taxonomy): Eukaryota > Metazoa > Chordata > Amphibia > Anura > Dendrobatidae > Oophaga > Oophaga sylvatica. Next base: position 315,792,913 of record JARQOD010000003.1, read on the forward strand.
AGGATAGCCATGGAAGAACCTCTGTCACTGTTGTCCAGAGACCCAGTGTTATTCCACCCACAGCTGCAAGTTCCCTGTCATCCTCACACTCCCAGGCCACAAAACAGCCATCGGTAGCACAGGCATGGGATAAAAGATGGCCATACTCGGCAAACCATCCACGAGCACAGGCTCTGAATGCTGGCATTGCAAAACTCCTGTCCCTTGAAATGCTGTCATTCAGGCTGATGGAGACTGACAGTTTCCGTAACTTAATGGCATTGGCAGTCCCACAATACAATGTGCCCAGCCGATTTTATTTCAGCAGGCAAGCCGTCCCTTGTCTGCAAAAGCATGTTGAGGGAAAAATTAAACATGCGCTACTAAATGCCGTCAGTAGCAAGGTCCACCTGACCACCGATGCGTGGACCAGTACCCATGGCCAGGGACGATACCTTTCCCTCACTGCCCATTGGGTCAATGTTGTGGAGCTGGGTACAGATCTTGCGAGTGGCGCTGTACGTGTTCTGCCAACTCCAAGGATTGCAGGAATCCAGTCTGTACACATTGACTCCTCCTCCTACTCCAGTTCCTCAGAATCATCACTGCAGGAGCCGTCACGGTCTACCTCCACATGGACCCGTGAATGCTTACCTGTTGCGACCGATATGAGCACAGCCGTGGCAAAATGTCAACAGGCCGTCCTGAAATTAATTTCCATGGGGAATCGAAGCCACACAGCGCAGGAGATCTGGAATGCCATCAAGCAGGAGAGCGACGTGTGGTTTTTGACAGCAAATCTCCAGCCAGGCTTGGTAGTGTGTGACAATGGCCGAAATCTGGTGGCAGCTCTGGGCCTTGGCAACCTCACTCACATACCATGTCTGGCACATGTGCTCAACTTGGTCGTGCAGAGTTTTTTGAGGGACTATCCGGATCTTGATGCACTGCTGCACAAGGTCCGCCTAGAGTGCGCTCACTTGCGACGTTCCAGCATGGCCAGATCGCGCATTGCAGCTCTGCAACGCAGATTTCGCCTTCCTGAACATCGCATCATATGTGACGTACCCACCAGGTGGAATTCCACGTTACATATGTTGGAGCGGTTGTGTGAGCAGCAGCCAGCAGTAATGGAGTATCAGCTGCATCAGGCGCAATCAACTCGCAATTTGCGCCGTTCACACTTCACCACTACTGAGTGGGCCTCTATGAAGGACATCTGCCACGTTTTGCGTGCGTTTGATGAGTCAATTCGGATGGCGAGTGCAGATGATGCACTAGTCAGCCTGACTGTCCCCCTTATCTGCCTGCTTCAAAAAACACTGCAAGCACTAAGGGATGAGGTTTTGGAAGAGGTGGAGGATGACGAGTCACAAATTCCATCACCTTCTGGACACTCAGCGCAACGTGGTTCCTTACAAAGGGCTGGGCAGGGCTCACTTTGTGAGGAGGATGACGAGGAGTCAATGGAGGAGGAAGACATCGCTCCAGAGGGAGGTACACAACGCTCTAGTCAGTATGTAGAGCGAGGGTGGGGTGATGCAGAGAAGGCAGAGATGACGCCTCTTGCAGGGGACATTGGTTCTTGGCCAGTTGGGAGTCTGCAGCACATGCTTGATTTCATGCTGCAGTGCCTGAGAAACGACCGCCGCATCGCCCACATTCTCACCACGTCTGATTATTGGGTGTACACCCTCCTAGACCATCGCTACCGGGACAACTTACAAAGCCTCATCACACCGTTGAACCGGGAGCGTAAAATGCGGGAGTACCAAGACACACTGGTGCAATCCATAATGTTCTCCATTCCAGCCGAGAGCACTGCTGCTGCTACTGCTTTACAAAACAGCTCTGTGCGTCGAGGCAGTGGAGACAGCTCTGCAACAAGAGGGAGCACAAGCAGCGCCTCTGCACAGGGCAAGACCAGTATGTTCCAAATGTGGCGAAGTTTTGTGGCAGCGCCACAAATGTCTACACCATCCGAGACGGCTCCAGTCAGCAGGAAGCAACGTTTCCGTAAGATGGTGACAGACTACATGTCTTTCCCTCTCAGTGTACTCCCAGATGGCTCTTCCCCATTCAAGTTTTGGGTCTCTAAGTTGGATACATGGCCAGAGCTTAGCCAATATGCATTGGAGGTGCTGGCTTGCCCTGCTGCCAGTGTATTATCGGAGTGCGTCTTTAGTGCTGCAGGTGGTGTACTAACAGACCGTCGCATGCGACTATCCTCCGATAATGTAGACCGGCTTACTTTTCTGAAAATGAACAAGGCATGGATCTCGCCTGAATTTGCCTGTCCGTTTTCCGATTAAATAACTGGTTGGCAACGTTATCCATGTCTCCTGTTATGTTCATCTTTCTACCACCTGAACTCTACTCCTGGGCTACAACACTGCCAGTTGCTGCTCAGACGTGTCGTGTCCACAGAACAATACACAAGCTATAGTGTTAGTGGGGTTCAGTAACTCCAGCTGTTCCCCTGCTGTGTGTCCGGCAAGAAGTTTCCTGTTCCCTACACATGCACAGAAAAACCCATGTCGAACATGCTCCAAATAGGGAAGAGCCGTCACCCTGATTGTTATGCTTGAAACAGGAAAGTTTGAAGTTTTCCAGGCCTAGAATGATACATTTTTATAAGAAATATTGACAAATAATAATTTGTCATCGCAGCGCATATCTGCACATGTCTATTAGAAATGGTAACAAAAACTAATACATAGTGTTCACTTTTGGTAATTAATGCATAAAAGTACATTTCATACTTATCAATTAATGCTTTTTAAGGAACTTTATCTGTACCTGTAAGATAATGCAGTCAATGGATGTACGAATCATAAACATCATCATCATCATCATCCTCACGAGTAATATTTATGACAGACATAATAAAATACACAGAGTGATGCCAACTGTAACTTCACACACCATATATGAAATGGCCAGCATCTAAACCTGGTAATAATGTGCAATAATAAATTATTACATCTAGAAAGTGCATCATGCATACTGACAATAGGTAGTTATACCTGCAAGTGCTGGTGAAACAACCACAACAGATATAAATTAATAATGGTATATAGGTATCACAGTGCATAGTTACTCATGGACAATGTCGATGTAATACTGTACCTCAATAAAGGCAGCGTCAACCATCATGCTTGTTAGTCTTGTAGATTGTTAAAGAGGGAACGTGCTTTTTTTGTTGCTCATAGGTCGATATTATACAGTAAATGATTACTGCTGTCGTATTTTTGGCGTCCCTAGGGCAGAATAACGCTGCGTAAGGTCACATTTTATAGAGAGTCATATAATAGACACACGCTACCCTACCCTACGCGTCACAGTAGGAAGGTAGTGTGGACGGATAAAGCCTTGCGCAACCAGACATGCTGTTACCCTCTTCAACACTGTACAAGCAAAAAATGCATGATTGCAGCCGCAGACTTTATTGACGTACAGTATAACATTGCCATTACCATTAATTTTTGGGTGGTGTGTGTTGTTCCATTTCTTGTTGCCATGTGCTTATATGCGTTTATATTTGCATGGTGTTTATTTTATTCTTGGAATTTGGAAAGATGTGTATCTTGGTACCGTGTTAGACAGTAGATAAAAAAATATTTAGACTTCAGAGTCCTCAGTGGTTGATACCTTTTAATGGCTAACTGAAAAGATGTTAAAAAAAAGCAAGCTTTCGAGACTACTCAGGTCTCTTCATCAGGCAAAGACTAAAACAAAAAATGAAGAATCACATATTTATATACACAACAGGACACAGGAATACTGCAATAGGTAAGACAAGTGACGTGAAGCAGAACTGTCATTATGGCAGAGGGATGAACATAAATATTGGAACAGTTCATAGATAAGGAGAGAAATTTTTATTGCCCTCTGATTGGGGTCTGGTGTTGTGGTTTTTATGCCCCTAGAAGGTCAGAGACGCAGATTCCTTAATTGATATAGAATGACATGAATCCGTGTGATATATTCATTCCAGCACTAAGAGTGTCAAAGGTCATCATGAGCTTATATTCCCAAACCTTTCTATCTTTCTCAGATTTGAAGTTAGATTTTAATACCAGTAATTCCATATCCATCATGCTATGACCGGGCATACAAAAGTTTTTTGGCAAAGGTAAATCCATAATTTTTTCTCTTATTGTGTGGCGATGAGAATTCATCCTTGTTCTCAGTTTTTGCCCGGTGTCCCCCACATACAGACCCCCAGTTGGACATTTAGTACTTATAATTAGGTACACCACATTAGATGTGATGCAGCTGAAAGTACCTGATCTTGTAGTCCTGATGGGAGTTGGGGATCTTTATCTTGTCCGTGGTCATTATAGATGCACAGGTTTTACATTTCTTATGGTTGCAAGGAAAGGTTCCTGCAGCTGTTGGGGAGGACAGGGAGCTTCTGACAATGATGCTTCTTAGATTTGGGGGCTGCCTAAAAGACAGTAGTGGGGGGTCTGGAAATATGGATTGTAATCGGGCATTTTTTTGTAGTAAAGGTTGTAGTTTACGTGTAGCTCCCCTTAGCACCTCCAGATTTGGATTGTAGGTGACCACTAGAGGCACCCGGTTATTTTCTTCTTTAGGTCTGTAATGTAGCAGGTGATTCCTTGATATTCTGGTGGCTCTTGAAATTTGGTTTTCAATTGCTCTTGGATGGTATCCCTGGTTGAAAAAAGTCTTTCTGAGGCGACCCCCCACTACTGTGTTTTAGGCAGCCCCCACATCTAAGAAGCATCATTGTCAGAAGCTCCCTGTCCTCCCCAACAGCTGCAGGAACCTTTCCTTGCAACCATAAGAAATGTAAAACCTGTGCATCTATAATGACCACGGACAAGATAAAGATCCCCAACTCCCATCAGGACTACAAGATCCAAGGTACTTTCAGCTGCATCACATCTAATGTGGTGTAAATAATTATATGTACTAAATGTCCAACTGGGGGTCTGTATGTGGGGGACACCGGGCAAAAAATGAGAACAAGGATGAATTCTCATCGCCACACAATAAGAGAAAAAATAATGGATTTAGCTGTGGCAAAACAATGTTGTATGCCCGGTCATAGCATGGCGGATATGGAATTACTTGTATTAAAATCTAACTTCAAATATGATAAAGATAGAAATGTTAGGGAATATAAGCTCATGATGACCTTTGACACTCTTAGTGCTGGAATGAATATATCACACGGATTCATGTCATTCTTTATCAATTAAGGAATCTGCGTCTCTGACCTTCTAGGGGCATAAAAACACAACACCAGACCCCAATCAGAGGGCAATAAAAATTTCTCTCCTTATCTATGAACTGTTCCAATATTTATGTTCATCCCTCTGCCATAATGACAGTTCTGCTTCACGTCACTTGTCTTACCTATTGCACTATTCCAGTGTCCTGTTGTGTATATAAATATGTGATTCTTCATTTTTTGTTTTAGTCTTTGCCTGATGAAGAGACCTGAGTAGTCTCGAAAGCTTGCAATTTGTTACCATCTTTTGAGTTAGCCATTAAAAGGTATCAACCACTGAGGACTCTCAACTTCTCAAGTCTAAATATTTTTCTATTCTTGGAATTGAAATTCATCATTTTATTGTCCTAGTAAAACTTCATTTATTCTTGTTTGAAGTACATACATTTGCAATGGCCACGTAACAAGGCAATAACTGAATATTTTATTTCAAAATCCTCCTTGACCCTGGGCTTCAACACCGCCAGTTGCTGCTCAGAAGTGTTGGATGCACAGATGAAAACAATCGCTGATGTGTTTGTGGGGTTCAGTAACGCCTGCTGTTCCCCTGCTGTGTGTCTGGCAAAAATTACTGCTGCTAAGTACAAATTAAAATTCAAACATCTCATACTAGGCCTCTGCCTACACCCTCCTTGACCCTGGGCTTCAACACCGCCAGTTGCTGCTCAGAAGTGTTGGATGCACAGATGAAAACAATCGCTGATGTGTTTGTGGGGTTCAGTAACGCCTGCTGTTCCCCAGCTGTGTGTCCGGCAAAAATTACTGCTAGCTACCTACACATGGTGAAAAAAACATGACATGTCAAAGTGGCTAGTGCTACACATAGATATGAGGCTACACCCTGATTTATAAGCTCTAAACAAGTGAAACGTCAGCTTTAAAACCATAAAATGATTAGTCTTTGTCAGAAATCTGTAACAAAATAATTGTGACATCTTATTGCAGATATGCACATGTCGAAACACAAATGCTAACACAAAAAGCCTACTTATGCTATAGGATACTGATGGTCAACCTTGTCACTCCATAGCTTAGACAAATCCAACTCACATCATGACTCAAATGCTGCAATGTTGGAAGTGCATAATGTGGGTTGAACTTTGACAACAGCTGCAGTGAGAAGGTTAGACTTCAGTGTTCTTGGCTTTTAAATAAAAGCATACTTGTAAATATAATAATCCAATGTTGATTAAGGGACGTGATGTACACCTGTAATATTGTGCAAACAATGCATGTAAGAATAGTCCTCTTCAACATTACTTATATTTGTGTCATTTTCAAAAATACATATTGAATTAGAAAGTTAACAGCCCATATCATAAAGGTCCTTCATGTAAACATGATAATCGCTAACAAAAATCATGCATTACCTTGTTAAAGTCAATAGTGCATAGTCACAATAGCAAAATATATACCTGTAAGTGGTGCTGAAACAACGACAACTGATAGAAAAGGTGAATGATATGTAGTTATCATACTGAATAGCGACACCTGTACAATGTCGATATAATACTGTACCTTAACAAAACAGCTGTGTCACACCTCACATGCGTTTTTCTTGTAGCTTCTTATGTAATAGGGCACATGCGTGTATGTTTCATCATAGGTGCATGTTTACTGAGTAAAGCATTCATGACAACGCCTTTGTGTTGTCGGTACGCTTGCGATGATGAACGATGCGCAACGTGAATGTTAGTCTGCGTCATAAGACGCACAGACGCTCCAATACCCAACGCGTCACAGCAGGAAGCCAGTCTGTGCGTCCAAACAAAGGCGCAAGCATACATGCACGTACCCTTTTATAAAGCTTATAAAAAAAAGGTATGTAGTACCCACAGTTTATTGAGGTACAGTATTACATCGCCATTACCATCTGTGGCTATGCAGTCTCATCTATATATACCTTATCTATCCTTGTCATGCTTGCAAGTCCACAGTCAGGCATAAATAGCTATTTTCACTATGCACTTTTTAAAGGTTATGTTTGTTAATATAAATGATTGGCACATATGATCAGTATTACATGATGGAAATTTTATATATTTTTATAAACTGTTTAGTGATATTATTCTGCAAATGTAAAGTTTTATGAATGTCACAGATAACTTGTAATGCTGATTGTGTTTTGAAGTCAGACATTCATTGTCTATACAATAAAAATGGTGTACATACTGTTACTTATCCATCATTAATGGATTCTGATATGTACTTGTATGCTTTTATTTAAAACCGTATAGCAGATTACTTAACCCATTTTTTTGGGGTTTGCATTGCTTTTCAACATGTTAATGTATGCGTTTATGTTTGTCAATTCTTAATTTATATTCATTTTTTAAAGTAAAATCATCATCTTATGGTACTAAAGGTTATATTTCTCTTGTTTGGAGTATAGACATTTTTAATTGACACGTAACAAGGAAAATACTTGATCTAGTATTTAAACATCCTCCTTGACCCTGGGCTCCAACACCGCCAGTTGTTGCCTGGAAGTGCTGTTAGCACAGTCAACACTTGCTCCTGTGTTACTGGGGTTCGGTAATGTCAGCTGTTCCCCTGCTGTGTGAACGGCAAAAAGTCCTGCTGCCTCCACTCTGTTCTCCTCTCATCCCTGGGCTCCAACAGCGCCAGTTGTTGCCTGGAAGTGCTGTTAGCACAGTCAACACTTGCTCCTGTGTTACTGGGGTTCAGTAATGTCAGCTGTTCCCCTGCTGTGTGAATGGCAAAAAGTCCTGCTGCCTCCACTTTGTTCTCCTCTCATCCCTGGGCTCCAACAGCGCCAGTTGTTGCCTGGAAGTGCTGTTAGCACAGTCAACACTTGCTCCTGTGTTACTGGGGTTCGGTAATGTCAGCTGTTCCCCTGCTGTGTGAACGGCAAAAAGTCCTGCTGCCTCCACTCTGTTCTCCTCTCATCCCTGGGCTCCAACAGCGCCAGTTGTTGTCTGGAAGTGCTGTTAGCACAGTCAACACTTGCTCCTGTGTTACTGGGATTCAGTAATGTCAGCTGTTCCCCTGCTGTGTGAACGGCAAAAAGTCATGCTGCCTCCACTCTGTTCTCCTCTCATCCCTGGGCTCCAACACCGCCAGTTGTTGCC
>JARQOD010000003.1:315801346-315948894 GCA_033576555.1 Oophaga sylvatica
CCCCCATTTCTAATGCTCCAGTATATGATGGGCCCCGTATATGCTGCTCCAGTGCCTGATGTGCCCCATTTAGAAATCTCCAGTATATGATGGGCCCCATGGATGATGCTCCAGTGTCTTATGGGCCAATATAATGCTCCATATATAATGGGCCCATTTATAATGCTCCAATATATAATGGGCCCCGTATATGCTGCTCCAGTGTCTGATGGGCCTCATTTATAATGTTCCAGTGTATGATGGGCCAATCTAATGCTCCATATGTAATGGGCCCCATTTATAATGCTCCAGTGTATAATGGGCCCCGTATATGCTGCTCCAGTGTCCGATGGGCCCCATTTATAATGCTCCAGTATATGATGGGCCCCGTATATGCTGCTCCAGTGTCTGATGGGCCTCATTTATAATGCTCCAGTATATGATGGGCCCCATGGATGATGCTCCAGTGTCTTATGGGCCAATATAATGCTCCATATATAATGGGCCCCATTTATAATGCTCCAGTGTATAATGGGTCCCATATATGCTGCTCCAGTGTCTGATGAGCCTCATTTATAATGCTCCAATATATGATGGGCCCCATGGATGATGCTCCAGTGTATGATGGGCCAATATAATGCTCCATATATAATGGGCCCCATTTATAATGCTTCAGTGTATAATGGGCCCCGTATATGCTGCTCCAGTGTCTGATGGACCCCATTTCTAATGCTCCAGTATATGATGGGCCCCATAGATGATGCTCCAGTGTATAATGGGCCAATATAATGCTCCATATATAATGGGCCCCATTTATAATGCTTCAGTGTATAATGGGCCCCGTATATGCTGCTCCAGTGTCTGATGGACCCCATTTCTAATGCTCCAGTATATGATGGGCACCATGGATGATGCTCCAGTGTATGATGGGCCAATATAATGCTCCATATATAATGGGCCCAATTTATAATGCTCCAGTGTATAATGGAACCCGTATATGCTGTTCCAGTGTCTGATGGGCCCCATTTATAATGCTCCAGTATATGATGGGCCCCGTATATGCTGCTCCAGTGCCTGATGTGCACCATTTAGAAAGCTCCAGTATATGATGGGCCCCATGGATGATGCTCCAGTGTATGATGGACCAATATAATGCTCCATATGTAATGGGCCCCATTTATAATGCTCCAATATAATGGGCCCCGTATATGCTGCTCCAGTGTCTGATGGGCCTCATTTATAATGCTCCAGTGTATGATGGGCCCCATGGATGATGCTCCAGTGTATGATGGGCCAATATAATGCTCCATATGTAATGGGCCCCATTTATAATGCTCCAGTGTATAATGGGCCCCGTAAATGCTGCTCCAGTGTCCGATGGGCCCCATTTATAATGCTCCAGTATATGATGGGCCCCATATATGCTGCTCCAGTGTCTGATGGGCCTCATTTAGAATGCTCCAGTATATGATGGGCCCCATGGATGATGCTCCAGTGTCTTATGGGCCAATATAATGCTCCATATATAATGGGCCCCATTTATAATGCTCCAGTGTATAATGGGCCCCGTATATGCTGCTCCAGTGTCTGATGGGCCTCATTTATAATGCTCCAGTATATGATGGGCCCCGTATATGCTACTCCAGTGTCTGATGGGCCTCATTTAGAATGCTCCAGTATATGATGGGCCCCAGGGATGATGCTCCAGTGTCTTATGGGCCAATATAATGCTCCATATATAATGGGCCCCATTTATAATGCTTCAGTGTATAATGGGCCCCGTATATGCTGTACCAGTGTCTGATGGGCCTCATTTATAATACTCCAGTATATGATGGGCCCCATGGATAATGCTCCAGTGTATGATGGGCCAATATAATGCTCCATATATAATGGGGCCCATTTATAATGCTCCAGTATATGATGGTCCCCATGGATGATGCTCCAGTGTATGATGGGCCAATATAATTCTCCATATATAATGGGCCCCATTTACAATGCTTCAGTGTATAATGGGCCCCGTATATGCTGCTCCTGTGTCTGATATGCCCCATTTAGAATGCTCCAGTATATGATGGGCCCCATGGATGATGCTCCAGTGTCTTATGGGCCAATATAATGCTCCATATATAATGGGCCCCATTTATAATGCTCCAGTGTATAATGGGCCCCGTATATGCTGTTCCACTGTCTGATGGGCCTCATTTATAATGCTCCAGTATATGATGGGCCCCATGGATGATGCTCCAGTGTATGATGGGCCAATATAATGCTCCATATATAATGGGCCCCATTTATAATGCTCCAGTGTATAATGGGCCCCGTATATGCTGCTCCAGTGTCTAATGGGCCCCATTTATAAAGCTCAAGTATATGATGGGCCCATGGATGATGCTCCAGTGTATGATTATTATTATTTATTTCTATAGCACCATTGATTCAATGGTGCTGTACATGAGAAGGGGTTACCTACAGATTACAGGTATCACTTACAGTAAACAAGCTAACAATGACAGACTGATACAGAGGGGAGAGGACTCTGCCCTTTCAGGCTTACATTCTACAGGATTGTGATGCAGGAGACAGTAGGTTGGGGGGGTTGCAGCAGTTCCGGTGTTGGTTGAGGCGATATCTCCGGTAGTGGTGAGGAGGTAGCAGGGTCATTGCAGGCTGTAAGCTTTCCTGAAGTGGTGGGTTTTCAGGTTCCGTCTGAAGGATCTGAATGTGTTTGATAGTCGGACGTGTTGGGTCAAAGAATTCCAGAGGATGGGGGATATTCGGGAGAAGTCTTGGAGGCAGTTGGGTGAGGAGTGAATAAGTGTGGAGGATAGTAGGAGGTCTTGGGAGGATCGGAGATTACGTGAGGGAAGATATCGGGAGATTAGTTCAGAGATATATGGAGGAGACAGATTATAGATGGCCTTGTAGGTCAGTATTAGTAATTTGAACTGGATACGCTGAGGGAATGGGAGCCAGTGAAGAGATCTGCAGAGGGGAGAAGCGGAGGAGTAGTGAGGAGAGAGGTGAATTATTCGGGCAGCAGAGTTAAGGATGGACTGGAGAGGTGCGAGGGTGTTAGCAGGGAGGCCAGAGAAAAGGGTGTTGCAGTAGTCGAGGCGGGACATGATGAGGGCGTGCACAATCATTTTAGTAGATTGAGGGTTGAGGAAAGGACGGATTCTTGAAATATTTTTGAGCTGAAGGCGACAGGAGGTAGAAAGAGCTTGGAGGTGTGGTTTGAAGGACAGGGCAGAGTCAAAGGTTACTCCGCGGCAGCGGACTTCTGGTACAGGGGAAAGCTTGATGTCGTTAATTGTGATAGATAGGTCAGGTAAGGAAGATCTGTGGGATGGGGGAAAGATTATGAGTTCAGATTTGTCCACATTGAGTTTGAGGAAGCGGGAGGAGAAGAAGGAGGATATGGCTGATAGACACTCCGGGATTCTGGACAGCAGAGAGGTGATGTCTGGGCCAGAGAGGTAGATCTGAGTGTCATCAGCGTAAAGGTGGTACTGGAATCCGTGGGACTTTATGAGTTACCCCAGGCCAAGTGTATAGATTGAGAAGAGTAGGGGTCCTATAACAGAGCCTTGTGGGACTCCAACAGAGAGAGGGTGGGATGAGGAGGTAGTGTGGGAGTGGGAGACGCTGAATGTGCGGTTGGAAAAGTATGAGGAGATCCAGGATAGGGCGAGGTCCTTGACGCCAAAGGAGGAAAGAATCTGTAGTAGAAGGCAGTGGTCAACTGTGTCAAAAGCAGAGGACAGGTCAAGAAGCAGGAGTATAGAGTATTGTCCGTTCGCTTTGGCTGTAAGTAGGTCATTAGTAATTTTGGTCAGGGCTGTCTCAGTGGAGTGATGGGGGCAGAAACCAGATTGTAGAGTGTAGTGTCAAAGAGCAAGTTAGAAGAGAGGTGGTAGGAAAGCTCAGCGTGGACATGCAGCTCCAGGAGTTTGGAAGCGAATGGGAGCAGCGATATTGGGCGATAGCTGGACATAGCGGTTGGGTCGAGGGTTGGCTTTTTAAGGATAGGCGTAATTGTGGCATGCTTGAAAGCAGAAGGGAAGGTACCGAAAGTTAGTGATAGGTTGAAGAGGTGGGTTAGGGATGGGATAATAGTGGTGGTGAGGTTGGGGAGGAGGTGGGTTGGGATGGGGTCAACTGCACAGGTTGTGAGGTGCGATTTGGAGAGGCGACAATTAAGCTCCCCTTCGGTTATGTTGGAGAGGGAGGTTATGGGGTTATGGCATTGGTCTGGTATACAAAGGGGTTGTGGTGGTTGAACAATGAAGACTTGCCTTGTTTGGTCGATCTTATTTTTGAAGTGTGTGGCAAAGTCCTTAGCAGAGATGAGGGAGGTAGGAGGAGGCAGTGGTGGGCGGAGGAGGGGGTTTAAAAATTTTGAATAACTGTTTGGGGTTGTAGGATAGGGAAGATACGAGGGTTGTGAAGTAGGCCTGTTTAGCAGAGGTGAGGGCAGATTTGAAAGAGAGTATTGCTTGTTTGAATGCAGTGAAGTCATGAATGCAGTGAATGCATTTATAATGGGCCCAATTTATAATGCTCCAGTGTATAATGGGCCCCATATATGCTGCTCCAGTGTCTGATGTCCCCCATTTAGAATGGTTCAGTATATGATGGGCCCCATGGATGATGCTCCAGTGTCTTATGGGCCAATATAATGCTCCATATATAATGGGCCCCATTTATAATGCTCCAGTGTATAATGGGCCAATATAATGCTCTATATACTGTATAATGGGCCCCATTAATAATTCTCCAGTGTATAACGGGTCCCGTATATGCTGCTCCAGTGTCTGATGTGCCCCATTTAGAATGCTCCAGTATATGATGGGCCCCATGGATGATGCTCCAGTGTATGATGGGCCAATATAATGCTCTATATACTGTATAATGGGCCCCATTAATAATTCTCCAGTGTATAATGGGCCCCGTATATGCTGCTCCAGTGTCTGATGTGCCCCATTTAGAATGCTCCAGTATCTGATGGGCCCCATGGATGATGCTCCAGTGTATGATGGGCCTATATAATGCTCCATATATAATGGGCCCCATTTATAATGCTCCAGTGTATAATGGGCACCGTATATGTTGATCCAGTGTCTGATGTGCCCCATTTAGAGTGCTCCAGTATATGATGGGACCCATGGATGATGCTCCAGTGTATGATGGGCCAATATAATGCTCCATATATAATGGACCCCATTAATAATGCTCTAGTGTATAATGGGCCCCGTATATGCTGCTCCAGTGTCTGATGTGCCCATTTAGAATGCTCCAGTATATGATGGGCCCCATGGATGATGCTCCAGTGTATGATGGGCCTATATAATGCTCCATATATAATGGGCCCCAATTTATAATTCTCCAGTGTATAATGGGCCCCGTATATTATAACATAGTAACATAGTTATTACGGTTGAAGGAAGACTTTAAGTCCATGTAGTTCTACCTATATCCTATCCTAACCTGCCCTAACATGTTGATCCAGAGGAAGGCAAAAAAAAACCCAAGTGGCAAACAGTAAGCTTCACATTGGGGAAAAAAATTCCTTCCCGACTCCACATATGGCAATCAGACTAGCTCCCTGGATCAACGCAATATCTAGGAAACTAGTGAATATAGCTTTTAATATTATACTTTTCAAGAAAGGCATCCAGTCCCCTCTTAAATTTTAGTAGAGAATCACTCATTACAACATTAGACGGCAGAGAGTTCCATAGTCTCACTGCTCTTACAGTAAAGAATCTGCGTCTGTGATTATGGCTAAACCTTCTTACCTCCAGACGTAGAGGATGCCCCCTTGTCCCCATCACAGGTCTAAGAGTAAAAAGATCATTAGAAAGGTTTTTTTTACTGTCCCCTCATATATTTATACATTGTAATAAGATCACCCCTAAGCCTTCGTTTTTCCAAACTAAATAACCCCAAGTGTAATAACCTGTCTTGGTATTGCAGACCCCCCCCAGTTCTCTAATAACCTTGGTCGCTCTTCTCTGCACCCGCTCCAGTTCAACTAGGTCTTTCTTATACACCGGAGACCAGAACTGTGCACAGTATTCTAAGTGTGGTCGCACCAGTGACTTGTATAGAGGTAAAATTATGTTCTCCTCATGCGCATCTATGCCTCTTTTAATGCATCCCATTATTTTATTTGCCTTGGCAGCAGCTGCCTGACATTGGTCACTAAATGTGAGTTTGTTGTCCACCCATACACCCAGGTCTTTTTCAGTGACAGTTTTGCCCAGTGTTTTACAATTAAGCACATAATTATACATCTTGTTTGTTCTACCCAAGTGCATGACCTTACATTTATCCCCATTAAAGCTCATTTGCCATTTATCAGCCCAAGCTTCTAGTTTACATAAATCCTCCTGTAATAGAAAATTGTCCTCCTCTGTATTTATTACCCTGCAGAATTTAGTGTCATGTGCAAATATTGAAATACTACTCTGTATGCCACCTACAAGGTCATTAATAAATATGTTAAAGAGAAGCGGCCCCAATCCTGACCCCAGTGGTACCCCACTGCTAACCGTGACCCAGTCCGAGTGTGCTCCATTAATAACCACCCTTTGTTTTCTATCCATATATGCTGCTCCAGTGTCTGATGTGCCCCATTTAGAATGCTCCAGTATATGATGGGCCCCATGGATGATGCTCCAGTGTATGATGGGCCTATATAATGCTCCATATATAATGGGCCCCATTTATAATGCTCCAGTGTATAATGGGCCCTATCTATGATGCTCAAGTGTATGACAGGCCCCATATATAATTCTCCAGTGTATAATTCTCCCATATATTGCTCCAAACATTAAAAAAAATGAAATACATCTCCTCGCTGTGCACTGCTCTACTCTAGACTCCTCAGCGTTGCCATCTTCCAGTTCTCTGCACTTGGACTGTTCAGGCAGAGGGCATACAGACGTGACGTCATCGCGCTCTCTGACCTGAATGTCACAGTCAGGAAACGCGGAAGACTTCACAGCGATGGAGCAGGGAGAGGTAAGTATTGCAAGTGCTGGGGCCCTGAGCAAGAAGGGGGGGTGTTGTGAATGGGTTTGAGATGAGTTCTGAGCAGAGGCTCCCTCTGGTGGTTACAAGCGGTACTAGTGAGGATTGTGAGGACTGGGAATCAGGTGTTACTGATTGGTCTTATATAAGGGAGTAATTTTCCCATCAGGGTTGCCGGTGATCAATTGTTCTGGTCTGAATCCTTCTTTCCAGTTTCCCTTGTAGCCTGCTGTGTCGTGTCTGCATCTCCTGCTATCAGATAAGACAATTTCTTATTTTGTGTTTTTGCTATATTTTTGCATTTGGTCCTGCACTTCTGTGGGGGCCTTCTGGGTTCCCTCCGGGGGCTTTTGCCCTCTCAGTTTAGTCCAGCCACTGTGTTTTGTACTTTTGCTTTTTCCAGTTTTTTCAGTGGCTGCTGTTTTTGTTACACCAGAGAACTAATTTAGGTGGTAGAGGTCGTGTGATCTCAGGTGATTTTGAAATTAGTAGAGTTGGTGTTTTTTCAGGGTTTTATGGAATTGCAGTAAGTACCCTTCCTGTCCTTTTCTATTTAGTTAGTTTGGGCCCCAGCGTTTGCTCATACTATTTTCTTTCTGTGTCAGTATTTCCTCTTGTCTAACCGCCATTACATGTTTGGGGGCTTTCTATTATCTTTGGGGTTCTGCTCCGGGGCAGATAGCTTTCCTATTTCTATCTTTAGGTGTAGTTAGTTTCTCAGGCTGTGATGAGGCGTCTAGGACCAACGTAGGAACGCTCCACGGCTGCCTCTAGTTGCGGTGGTTAGTCAGGGTACTGCAATCTCATAGATTCCAACTGCTCTGGTGTATTTCCTTTTTTGCCTGCACTCCTCAGCTACCGTAACATAACATTATCACCGGCCATAAAGATTGTATGGTACTCACAGAAGGGAAAAAATATTTTGAAGGAAGAAAAGTTGTCAGAGATATTTTTCTGTTTGTTGCATTTTTTTTTTTTTCCCTCTGTATCTCTGGGTGCTGGGGAGGATCTTTTCTCCCAATGGAGTTTGCACAGTTGTCTGGCCGTGTGGATCAGCTTGCCACTGAGGTTCGGAAGTATTGCTATCTATCTTGCTGGGTTGCCTGTTGTGGAACCTAGGATCCCCATGCCAGATTTGTTTTTAGGGGATCGAGCTAAGTTTCAGAATTTCAAAAATAATTGTAAATTGTTTCTTGCCTTAAAATCTAAGTCCTCAGGAAACGCAGCGCAGCAGGTTCAAATTATCATCTCTCTCCTGCGCGGCGATCCTCAGGATTGGGCTTTTTCCCTGATACCTGGGGATCCTGTTTTGAGTGATGTTGATGCATTTTTTCAGGCTTTGGGGTTATTGTACGATGAGCCTAATGTCACTGATCAAGCTGAAAAAGCCTTGTTGGCATTAAATCAGGGGCTTGATGACGCTGAGTTATACTGTCAGAGATTCCGTAGGTGGGCAGTCCTGACCAAATGGAATGACGACGCTTTGGCGGCCCTTTTCCGGAAGGGTCTGTCGGATAATGTAAAGGATGTTATGGTGGGATTCCCTGTCCCCTCTGGTCTCAATGATTCTATGTCATTAGCGATTCAAATTGACAGACGTTTGCGTGAGCGGAGAAGTATGCGTGGAGTGGTGTTGCCTTGTGAGCCAGCTGCTGAGCCCATGCAGTGTGATGGAGTGGTGTTTGGGGCACAGCGTCATGAGTTTCGAAAGCGCAATGGGTTATGTTTCTATTGTGGTGATGCCTCTCATGCTATTTCAGTCTGCCCTAAGCGGGGAAGACGTTTTGCATGCTCAGTTGTCTTGGGTAGTGTTCAGACTAAGTTTTTATTAACTGTCACTCTGATATGTTCTCTGTCCTCATTTTCTGCTCAGGCTTTCGTTGATTCTGGAGCAGCTATTAACCTGATGGATTATGATTTTGCTAAACGTTGTGGGTTTCCCTTGATACCCCTACAGAAGTCTATTCCTTTACTGGGGATCGATTCTACCCCTTTGGCTGAGAATAAACCCAGTTTTCTACTCAGGTGATAATGAGGGTTGAACCTGATCACCAGGAGTGCTGCAAATTTTTGGTTCTATATAATCTGCATGACATTATCGTGCTGGGTTTCCCTTGGTTACAGTCTCATAATCCTGTTTTGGATTGGAAATCTGTGTCTGTAACCAGTTGGGGCTGCCAATGTGTTAATACCAACACTCCTGTTTTTTCTGCCTCCCCCCAGGCTGAGGATGTTCCTGACTTTTTGTTTGATTTTTCTGATGTGTTTAGCGAAAGTAAATCTGCATCCTTACCTCCCCATAGGAGCTATGACTGCGCTATTGAATTAGTGCCGGGTAGTAAATTCCCTAAAGGTCGCCTTTTTAACTTGTCTGTACCTGAACATGACGCTATGCGGTCTTATATCAAGGAATCATTGGAGAAGGGTCATATCAGACCATCCTCTTCACCCTTAGGTGCCGGTTTTTTCTTTGTGGCCAAAAAAGATGGTTCATTAAGGCCGTGTATTGATTATCGTCTCTTGAACAATATTACTGTGAAATATCAATACCCGTTACCCTTGATTTCTGACCTGTTTTCCAGGGTGAAAAACGCTACTTGGTTTACCAAGCTTGACCTCAGGGGGGCGTATAACCTTATTCGCATTAAGCACGGGGATGAATGGAAGACGGCATTTAACACCCCTGAAGGGCATTTTGAGTACCTTGTGATGCCCTTTGGGCTCACTAATGCTCCTTCCGTCTTCCAGTCCTCATGAATGACATTTTCAGGGATTTTGTGGACAAGTTTCTGATTGTTTATTTGGATGATATCTTGATTTTTTCTAATGACTGGGACTCTCATGTGAAGCATGTTCGAACTGTATTCCAGATTTTGAGAGAGAATGCTCTGTATGTGAAGGGATCAAAGTGTCTTTTTGGCGTACAGAAGATCTCATTTCTGGGATTCATTTTGTCCCCATCTGTTATTGAAATGGACCCGGTCAAGGTTCAGGCCATCTGTGATTGGGTCCAACCTACTTCATTAAAGGCTCTTCAGAGATTTTTGGGTTTTGCCAATTTTTATCGTAAATTTATTGGTAATTTCTCTGTTATTGTTAAACCATTAACTGATTTGACCAGAAAGGGTTCTGATGTGGTGAATTGGCCTCCTGAGGCAGTCTCTGCGTTTCAGGAACTTAAGCAGAGATTCATTTCTGCTCCTGTTCTACGGCAGCCTGATGTTTCTCTGCCATTTCAGGTGGAGGTTGATGCCTCTGAAATTGGGGCAGGTGCCGTTTTGTCCCAAAAAGATCCAGAGACCTCTAAAAGTAACCCTTGTGCCTTTTTTTCTCGAAAATTTTCTCCTACTGAACGTAATTATGACGTGGGTAATCGGGAGTTATTGGCCATGAAGTGGGCTTTTGAAGAGTGGAGACATTGGCTGGAGGGAGCCAAACATCAGGTGGTGGTCCTTACGGACCATAAGAATCTGGTCTATCTGGAATCTGCCAAGCGACTCAATCCTAGACAGGCCAGGTGGGCCTTGTTTTTCACACGTTTTAATTTTGTGGTTTCCTTTCTTCCTGGCACTAAGAATGTTAAGGCGGATGCCCTCTCGAGGAGTTTCCTTGCGGACTCTCCTGAGCTATCTGATCCCTCTGTTATTTTGAAGGAGGGTGTAGTTCTTTCCGCCATCTCGCCCAATTTGAGACTTGCTCTGGAGGGGTGTCAGGAGGATAGGCCCGAGCGCTGCCCTGTTGGAAAATTGTTTGTCCCGGACCAATGGAAAAAGAGTGTGATGTCTGAGATTCATTGTTCCGCATTGGCTGGGCATCCCGGAATTTTTGGTACCAGAGACTTGGTTAGTCGGTCCTTTTGGTGGCCTACCTTGTCTCGCGATGTCAGGGAATTTGTGCAGTCCTGCGGGACTTGCTCTCGCTCCAAGCCTTGCTCTCGCTCTAGTGGTTTGTTGATGCCATTGCCTGTGCCCAAGAGACCATGGACCCATATCTCTATGGATTTCATTTCCGATCTTCCTGTTTCTCAGAGAATGACCACCATCTGGGTAATTTGTGATAGGTTTTCCAAAATGATACATCTTGTGCCATTACCTAAGTTGCCTTCCTCCTCTGAATTGGTGCCGTTGTTCCTTCAGCACGTGGTTCGTTTACACGGCATTCCTGAGAACATTGTGTCTGACAGAGGAGTCCAGTTTGTTTCCAGATTTTGGAGGACTTTTTGTTCTAAACTGGGTGTTCAATTGTCTTTCTCCTCGGCATTTCATCCTCAGACCAATGGTCAAACTGAGAGAACAAACCAGACATTGGAGACTTATCTAAGATGCTTTGTGTCTACTGATCAGGATGACTGGGTCTCTTTTTTGCCTTTGGCTGAGTTTGCTCTTAATAATAGAGCTAGCTCTGCCACTTTGATGTCTCCGTTTTTCTGTAATTCTGGGTTTCACCCTCGATTTTCTTCAGGACAGACGGAGGCTTCTGTCTGTCCAGGTGTTGACTCTGTTGTTGAGCGTATGCAGCAGATTTGGGACCAGGTAGTGGAGAGGTTGTCCCTCTCTCAGGAGAAGGCCCAGCGGTTTGCTAACCGGCATAGGACTGATGGTCCTCGGTTTAAAGTGGGGGACTTGGTCTGGTTGTCCTCAAAGAATATTCCTATGAGAGTAGCATCTCCTAAATTTAAGCCTAGGTTCATTGGACCTTATAAGATCATGGAGATTATTAATCCTGTTTCTTTTCGTTTGCTTCTTCCAGGGACATTTAAGATCCATAACGTGTTCCACAAGTCCTTGTTGAAGAGGTTTGTTGAGCCAGTGGTTCCTGCTGCTGTGCCTCCTGACCCTGTTTTGGTTGAGGGCAATCTGGAGTATGTGGTTGAGAAAATATTGGATTCTCGTTTTTCTAGACGAAGACTCCAGTATTTGGTTAAATGGAGAGGTTATGGTCAGGAAGACAATTCTTGGGTGTTTGCTTCGGACATCCATGCTAGGAGACTTATCCGTGCGTATCATAGAACTCATCCTGACCGACCTGGTTGCTCAAATGAGGGTTCGGTGACCCCTCCTCAAGGGGGGGGTACTGTTGTGAATGGGTTTGAGATGAGTTCTGAGCAGAGGCTCCCTCTGGTGGTTACAAGCGGTACTAGTGAGGATTGTGAGGACTGGGAATCAGGTGTTACTGATTGGTCTTATATAAGGGAGTACTTTTCCCATCAGGGTTGCCGGTGATCAATTGTTCTGGTCTGAATCCTTCTTTCCAGTTTCCCTTGTAGCCTGCTGTGTCGTGTCTGCATCTCCTGCTATCAGATAAGACAATTTCTTATTTTGTGTTTTTGCTATATTTTTGCATTTGGTCCTGCACTTCTGTGGGGGCCTTCTGGGTTCCCTCCGGGGGCTTTTGCCCTCTCAGTTTAGTCCAGCCACTGTGTTTTGTACTTTTGCTTTTTCCAGTTTTTTCAGTGGCTGCTGTTTTTGTTACACCAGAGAACTAATTTAGGTGGTAGAGGTCGTGTGATCTCAGGTGATTTTGAAATTAGTAGAGTTGGTGTTTTTTCAGGGTTTTCTGGGATTGCAGTAAGTACCCTTCCTGTCCTTTTCTATTTAGTTAGTTTGGGCCCCAGCGTTTGCTCATACTATTTTCTTTCTGTGTCAGTATTTCCTCTTGTCTAACCGCCATTACATGTTTGGGGGCTTTCTATTATCTTTGGGGTTCTGCTCCGGGGCAGATAGCTTTCCAATTTCTATCTTTAGGTGTAGTTAGTTTCTCAGGCTGTGATGAGGCGTCTAGGACCAACGTAGGAACGCTCCACGGCTGCCTCTAGTTGCGGTGGTTAGTCAGGGTACTGCAATCTCATAGATTCCAACTGCTCTGGTGTATTTCCTTTTTTGCCTGCACTCCTCAGCTACCGTAACATAACAGGGGGGCCCACTCGTGGGCGACGGCACTGGCACAGGGCCCTTCATAGTACGCCGGTGTGTCTGACGGCGAGTGGGCCCTCCCTAACTGGGACAGCCCAGTTAGCGAGGTGGAAAAACTGGCATATGTTGAGGTGTAGGCTGGACGTTCACCAGCTGCAAATGGAGGAATTGGAGAGGTCGGAGGAAAAGGAGGACAAAACGAGCCATTTTGCTGGCAACCTATGTGTCATCAGGAGAAGGTGGGACAAAATCCTTTGAAACCCATGCATGGTTCATTTTTATGAAGGTGAGATCACCAACATTTTGCGTCGACAGCCGGGTCCTTCTTTCTGCCAGGATTGATCCAGCAGCACTGAAGACTCTTTCTGATAGCACACTACCAGCAGGGCAAGCGAGCTCCTGTAAGGCATATTGTGCCAATTCAGGCCAGGTGTTCAGTTTACAGGCCCAGTAGTCAAAGGGGAATGAACTGTGAGGGAGAACATCGATAGGGGAGGAGAGGTAATTTTGAACCATAGTTGACAACTGCTGTCTCCTGTCTGTTGCAATCGATTCAGTATTACCAGTCGTGTGAGCGTTACTCGAGAAATCAGTCCACAACATGGTCATGAAACCCCTGTCTCCAATGCCACTTCGGCTGTGTGCACCACGAACACCTCTTCCATTTAGCCCAGTATGGCTTGTGGTAGAACCTGCACCGCTGCTGTGTGCTGGGAATGCCTCTAACAAATGGTTTACCAGAGTTGCTTGTTTGTTCACCAATATTAGCTCTAGGTTCTCTTGTGGCATGATGTTCTGTAATTTGCCCTTATAGCATGGATCGAGGATGCTGGACAACCAGTAGTCGTCATCCTTCATAATTTTGGCAATGTGGGGGTCCCTTTTTAGAATCCGCAAGACATAATCACACATGTTGGCCAATATTCCAGGTGTCAATGATGCACTGCCAGTGGTGGGTGGAGGAGCACTTTCTGCCAAATCCACATCCCTCCAGTCATGCACAAACCCTGTACCTGACCTTGGCAAGCCAACATTTTCTCTTGCCCCTGAGAAGCATCCTCCTCCCCAAAATAATCATCCCCCTCATCCTCCTGTTCCTATTCCTCTTCTTCCACCACCTCGTCCAGGACAGTTCCCTGAGCAGACAATGCCTGACTGTCATGAAGGCTTCCCTCCTCCTCCTCTTCCTCCTCCGCTGCAGACGCCTGATCCTTAATCTGCGTCAAAGTTTGCATGAGCAGACGCATAAGTGGGATGCTCATGCTTATGATGGCGTCGTCTGCGCTTACCAGCCATGTGCATTCCTCAAAACACTGAAGGACTTTACAGAGGTCTTTCAGCTTTGACCACTGCAAACCCGACAACTCCATGTCTGCCCTCAAACTGCCTGCCCGTGTATCCTCCCACAAATGCATTACAGCCTGCCTCTGTTCGCACAGCCTCTCAACCATGTGCATGGTGGAGTTCTACCTTGTTGCAGCGTCTATGATTAGGTGGTGCTTGGGGAGGTGGAGCGATCGCTGCAGCCTCTGCATACGACTGGAGTCTACGGGCGAGCGACGGATGTGCGAGCACAGTCTTCGCACCTTATGGAGCAGGGCTGTTAACTCCGGATAATTATTTAGGAAGCACTGCACCACCAGGTTCAAGGTGTGAGCCAGGCAAGGAATGTGTCTGAGTTTTGCCAGGGCTATGGCCGCCACAAAATTACGGCCGTTATCACTGACTACCTTGCCTGGCGCAAGATGTAGACTGCCCAGCCATGACTCAGTTTCTCGCTGCAAGTAGTCGGCCAGTACCTCCACGGTGTGTCTGTTGTTGCCCAAAGACATCATCTTTAAAACAGCCTGCTGACGCTTACCATTAGCTGTTCGATAGTGGGACACCTGGTGTGCAACACTGGCAGCTGCGGATGGAGTGCTCGTGCGACTGCGCTCTGTCGACGAGCTTTCGCTTCTGGAGGAGGAGGGTCGAACGCCTACAGCCAACTATTGCCTATACCGTGCATCCACCACATTAACCCAGTGTGCAGTGATGGACACGTAACGGCTCTGGCCATGTCTACTGGCCCATGCATCTGTTGTGAGGTGCACTTTTCCACTCACTGATTGTTTGAGCGCATGGACAATGCGGTCTTTCACATGCAGGTGGAGGGCAGGGATGACTTTTCTAGAAAAGAAGTGCCGACTGGGTAGGTCATAACGTGGGACAGCATAGGCCATGAGCTCTTGGAACGCTCTGCTTTCAACCAAACGGAAGGGCATCATCTCTAATGAGATCAGTTTGGAAATGTAGGCGTTCAAAGCCAGTGTACGCGGATGAGAGAATGAGTACTTTCTTGTCCTACTCAGAGTGTCTGCTAGGGTGAACTGGACTTGAGAGCTGCATATGGAGGAGCTAGCGGTGGACATGACAGACTGAGAGGGGGTTGGTGATGGTGATGGTGGTGGTGGTGGTGTTGGTGGTGATGGCCTAGATTCAGTCTTTCGTTGGAAAAACATTGTGATTCCCTGACTGCTTTGGCCTTGCGACGACACCTTAACATTTCTTGCTGGTGGTGTGCTAACCGGTGGGCTTACAGTGGGGGAAGTGATGGAGCGTTGCTGGCTACCTTCAGTCAGAGCAGCTGCACATGTGCTACCTGAGTTTTTGTAGTCCGTCCACGCTTGCAAGTGCATGTTGATTAAATGTCTAAGCAAGCAACTGGTATTCAAATTTCGCAGATTTTTCTCTCAGCTAAAGGTCCTTCCGCACTTCTTTCCAAACTAAATAACCCCAAGTGTAATAACCTGTCCTGGTATTGCAGACCCCCTAGTTCTCTAATAACCTTGGTCGCTCTTCTCTGCACCCGCTCCAGTTCAACTAGGTCTTTCTTATACACCGGAGACCAGAACTGTGCACAGTATTCTAAGTGTGGTCGCACCAGTGACTTGTATAGAGGTAAAATTATGTTCTCCTCATGCGCATCTATGCCTCTTTTAATGCATCCCATCATTTTATTTGCCTTGGCAGCAGCTGCCTGACATTGGTCACTAAATGTGAGTTTGTTGTCCACCCATACACCCAGGTCTTTTTCAGTGACAGTTTTGCCCAGTGTTTTACAATTAAGCACATAATTATACATCTTGTTTGTTCTACCCAAGTGCATGACCTTACATTTATCCCCATTAAAGCTCATTTGCCATTTATCAGCCCAAGCTTCTAGTTTACATAAATCCTCCTGTAATAGAAAATTGTCCTCCTCTGTATTTATTACCCTGCAGAATTTAGTGTCATGTGCAAATATTGAAATACTACTCTGTATGCCACCTACAAGGTCATTAATAAATATGTTAAAGAGAAGCGGCCCCAATCCTGACCCCAGTGGTACCCCACTGCTAACCGTGACCCAGTCCGAGTGTGCTCCATTAATAACCACCCTTTGTTTTCTATCCATATATGCTGCTCCAGTGTCTGATGTGCCCCATTTAGAATGCTCCAGTATATGATGGGCCCCATGGATGATGCTCCAGTGTATGATGGGCCTATATATTGCTCCATATATAATGGGCCCCATTTATAATGCTCCAGTGTATAATGGGCCCTATCTATGATGCTCAAGTGTATGACGGGCCCCATATATAATTCTCCAGTGTATAATTCTCCCCATATATTGCTCCAAACATTAAAAAAAATGAAATACATCTCCTCGCTGTGCACTGCTCTACTCTAGACTCCTCAGCGTTGCCATCTTCCAGTTCTCTGCACTTGGACTGTTCAGGCAGAGGGCATACAGACGTGACGTCATCGCGCTCTCTGACCTGAATGTCACAGTCAGGAAACGCGGAAGACTTCACAGCGATGGAGCAGGGAGAGGTAAGTATTGCAAGTGCTGGGGCCCTGAGCAAGAAGGGGGGCCCACTCGTGGGCGACGGCACTGGCACAGGGCCCTTCATAGTACGCCGGTGTGTCTGACGGCGAGTGGGCCCTCCCTAACTGGGACAGCCCAGTTAGCGAGGTGGAAAAACTGGCATATGTTGAGGTGTAGGCTGGACGTTCACCAGCTGCAAATGGAGGAATTGGAGAGGTCGGAGGAAAAGGAGGACAAAACGAGCCATTTTGCTGGCAACCTATGTGTCATCAGGAGAAGGTGGGACAAAATCCTTTGAAACCCATGCATGGTTCATTTTTATGAAGGTGAGATCACCAACATTTTGCGTCGACAGCCGGGCTCTTCTTTCTGCCAGGATTGATCCAGCAGCACTGAAGACTCTTTCTGATAGCACACTACCAGCAGGGCAAGCGAGCTCCTGTAAGGCATATTGTGCCAATTCAGGCCAGGTGTTCATTTACAGGCCCAGTAGTCAAAGGGGAATGAACTGTGAGGGAGAACATCGATAGGGGAGGAGAGGTAATTTTGAACCATAGTTGACAACTGCTGTCTCCTGTCTGTTACAATCGATTCAGTATTACCAGTCGTGTGAGCGTTACTCGAGAAATCAGTCCACAACATGGTAATGAAACCCCTGTCTCCAATGCCACTTCGGCTGTGTGCACCACGAACACCTCTTCCATTTAGCCCAGTATGGCTTGTGGTAGAACCTGCACCGCTGCTGTGTGCTGGGAATGCCTCTAACAAATGGTTTACCAGAGTTGCTTGTTTGTTCACCAATATTAGCTCTAGGTTCTCTTGTGGCATGATGTTCTGTAATTTGCCCTTATAGCATGGATCGAGGATGCTGGACAACCAGTAGTCGTCATCCTTCATAATTTTGGCAATGTGGGGGTCCCTTTTCAGAATCCGCAAGACATAATCACACATGTTGGCCAATATTCCAGGTGTCAATGATGCACTGCCAGTGGTGGGTGGAGGAGCACTTTCTGCCAAATCCACATCCCTCCAGTCATGCACAAACCCTGTACCTGACCTTGGCAAGCCAACATTTTCTCTTGCCCCCTGAGAAGCATCCTCCTCCCCAAAATAATCATCCCCCTCATCCTCCTGTTCCTATTCCTCTTCTTTCACCACCTCGTCCAGGACAGTTCCCTGAGCAGACAATGCCTGACTGTCATGAAGGCTTCCCTCCTCCTCCTCTTCCTCCTCCGCTGCAGACGCCTGATCCTTAATCTGCGTCAAAGTTTGCATGAGCAGACGCATAAGTGGGATGCTCATGCTTATGATGGCGTCGTCTGCGCTTACCAGCCATGTGCATTCCTCAAAACACTGAAGGACTTTACAGAGGTCTTTCAGCTTTGACCACTGCAAACCCGACAACTCCATGTCTGCCCTCAAACTGCCTGCCCGTGTATCCTCCCACAAATGCATTACAGCCTGCCTCTGTTCGCACAGCCTCTCAACCATGTGCATGGTGGAGTTCTACCTTGTTGCAGCGTCTATGATTAGGTGGTGCTTGGGGAGGTGGAGCGACCGCTGCAGCCTCTGCATACGACTGGAGTCTACGGGCGAGCGACGGATGTGCGAGCACAGTCTTCGCACCTTATGGAGCAGGGCTGTTAACTCCGGATAATTATTTAGGAAGCACTGCACCACCAGGTTCAAGGTGTGAGCCAGGCAAGGAATGTGTCTGAGTTTTGCCAGGGCTATGGCCGCCACAAAATTACGGCCGTTATCACTGACTACCTTGCCTGGCGCAAGATGTAGACTGCCCAGCCATGACTCAGTTTCTCGCTGCAAGTAGTCGGCCAGTACCTCCACGGTGTGTCTGTTGTTGCCCAAAGACATCATCTTTAAAACAGCCTGCTGACGCTTACCATTAGCTGTTCGATAGTGGGACACCTGGTGTGCAACACTGGCAGCTGCGGATGGAGTGCTCGTGCGACTGCGCTCTGTCGACGAGCTTTCGCTTCTGGAGGAGGAGGGTCGAACGCCTACAGCCAACTGTTGCCTATACCGTGCATCCACCACATTAACCCAGTGTGCAGTGATGGACACGTAATGGCTCTGGCCATGTCTACTGGCCCATGCATCTGTTGTGAGGTGCACTTTTCCACTCACTGATTGTTTGAGCGCATGGACAATGCGGTCTTTCACATGCAGGTGGAGGGCAGGGATGACTTTTCTAGAAAAGAAGTGCCGACTGGGTAGGTCATAACGTGGGACAGCATAGGCCATGAGCTCTTGGAACGCTCTGCTTTCAACCAAACGGAAGGGCATCATCTCTAATGAGATCAGTTTGGAAATGTAGGCGTTCAAAGCCAGTGTACGCGGATGAGAGAATGAGTACTTTCTTGTCCTACTCAGAGTGTCTGCTAGGGTGAGCTGGACTTGAGAGCTGCATATGGAGGAGCTAGCGGTGGACATGACAGACTGAGAGGGGGTTGGTGATGGTGATGGTGGTGGTGTTGGTGGTGATGGCCTAGATTCAGTCTTTCGTTGGAAAAACATTGTGATTCCCTGACTGCTTTGGCCTTGCGACGACACCTTAACATTTCTTGCTGGTGGTGTGCTAACCGGTGGGCTTAAAGTGGGGGAAGTGATGGAGCGTTGCTGGCTACCTTCAGTCAGAGCAGCTGCACATGTGCTACCTGAGTTTTTGTAGTCCGTCCACGCTTGCAAGTGCATGTTGATTAAATGTCTAAGCAAGCAACTGGTATTCAAATTTCGCAGATTTTTCTCTCAGCTAAAGGTCCTTCCGCACTTCTTACAGATAACCTTTGCCTCATCAATAGGATTTTGGGCAAAAAAATGCCACACTGCACTCTTCCTAATATGGTTTAAATTTTCAGGACTTGCACGCTGTGCTAATTTGACCGTCTGGTGTTATGTTTCGGTAGCTGAGGAGAGATTGCAAAAAATAGCCAAAGTAGTAATACACCAGAGAGGCTGGAAACTATTGGATTGCAGTACACTAAACTAACTGCCACACTAGAAGTAGCCGTGGAGCGTACCTACGGTGATCCTAGATGCCTCGTCACCGCCGAGAGATAACTACACCTAAAGGCAGAAAGATGAAAGCTATCTGCCCCGGAGCAGAATCCCCAAAGAAATAGGAAGCCCCCAAACATGTAATGGCGGTTAGACAAGAAGAAAACACGGACACAGACAGAAAATAGAATGAGCAAACGCTGGGGCCCAATCTGTCTAGATAGAAAAGTATAGAAAAGAATTCTGACTGCAACCCAAAAAAACCCTGACAAAAATACCAACACTTCTGATTAACAAAAAAACCTGAGATCACACGATCTCTACCACCTAAATCAGATCTCTGGTGAAACTCACAACAACTCAGCAAATAAAAAGTGACAAAGAAACAAAGCAAAAGTGCAAACACAAAAGGAGCACAATTGCAGCGCCAGACCCGAAAAGGGGACCAGGCTGTAGTCCACTGCAAGCAGCAAACCAGCAGTGAAAATCCAACAAAGGAAGAAAAAAAATAACAAAACACTTATCTGAATGAGAGCAGGAAAGCAAGCTGTGCTCCAAGCAAGACCAGGAGGAACAATTGATTACCAGCAAGGCTGATGGGAACTCAGGTCACTTATATCATACCATTCAGAGCCAGCTGAAGGCCATTCAGTAATTAGTTCATTAATCTCAGCAACCACCGGAGGGAACCCCAGTCGCCTTGAAGTCGCCTTCAAAGTATTCACAACAGTACCCCCCCTTGAGGAGGGGTCACTGAACCCTCACCTGCGCAACCAGGCCGATCAGGATGAGCTCGATGATAGGCACGGATAAGTCTCCCAGCATGGATGTCCGAAGCAAACACCCAAGAATTGTCCTTCTGACGATAACCTCTCCACTTAACCAAATACTGGAATTTCCGTCTAGCAAAACGAGAATCCAATATTTTCTCAACCACATACTCCAAATTGCCCTCAACCAAAACAGGGTCTGGAGGCGCAGCCATAGGAACCACTGGCTCGACAAACCTCTTCAATAAGGACTTGTGGAACACGTTATGAATCTTAAACATCCCTAGAAGAGCCAAATGGAAGGAAACGTGATTAAGGATTTCCAAAATCTTATAAGGTCCAATGAACCTTTGCTTAAATTATAAAGATGCAACATTCATAGGGATATTCCTTGAGGACAACCAAACCAAGTCCCCCACTTTAAAACGAGGACCATCAGTCCTATGTCGGTTGGCAAACCGCTGGGCCTTCTCTTGAGAGAGAGACAACCTCTCCACTACCTGGTCCCAAATCTGCTGCATATGCTGCACAATAGAGTCAACCCCCGGACAGACAGAAGCCTCCGCCTGTCCTGAAGAAAATCGAGGGTGAAACAAAGAATTGCAGAAAAATGGAGACATCAAGGTGGAAGAGCTAGCCCTATTATTAAGAGCAAACTCAGCCAAAGGCAAAAAAGAGGCCCAGTCATCTTGATCAGCAGACACAAAACATCTCAAATAAGTCTCCAAGGGCTGGTTTGTTCTCTCGGTTTGTCCATTGGTCTGAGGGTGAAATGCAGAGGAGAAAGACAACTGAACACCAAGTTTAGAACAAAATGTCCTCCAAAATTTGGAAACAAACTGGACTCCTCTGTCAGACACAATGTTCTCCGGAATGCCATGCAACCGAACCACGTGCTGAAAGAACAAAGGCACCAATTCGGAGGAGGAAGGCAACTTAGGTAATGGCACAAGATGTATCATCTTGGAAAACCTATCACAGATTACCCAGATAACGGTCATTCTCTGAGATACAGGGGGGTCGGAAATAAAATCCATAGAAATATGGGTCCATGGCCTCTTGGGTACAGGTAATGGCATTAACAAACCACTAGAACGAGAGCAAGGCTTGGAACGAGAGCAAGTCCCACAGGAGTGCACAAAGTCCCTGACGTCACGAGACAAAGTAGGCCACCAAAAGGACCGACTCACCAAGTCTCTGGTACCAAAAATCCCAGGATGACCAGCCAACGCGGAACAATGAATCTCAGACATCACGCTCTTCTTCCACTGGTCTGGGACAAACAATTTCCCAACAGGGCAGCGCTCAGGTTTATCCTCCTGACACCCCTCCAGAGCCAGTCTTAAATTGGGCGAGCAAGAACTACACCCTCTTTCAAAATAACAGCAGGATCAGATAACTCAGGAGAATCCGCAAAGAAACTCCTCGAGAGGGCATCCGCCTTAACCCCTTTATTCCATCAGACGTACTATTCCGTCCATGTGACCCTGGACCTAATTCCCATGGACGGAATAGTACGTCATGGGCAAACATGATCGCTGTGTACCCGGGGCACAGGGGAGGATCGCGCAGGCAGGGGGCTCCCTGCGCGCTCCCCTGAGACCCTCAGAGCAGCGCGATGTGTCGCGCTGTTCCGAGGGTCCATCCTCCCTCCAGGTCCCCGGATCCAAGATGGCGCCAGGGTCCTGCAGGGAGGCGGCTTCCTCAGTGCCTGCTGAGAGCAGGCACTGAGAAGCCTGCAGCGATGCCAGAGCGATCGCTGGTGTGACAGAGTGCTGTGCACACTGTCACACCAGCGATCTGCTAAAATACAGTGATGTCCCACCCTGGGACAAAGTAAAAAAGTTAAAAAAAATAAAATAAAAAGTGGTAAAAAAAAATCATAAAAAAAAAAAAATATTACCCAATAAATTCATTCTTTCCTGTAAATAAAAAAACAAAACAATAAAAGTACACATATTTGGTATCGCCGCGTCCGTAACGACCCCCCTATAAAACTGTCCCACTAGTTAACCCCTTTAGTGAACCCCTTAAAAAAATAAAAAAGAAAACGAAGCAAAAAATCAATGCTTTATCATCATACCGCTGAACAAAAAGTGGAATAACACGCGATCAAAAAGACCGAGATAAATAAACATGCTACCGCTGAAAACGTAATCTTGTCCCACAAAAAACGAGCCATCATACAGCATCATCAGTGAAAAAATAAAAAAGTTATAGCTCGCAGAATAAAGCGATGCAAAAATAATAATTTTTTATATAAAATTGTTTTCATTCTATAAAAGCGCCAAAACATAAAAAAAATGATATAAATGAGGTATCACCATAATCGTACTAACCCGAAGAATAAAACTGCTTTATCAATTTTACCACACGCGGAACGGTACAAACGCCTCCCCCAAAAGAAATTCATGAATTGCTGATTTTTGTTCATTCTAACCTCCCAAAAATCGAAATAAAAAGCGATCAAAAAATGTCACGTGCTCAAAAATGGTACCAATAAAAACGTCAACTCGTACCGCAAAAAATAAGACCTCACATAACTCTGTGGGCCAAAATATGCAAAAATTATAGCTCTCAAAATGTGGTGATGCAAAAAACTATTTTTTGCAATAAAAAGCGTCTTTTAGCGTGACAGCTGCCAATCACAAAAACCCGCTATAAATAGTAAATCAAACCCCCCTTTATCACCCCCTTAGTTAGGGAAAAATAATAAAATTAAAAAAATGTATTTATTTCCATTTTCCCGTTAGGGTTAGGGTTGCGGCTAAAGTTAGGGTTAGGGTTGGCGCTAGCGTTAGGATTAGGATTAGGGTTGGGATTACGGTTAGGGGTGTGTTAGGGTTAGGTTTGTGGTTAGGGTTGGGACTAGGGTTAGGGGTGTGTTGGGGTTAGGGTTGGAGTTAGAATTGGAGGGTTTCTGCTGTTTAGGCACATCAGGGGCTCTCCAAATGTGACATGGCGTCTGATCTCAATTCCAGCCAATTCTGCGTTGAAAAAGTCAAACGGTGCTCCTTCACTTCTGAGCTCTGCCATGCGCCCAAACAGTAGTTTACTCCCGCATATTGGGTATCAGCGTACTCTGGACCACAAGAGTTATTGTGCAATTTGTCCTATTTCTTCTGTTACCCTTGGGAAAATAAAAAACTGGGGGCGACAAAATCATTTTTGTAAAAAAAAAAATGATTTTTTTGTTTTTACGGCTGTATGTTATAAAACTTCTGTGAAGCACTTGGGGCTTCATAGCGCTCACCACACTTCTAGATAAGTTCCTTGTGGGGTCTATTTTCCAAAATGGGGTCACTTCTGGGGGGTTTCCACTGTTTAGGCGCATCAGGGGCTCTCCAAATGCGACATGACGCCCCCAGACCATTCCATCAAAGTCTGCAATCCAAAACATCACTACTTCCCTTCCGAGCCCAGATGTGCACCCATACAGTCGTTTTCTCCCACATATTGGGTATCAGCGTACTCAGGACAAATTGGACAACAACTTTTGGGGTCCAATTTCTCCTGTTACCCTTGTGAAAATAAAATATTGGGGGCGAAAAAATCATTTTTGTAAAAAAAAAAAGGATTTTTTATTTTTACGGCTGTACGATATAAACTTCTGTGAAGCACTTCGGGGTTCAAAGTGCTCACCACACATCTAGATAAGTTCCTTGTGGGGTCTATTTTCCAAAATGGGGTCAATTGTGGGGGTTTCCACTGTTTAGGCGCATCAGGGGCTCTCCAAATGCGACATGACGCCCCCAGACCATTCCATCAAAGTCTGCAATCCAAAACGTCACTACTTCCCTTCCGAGCCCCGACGTGCGCCCATACAGTAGTTTACTCCCACATATTGGGTATCAGCGTACTCAGGACAAATTGGACAACAACTTTTGGGGTCCAATTTCTCCTGTTACCCTTGTGAAAATAAAATATTGGGGGCGAAAAAATCATTTTTGTAAAAAAAAAAAAAGATTTTTTATTTTTACGGCTGTACGTTATAAACTTCTGTGAAGCACTTCGGGGTTCAAAGTGCTCACCACACATCTAGATAAGTTCCTTGAGGGGTCTAGTTTCCAAAATGGTGTCATTTGTGGGGGTTTCCACTGTTTAGGCAGATCAGGAGCTCTCCAAACACGACATGGCATCCAGCCAATTCTGCGTTGAAAAAGTCAAACGGCGCTCCTTCCCTTCCAAACTCTGCCATGCACCCAAACAGTGGTTTACTCCCACATATGGGGTATCAGCGCACTCAGGACAAATTGCACAATAACTTTTGGAGTCTTGTTACCCTTGGGAAAATAAAAATTGGGGTGAAAAGATCAATTTTGTGGAAAAAATATGATTTTTTAATTTTACGGCTCTACGTTATAAACTTGTGTGTGTAGCGCCGGCGTCCTCTGCCAGGCAGGGACGCTGTTCCCCTGCGCAAGCGTCCTCTGCCACGCAGGGACGTCGCTCCCCTTACCCTCACACAGCGTCCTCCTTCCGCCCTGCTGGGGCTGCGCGCTCCTTCCCTGCCACTGGGCTTAGGGCGCGCGCGCGTGCACGCCCCCGCTCTTAAAGGGGCCGCGCGCATCTTTCAAAAAAGGTCCCCGGCCAATACCGGTGGACTCCACCTTATATAAAGCACCTCCTCCTTAATGGAGGTGCCCGAGCAATGTTGTTGTTGCACTGTTTAACTCTGCTTCAGCCCTCAGGGTCCATTACCAGTTACCTGCCTGTTTCCTGCCAGTTTCCTGTCTGCTACCTGCCCGCAAGCCTGCCTGGAGGTTCGGCCGTCACATGCGGTGACCATCGGCAATTCCAGAGACTCTCGCCTGCTCACTTGGGGGCGCTCATCAGCCATCTGCCTGCAAGCCTACCTGGAGGTTCGGCCATCACCTGCGGTGTCCATCGGCTATTCCAGAGACTCTCGCCTGCTCACTTGGGGGCGCTCATCTGCCATCTGCCTGCAAGCCTACCTGGAGGTTCGGCCATCACTTGCGGTGTCCATCGGCTATTCCAGAGACTCTCGCCTGCTCACTTGGGGGCGCTCATCTGTCATCTGCCTGCTAGCCTACCGGGAGGCTCCACCATCTCAGGTCGTATATACCTGTCCATTCAGAGACTGCCCCGGCCCCTTGCCTGCCTGTTTATCCAGAGACTGCCCCGGTCACTTGCCGTGACTACCTGCCTGTCTACCCAGAGACTGCCCCGGTCACTTGCCGTGACTACCCGCCTGTTTGTCCAGAGACTGCCCCGGTCACTTGCCGTGACTACCTGCCTGTCCCTCCAGAGACTGCCCCGGTCACTTGCCGTGACTACCTGCCTGTCCCTCCAGAGACTGCCCCGGTCACTTGCCGTGACTACCTGCCTGTCCCTCCAGAGACTGCCCCGGTCACTTGCCGTGACTACCCGCCTGTTTGTCCAGAGACTGCCCCGGTCACTTGCCGTGACTACCTGCCCGTCTACCCAGAGACTGTCCCTGTCACTTGCCATGACTTCCTGTCCGTCTCCCCGGGCGCCACCCGCTCCTTTACAAGGAAAGCCTCCTTGTATAATAAAGCTCAGAGGTTCCGCCTCCCAGACCCGTTACAGTTTGCTCGGGCCATGGAACCCGGTGGCACCCAAACTCCCTCGCTCTCTGACCTGTGTCATGAACTGTCTCGTCAGAGGTCTCAACAGGAGTCCATCCTGGGTCACCTGCGGAATGTTAATTCCCGCCTGGACAACCTGACTACTTCACCAGCAACCACCGCGGGCGCCATGACTCGCAATCCGGCAGTTCCGCTGCTTACCAATTCTGTGGTCTCCGTTCCTGGACCTCGACTTTCAGCTCCTCCTCGGTTTGGAGGCGACCCTGCTCTGGCTTGGGGTTTCATTAACCAGTGTACCCTGCATTTTGAACTCCTGGCACACCAGTTTAACTCCGACCGGGCCAAAATTGCCTTCATCATGTCCCATCTCACCGGAGAGGCCCTGGCCTGGCTAAATCCTCTTTGGGAGAGAGAAGATCCTCTGGTGTCTGACCTGTCTGCTTTTCTCTCAGCCTTCCGGAAGGTATTCGACGAACCCGGACGGAAGACCTCCTCTGCATCATCTCTGCTGCGTCTCCATCAGGAAAGTCTCACCGTGGGTCAATATGCCATACGGTTCCGTACCCTTGCCTCGGAGCTGGCTTGGGATAATGACGCTCTGATATCTGTCTTCTGGGAGGGTCTGTCCGGCCGTATTAAAGATGAACTTGCCGGTCGGGACATTCCAACCTCTCTCGATGACCTAATAACTCTTGCCAATCGAATTGATCTATGGTTCCAGGAGCGCGCTAAGGAGGTCACCCGTGAGAGAAGGTTTCCTCGTCTAGCTCCATCTTTTCAGAGACCTGTAACTCCTTCCGTTTCTCCTCAGGCACACTCTTCTGAGCCTATGCAAGTCGACCAGACCAAGATGGTCAAAGCCCGTCAGGACTTACGCCGTGCCGAGGGGAGTTGCTTCTACTGTGGCAGTAAGGAGCACCGGATCCGTACCTGCCCAGAGAGGTCGGGAAACGCCTGTGTCTAGGTTCGCTCGGAGAGGTCCACCTAGACAAAAATAAATCCTCTTCATCTCTGCTGCTGTCTGTCTCAATTCTCCTCGGTGAGAACCGTTACTTCGAACTAGCCCAACTTGATTCTGGAGCAGCCGGGAATCTTGTTTCACAGGCTCTAGTAGAAAAATATCGCATTCCTACCAAACCTCTGGTTGAACCAGTATCTGTTGCTGCTGTGGATGGGGGTCTCCTACCACGTCCCATCCAACTTATCACTGAAGCCATAACCCTGCAGGTGGGAATGTTGCACTCTGAGAGCATCTCGTTTCATGTTCTGCCTGGACTCTCTCACGCTTTCTTACTAGGTCTGCCTTGGCTCCAAAAGCATGCACCCGTGCTCGACTGGCAGACTGGAGAGATCCTTCGCTGGGGACAGGACTGTCATAAAACGTGTTTGGTTCCTGTTCATCCCGTCCATCCTTCTCCTACACCAACTAATCTACCAGGGCTCCCGATTCCATATTGGTCATTCGCTGATGTCTTTAATAAAAAGGAAGCAGAGACATTACCCCCTCACAGACCGTATGATTGCCCGATCGACCTGCTACCCGGTACTACGCCTCCCCGTGGGCGTATTTACCCATTGTCTGCTGCTGAGACCAGGTCGATGTCCGAATATATCGAGGAGAATTTGGCCAAGGGATTCATCCGGAAATCCACCTCCCCAGCGGGAGCAGGTTTCTTCTTCGTAAAGAAGAAAGACGGCTCTCTCCGTCCCTGTATTGACTACAGAGGCCTAAATTTGATCACGGTGAAGAATAAGTACCCTCTTCCGCTCATTCCAGAATTGTTTGATCGTCTGAGGGGGGCTAGAATCTTCACCAAACTGGATCTTCGTGGGGCATATAACCTAGTCCGTATCCGTCGGGGAGATGAATGGAAGACGGCATTCAACACCCGGGACGGCCACTACGAGTATTTGGTGATGCCCTTTGGTCTCTGTAATGCTCCAGCAGTCTTTCAGGAGTTGGTCAATGACATCTTTCGGGACCTTCTCTACTCCTGCGTTGTGGTGTATCTAGACGACATCTTGGTCTTCTCTCCGGATCTCCAGTCTCACCGGAGGGATGTTCGTCAGGTTCTGCTCAGGCTCAGGCAGAATCACCTCTTCGCCAAATATGAGAAGTGTCTATTTGAGCAGACCTCGCTTCCGTTTTTGGGCTACATCATTTCTCAGACAGGCCTACGAATGGATCCGGAGAAACTGTCTGCCATCGAGAAATGGCCCCGACCGGAGGGGTTGAAGGCCATTCAGCGGTTCCTGGGATTCGCCAATTATTACCGCCTTTTCATACCGCACTTCTCTTCCCGGACTGCTCCAATCTCCGCGCTCACCCGCAAGGATGCTAATCCCAAACAGTGGACGCCCGAAGCAGAGGAGGCCTTTCTTTCTTTAAAACAGGCCTTCTCTTCCGCTCCAGTGCTGCATCGTCCGGACGGCAACAAGCAGTTCTTCCTGGAGGTGGACGCTTCTTCTTCTGGAGCCGGAGCGGTACTTACTCAAAAATCTTCATCCGGGAGGATGGTATCTTGCGGCTTCTTCTCCAAACTCTTCTCCTCTTCTGAGCGCAATTACTCCATAGGAGACCGAGAGTTATTGGCCATCAAGCTGGCATTGGAGGAGTGGCGTTACCTACTCGAGGGGGCTCTTCATCCGGTAATCATTTACACTGACCACAAAAATCTGGCTTACCTCCAGCATGCCCAGAGACTTAACCCTCGCCAAGCCCGGTGGTCCTTGTTTTTTGCCCGCTTTGATTTTCTTCTACATTTTCGCCCGGCTGACAAGAACATCAAGGCGGACGCCCTGTCCCGGTCCTTCCTGGTGTCGGATCTCGAGGAGGAACCTAAACATATCATCAATCCCGCCAGAGTGATGCAGGTGGCTCCCGTGAGTCTAAATCGTCTCCCTCCTGGTAAGACGTTCGTATCAGTAACCGATCGGAAGAGAATCCTACACTGGGGTCATTCGTCTAAACTAGCTGGTCACGCTGGTCAGAGAAAGACCCTCCAGCTCATTACTCGGCATTACTGGTGGCCTACCCTGCACAAGGACGTAATAGACTTTGTTTCTGCCTGTGTCTCCTGTGCCCGCAACAAAGTTCCGAGACACCTGCCTGCCGGCCGTCTTCTTCCGCTTCCTGTACCCGCTGCCCCCTGGCAGCATATAGCCATGGACTTCATAACAGATCTGCCCGTCTCTGCCGGTTGTACGGTCATTTGGGTGGTTGTTGACCGATTTTCCAAGATGGCTCACTTCATTCCCCTGCCAGGGCTTCCGTCTGCACCCGAGTTGGCTAAAGACTTTATCCGCCACATCTTCCGTCTTCATGGTCTGCCTCGTCACATTGTGTCGGATCGTGGGGTACAGTTCACCTCACGTTTCTGGAGAGCCACTTGTAAGTTGCTAGACGTCACTTTGGATTTCTCCTCCGCTTACCACCCGCAGTCCAATGGACAAGTCGAGCGAATCAATCAGAATCTGACCAGTTATCTCCGGCACTTCGTTAATGCCCACCATTCTGACTGGGTGGATCTCCTGCCTTGGGCCGAATTCTCTTACAACAATCACGAGAGCGAATCTTCCTCCAAATCTCCGTTTTTTGTAGTCTTCGGTCAACACCCTCGGATCCCTGTTCCTGTCTCCATCTCTGTGGACAATCCAGCTGCGGAATCTCTGGTTAACGAGTTTTCCTCCTTATGGGAGAGTACCCGGTCCGCACTCATTCTGTCATCCGAGCGCATGAAGAAACATGCTGACAAAAAACGTCTGGATCCTCCTCAATTCCGTCCTGGGGATAAGGTCTGGCTTTCGTCCAAGTATGTCCGGTTCAAGATTCCTTCCTACAAGTTAGGCCCTCGGTTCATCGGTCCTTTTGAGATCATCAGTCAGATCAACCCGGTGTCCTATAAATTGAAACTCCCGGCCAATTTGCGGATTCCTAACTCCTTCCATGTATCTCTCCTCAAACCGGTGGTACTTAACTCTTTTGTCAAGTCTACAGGTACACCTCCTGCTCCAGTGTCTGCTGAAGATGAATTTGAGGTAGAGAACATTCTGGCCACCAAAAGGGTAGGAAGAAAGACCTATTTTCTGGTGGATTGGAAGGGGTTTGGTCCTGAGGAGAGAACGTGGGAGCCTCGGGAGAACATCCATGCCCCTCTCATCCTAGCTAAATTTCTTTCTGGCCTAAAAAAGGGGGGCCTAAAGGGGGGGTACTGTAGCGCCGGCGTCCTCTGCCAGGCAGGGACGCTGTTCCCCTGCGCCAGCGTCCTCTGCCAGGCAGGGACGTCGCTCCCCTTACCCTCACACAGCGTCCTCCTTCCGCCCTGCTGGGGCTGCGCGCTCCTTCCCTGCCACTGGGCTTAGGGCGCGCGCGCGTGCACGCCCCCGCCTCTTAAAGGGGCCGCGCGCATCTTTCAAAAAAGGTCCCCGGCCAATACCGGTGGACTCCACCTTATATAAAGCACCTCCTCCTTAATGGAGGTGCCCGAGCAATGTTGTTGTTGCACTGTTTAACTCTGCTTCAGCCCTCAGGGTCCATTACCAGTTACCTGCCTGTTTCCTGCCAGTTTCCTGTCTGCTACCTGCCCGCAAACCTGCCTGGAGGTTCGGCCGTCACATGCGGTGACCATCGGCAATTCCAGAGACTCTCGCCTGCTCACTTGGGGGCGCTCATCAGCCATCTGCCTGCAAGCCTACCTGGAGGTTCAGCCATCACCTGCGGTGTCCATCGGCTATTCCAGAGACTCTCGCCTGCTCACTTGGGGGCGCTCATCTGCCATCTGCCTGCAAGCCTACCTGGAGGTTCGGCCATCACCTGCGGTGTCCATCGGCTATTCCAGAGACTCTCGCCTGCTCACTTGGGGGCGCTCATCTGTCATCTGCCTGCTAGCCTACCGGGAGGCTCCACCATCTCAGGTCGTATATACCTGTCCATTCAGAGACTGCCCCGGCCCCTTGCCTGCCTGTTTATCCAGAGACTGCCCCGGTCACTTGCCGTGACTACCTGCCTGTCTACCCAGAGACTGCCCCGGTCACTTGCCGTGACTACCCGCCTGTTTGTCCAGAGACTGCCCCGGTCACTTGCCGTGACTACCTGCCTGTCCCTCCAGAGACTGCCCCGGTCACTTGCCGTGACTACCTGCCTGTCCCTCCAGAGACTGCCCCGGTCACTTGCCGTGACTACCTGCCTGTCCCTCCAGAGACTGCCCCGGTCACTTGCCGTGACTACCCGCCTGTTTGTCCAGAGACTGCCCCGGTCACTTGCCGTGACTACCTGCCCGTCTACCCAGAGACTGTCCCTGTCACTTGCCGTGACTTCCTGTCCGTCTTCCCGGGCGCCACCCGCTCCTTTACAAGGAAAGCCTCCTTGAATAATAAAGCTCAGAGGTTCCGCCTCCCAGACCCGTTACAGTGTGAAGCACTTGGGGTTCAATTTGCTCACCAAAGATCTAGATAAGTTCCTTAGGGGGTCTAGTTTCCCAAATGGGGTCACTAGTGAGGGGTTTCCACTGTTTAGGCACAGCAGGGGCTCTCCAAATGCAACATGGCGTCCAATCTCAATTCCAGCCAATTTTGGTTGGAAAAAGTCAAATGTTGCTCCTTCCATTCTGAGCTCTGCCATGCGCCCAAACAGTGGTTCCCCCCCACATATGGGGTATCAGCGTACTCAGGACAAATTGGACAACAAATTTTGTGGTCCAATTTCTTCTGTTACCCTTGGGAAAATAAAAAATTAGTGACTAAGAGATAATTTTTGTGGGAAAAAAATAGGATTTTTTATTTTCATGCCCGGGCATTATAAACTTGTGTGAAGCACTTGGGGGTTCAAAGTGCTCACCAAAGATCTAGATAAGTTCCTTAGGGGGTCTAGCTTCCAAAATGGGGTCACTTGTGGGGGTTTCCACTGTTTAGGCTCATCTGGGGCACTACAAACGGAACATGACCCCCATCAATGTTTGCATTCCAAAACGTTACTGCTTCCTTTCCAAGCCCTGCCGTGCGCCCAAACAGTTTCCCCCCCCCCACATATGGGGTATCCGCGTACTCAGGACAAATTGGACAACAACTTTTGGGGTCCAATTTCCTTGTCAAAAATCAAAAATTTGGGACTAAAATATCATTTTGTGGAAAATTGTTTTTTTTTTTTTTCACACCCAGGCATTATAAACTTTTGTGAAACACTTTGGGGTTCAAAGTGCTCACAACAGATCTAGATAAGTTCCTTAGGGGGTCTAGTTTCCAAAATGGTGTCACTTGTGGGGGGGTTTCCACTGTTTAGGCACATCAGGGGTTCTCCAAACACGACATGGCGTCCAATCTCAATTCCAGCCAATTTTAGTTTGAAAAAGTCAAATGGCGCTCCTTCCCTTATGAGCTCTGCCGTGTGCCCAAACAGTGGTTTTCCCCCACATATGGGGTATTGGCGTACTCAGGAGAAATTGCACAACAACTTTATCTGCCCATTTTCTCCTTTTACCCTTGTGAAAATAAAAAAATGTTTGTAAAAGATCATTTTTGTGGCTAAAAAGTTAAATATTCATTTTTTCCTTCCACGTTGCTTCAGCTCCTGTGAAGCACCTGAAGGGTTAATAAACTTATTGAATGTGGTTTTGAGTATCTTGAGGGGTGCAGTTTTTAGAATGGTGTCACTTTTGGGTATTTTCTGCCATATAGGCCCCTCAAAGTGACTTCAAATGTGAGGTGGTCCCTAAAAAAATGGCTTTGTAAATTTTGTTGTAAAAATTAGAAATCACTGGTCAACTTTTAACCCTTATAATTTCCTAACAAAAAAAAATTTTGGTTTCAAAATTGTGCTGATGTAAAGTAGACATGTGGGAAATGTTATTTCTTAACTATTTTGTGTGACATATCTCTCTGTTTTAAGGGAAAAAAAAAATCAAAGTTTGAAAATTGCAAAATTTTCAAAATTTTCGCCATATTTGCATTTTTTTCAAAAATAAACGCAAGGTATATCGAAGAAATTTTACCACTAACATGAAGTACAATATGTCACGAGAAAACATTCTCAGAATCGCGAAGATCCGTTGAAGCGTTCCAGAGTTATAACCTCATAAAGAGACAGTGGTCAGAATTGTAAAAATTGGCCCGGTCATTAACGTGCAAACCACCCTTGGGGGTGAAGGGGTTAACATTCTTAGTGCCCGGAAGAAAAGAAACCACAAAATTAAAACATGTGAAAAACAAGGCCCACCTGGCCTGTCTAGGATTAAGTCGCTTGGCTGATTCGAGATAAACCAGGTTCTTATGGTCCGTGAGGACCACCATCTGATGTTTGGCTCCTTCTAGCCAATGTCTCCACTCTTCTAATACTGTTATGTTTTGGTAGCTGAGGAGAGATTGCAAAAAATAGCCAAAGTAGTAATACACCAGAGAGGCTGGAAACTATTGGATTGCAGTACACTAAACTAACCGCCATACTAGAAGTAGCCGTGGAGCATACCTACGGTGATCCTAGACGCCTCGTCACAGCCGGAGAGATAACTACACCTAAAGGCAGAAAGATGAACGCTATCTGGGGAGCAGAATCCCCAAAGAAATAGGAAGCCCCCAAACATGTAATGGTGGTTATACAAGAAGAAAACTCGCACACAGACAGAAAATAGAATGAGCAAAGGCTGGGTCCAATCTGTCTAGATAGAAAAGTATAGGAAAGAATTCTGACTGCAACCCAAAAAAACCTGACAAAAATACCAACACTTCTGATTAACAAAAAACCTGAGATCACACGATCTCTACCACCTAAATCAGATCTCTGGTGAAACTCACAGCAACTCAGCAAATAAAAAGTGACAAACGAGCAAAGCAAAAGTGCAAACACAAAATGAGCACAATTGCAGCGCCAGACCCCAAAAGGGGACCAGGCTGTAGTCCACTGCAAGCAGCAAACCAGCAGTGAAAATCCGACAGAGGAAGAAAAAAAACAACAAAACACTTATCTGAATGAGAGCAGGAAAGCAAGCTGTGCTCCAAGCAAGACCAGGAGGAACAATTGATTACCAGCAAGGCTGATGGGAACGCAGGTCACTTATATCATACCATTCAGAGCCAGCTGAAGGCCATTCAGTAATTAGTTCATTACCCTCAGCAACCACCGGAGGGAGCCCCAGCTCAGAAGTCGCCTCCAAAGTATTCACAACAGTCTTGCCAAGCTGTCCTGCAACTCTTTTTGTTTTTTTAACACGTTTTTGGACTGCTAAGGGCCTGCCAGATAACCGCTGCTGCGATTTCGATGCCTGCTGCGGATCCTTCTCCTCTTCTGAGCTATTGCCAGCGGCACCCTCTTCCCCCAATGGATGCCAATCCGGGTTAACAACTGGGTCATCCATCACCTCCTCTTCAATTTCATCTGCACCTTCCTCTGTGTCACCGTCTAAGGTGGTATAGAATGCGGGAAGGGGCACCTGAGTTTCATCAGGGTTAGATTCTGGCTCAGTGGACAGCGAGGGCAATGTAGTGCTCTGGGTGAATTTACCAGCAGAATCATCTAGCAGTGGCTGTGCATCAGTGCACTCCATGCCAGGTTCATGTTGGACTGGAGAATTCAGGATTTGACTTGATAACCCAGGCATAATATGTGAAAAGAGCTCCATGGAGTAATCTGAAGTCCATGCATCCTTCACTTTTGGTGGGGGTGAACAACCCAAGGAAAGGTGTCGTTCCTGACCAGGAGCCTGCACTGACGACTCAGTGCTTTCATTTTTTGAAACTTCAGAAGAGGAGGCGATAGAGCTGGAGGCTGTTTTGGCAATGTAAGACAAAACCTGTTCCTGATGCTCCGGCTTTAAAAGCAGTTTACCTACTACTACTGTAGAAAAGGGAGCCTTCCAGGCCTTCTTGAGCCAGAGCATGACGCCGGCTCAACACCTCCTGCCTTAGTTGCTATTGTGCTTTTGGCACTTCCAGCAGATGCACCACCACCACCATCAGTACTAGCTGGCCCCCCATGCTCATGTCCGCGGCCTCTTCCATCATACTTCCTCATTTTTGGGAAAATGTACCCAAAATACCTGCATGGTACTGTATCAGAAGCGTACAGCTGTATACAGTCTAGGGATAATTGTAAATCTCCCTATATATTTCAGGAGTCAAACACAAACGCTTTCAGGCTCAGTATGGATTAGGCAAGAATATAAAAAGCTGAAAAAGGGTACTGTATCACCAGATACCAGGTATATATAGTACAGTGAAAATATTGTAAATCTCCGTATATATTTCAGGAGTCACACACAGACGCTCTCAGGCTCAGTATGGATTAGACCAGAATATAAAAAGCTGAAAAAGGGTACTGTATCACCAGATACCAGATATATATAGTATAGTGAAAATATTGTAAATCTCCGTATATATTTCAGGAGTCAGACACAGACGCTCTCAGGCTCAGTATGGATTAGA
Organism: Oophaga sylvatica; assembly: GCA_033576555.1. Taxonomy (NCBI): domain Eukaryota; kingdom Metazoa; phylum Chordata; class Amphibia; order Anura; family Dendrobatidae; genus Oophaga; species Oophaga sylvatica. The sequence goes on from JARQOD010000003.1 coordinate 315,836,892, forward strand.
CAAGAATATAAAAAGCTGAAAAAGGGTACTGTATCACCAGATACCAGGTGTATATAGTTTAGTGAAAATATTGTAAATCTCCATATATAAGCAATAATCTTTAAGCAAAAGATTGATATGATCAGAGAAAGCTTTGGCCCGCAGCCGCCAATGCCCCTCTTAGCCACTCAGCCCTGTTCTTCCAAAACCAGCTTCACCACCATGACAGAAGATCAGCTCTCCACTCTCCTGTCACGATCACACTTCACCACCTGCGCGCTTGACGCACTCCCGTCCCACCTCATCCCTAACTTTACCACAGTCTTCATCCCTACTCTCACACACCTCTTCAACCTTTCACTTACAAATGGTGTCTTTCCTTCATCCTTCAAACATGCCTCAGTCACTCCCATCCTCAAAAAGCCCTCCCTCGACCCATCCTCTGTGTCTAACTATCGCCCAATATCACAAACACCGCACTGCACTTGCTCACTGAGCCAGTGCGCGTGTCCTGAATAAGACAGACTGCACTCTAAGATACCTGTGGAGCGAGGCAGTAGCGGTGAAGATGCGTGCTTCAGACTAACAGGACCCTAAGCATGTGACTGCCAAGGGGCGGCGCCGGCCACAGGTCTCTCAGAGAAAGCAGTAACAGACAGAGAATGCTTCAGGCCAGAGGACCTTAAGCACGTGACTGCTGATGGGCGTGGCCTAAGCTCCAGAGAGCTATGAGCAGAAGGAAAACTCCTAGAAGGGTAACTACGGGACAATGTTACCAATGGGCATAGACAAAACGGATAGTCAGGATAGCTAGGTCATACACAGAGGGAGCAACACAGTAGAAGAGGAGCAGGCAGAGAATAACCAGAACGTAGCCAAGGGATCAGAAAACCAGAACGGGCAAATACACAGTACCAAGACAGTAGACAAACTCACAACGAAGAGACGAACCGGGTCAAAACCAAACAAGCAACAAGATCAGGCACAAGGCACAGGCACACAGGAGGTCAACTAACTCAGCCGAGGGCAGGAGTATAACTGACACCAGACCTAGGTCAATTGGCAACTAAATAGCCGCCTTCTGTCAGAGAGAGGCTGAAACCATTAACCCCAGTCTGGCCAGGACGGGACAAAGACCAAACCCCGTCCTGGGTCATGACACCCGATTTCTCTTCTCCCCTACGCCTCAAAACTACTGGAACAGCATGTATATCTCGAATTGTCCTCCCACCTCTCCTCCTGTTCCCTCTTTGACCGTTTACAATCCGACTTCCGACCGCATCACTCAACTGAAACTGCTCTAACTAAAGTCACTAACAACCTGCTAACTGCCAAGAGCAAGCGACACTACTCTGTCCTCCTTCTCCTGGACCTGTCTTCTGCCTTCGACACCGTGGACCATTCCCTCCTGCTACAGATTCTCTCATCTCTTGGCATCACAGACTTGGCCCTATCCTGGATCTCATCATACCTAACAGACCGAACATTCAGTGTCTCCCTCTCACACACCACCTCCTCACCTCGCCCCCTGTCTGTCGGTGTTCCTCAAGGCTCAGTCCTAGGACCCCTACTCTTCTCCATCTATATCTTCGGCCTGGGACAGCTCATAGAATCCCACGGCTTGCAGTATCATCTCTACGCCGATGACACGCAGATCTACCTATCTGGACCTGACCTCACCTCCCTACTGACCAAAATCCCACAGTGTCTGTCTGCTATCTCAGCCTTCTTTTCTGCTCGCTTTCTCAAACTGAACATGGACAAAACAGAATTCATCATCTTTCCCCCACCTCATTCTTCCCCTCCACCAGACCTATCCATCAACGTCAATGGCTGCTCGCTTTCCCCAGTCCCGCATGCTCGGTGCCTTGGGGTGATCCTCGACTCTGCCCCTCTCTTCGAACCACACATCCAAGCCCTCGCCACCTCCTGCCGCCTCAAAATCAAAAATATTTACCCGATCCGCTCATTCCTCAACCATGAAACCACAAAAACACTAGTGCACGCCCTTATCATCTCCCGCCTCGACTACTGCAACCTCCTACTGTCTGGCCTCCCCTCTAGCACTCTGGCACCACTCCAGTCCATCCTACACTCTGCTGCCCGACTAATCCACCTGTCTCCCCGATATTCCCCAGCCTCCCCCCTATGCCAGGCCCTTCACTGGCTTCCTATTGCCCAGAGGCTTCAGTTCAAAACCCTAACCATGACATACAAAGCCATCCACAACCTTTCTCCTCCATACATCTGTGACATGGTCTCCGGCTACCTACCCACACGCAACCTTCGATCCTCTCAAGATCTCCTTCTCGACTCCCCCCTCATCTCTTCTTCCTACAACCGCATACAAGACTTCTCCCGGGCTTCCCCCATACTCTGGAACTCCCTGCCGCAAAACATCAGACTTTCACCAACAACGGAAACCTTCAAGAAGAACCTGAAGACCCACCTGTTCCGACAAGCCTACAGCCTACAATGATCCTCAGTCTACTGAACCATCGCACGACCAGCTCTACCCTTTCCTAGTGTATCCTCACCCATCCCTGTAGACTGTGAGCCCTCGCGGGCAGGGTCCTCTCTCCTTCTGTACTTGTGTGTCCCTTGTCTAGCACACGTTTATTGTACCTGTCTATATTTTCCCTTTTCATATGTAAAGCGCCATGGAATAAATGGCGCTATATAAATGTGTAATAATAATAATAATAATATATATTTCAGGAGTCAGACACAGACACTCTCAGGCTCAGTATGGATTAGACAAGAATATAAAAAGCTGAAAAAGGGTACTGTATCACAAGTGTACAGCTGTATACAGTGTTGGGGTAATTTCAAATCTCCATATATATTTCAGGAGTAACACACAGACGCTCACAGGCTCAGTATGGATTAGACCAGAATATAAAAAGCTGAAAAAGGGTACTGTATCACAAGCGTACAGCTGTATGCAGTCTAGGGTAATTGTAAATCTCCTTATATATTTCAAGAGTCACACACAGACGCTCTCAGGCTCAGTATGGATTAGACCAGAATATAAAAAGCTGAAAAAGGGTACTGTATCACCAGATACCAGGTATATATAGTATAGTAAAAATATTGTAAATCTCCGTACATATTTCAGGAGTCAGACACAGACGCTCTCAGGCTCAGTATGGATTAGACAAGAATATAAAAAGCTGAAAAAGGGTACTGTATCACCAGATACCAGGTGTATATAGTATAGTGAAAATATTGTAAATCTCCGTATATATTTCAGGAGTCACACACAGATGCTCACAGGCTCAGTATGGATTAGACCAGAATATAAAAAGCTGAAAAAGGGAACTGTATCACCAGATACCAGGTATATATAGTATAGTGAAAATATTGTAAATCTCCGTATATATTTCAGGAGTCATACACAGACGCTCTCAGGCTCAGTATAGATTAGACAAGAATATAAAAAGCAGAAAATAGGTACTGTATCAGAATCGTGCAGCTGTATACACTGTTGGGGTAATTTCAAATCTCCATATATATTTCAGGAGTCACACACAGACGCTCTCAGGCTCAGTATGGATTAGACAAGAATATAAAAGCTGAAAAAGGGTACTGTATCACCAGATACCAGGTGTATATAGTATAGTGAGAATATTTGTAATCTCCGTATATATTTCAGGAGTAACACACAGATGCTCACAGGCTCAGTATGGATTAGACCAGAATATAAAAAGCTGAAAAAGGGAACTGTATCACCAGATACCAGGTATATATAGTATAGTGAAAATATTGTTAATCTCCGCATATATTTCCGAGTCACACACAGACGTTCTCAGGCTCAGTATGGATTAGACAAGAATATAAAAAGCAGAAAAAGGGTACTGTATCAGAAGCGTACAGCTGTATACAGTGTTGGGGTAATTTTAAATCTCAGTATATATTTTCCTGAGTAACATACAGACGCTCACAGGCTCAGTATGGATTAGACCACAATATAAAAAGCTGAAAAAGGGTACTGTATCAGAAGCGTACAGCTGTATACAATGTTGGGATAATTTTAAATCTCCGTATATATTTCCGGAGTAACAGACAGATTCTCACAGGCTCAGTATGGATTAGACCAGAATATAAAAACCTGAAAAAGGGTACTGTATCACAAGCGTACAGCTGTATACAGTCTAGGGGTAATTGTAAATCTCCGTTTATATTTCCGGAGTAACACACAGACGCTCACAGGCTCAGTATGGATTAGACCAGAATATTAAAAGCAGAAAAAGGGTTCTGTATCTCCAGATAACAGGTGTATAAAGTATAGTGAAAATATTGTAAATCTCCGTATATATTTCTGGAGTCACACACAGACGCTCTCAGGCTCAGTATGGATTAGACAAGAATATAAAAAGCTGAAAAAGTGTAATGTATCAGAAGATTACAGCTGTATATGGTCTAGGGTAATTGTAAATCTCCGTATATATTTCCGGAGTAACACACAGACGCTCACAGGCTCAGTATGGATTAGACCAGAATATAAAAAGCAAAAAAAGGGTACTACTGTATCACCAGATACCAGGTGTATATACAGTCATGGCCAAAAGTTTTGAGAATGACACAAATATTATATTTTCACATGATCTGCTGCCCTCTGGTTTTTGTGTGTTTGACAGATGTTTTTATCACAGACAGAAATATAATAATTGCAAACATATGAGTAACAAAAGCTTATATTGACAGTTAGAATGAGTTAATGCAGCAAGTCAATATTTGCAGTGTTGACCCTTCTTCTTCAGGACCTCTGCAATTCTCCCTGGCATGCTCTCAATCAACTTCTGGACTAAATCCTGACTGATAGCAGTCCATTCTTGCACAATCAATGCTTTCATTTTGTCAGAATTTTTAGGTTTTTGTTTGTCCACCCGTCTCTTGATGATTGACCACAAGTTCTCAATGGGATTAAGATCTGGGGAGTTTCCAGGCCATGGAGCCAAAATCTCTATGTTTTGTTCCCTGAGCCATTTAGTTATCACCTTTGCTTTATGGCAAGGTGCTCCATCATGCTGGAAAAGGCATTGTTGATCGCCAAACTGCTCTTGGAGGGTTGGGAGAAGTTGCTCTTGGAGGACATTCTGGTACCATTCTTTATTCATGGCTGTGTTTTTAGGCAAGACTGTGAGAGAGCCGATTCCCTTGGCTGAGAAGCAACCCCACACATGAATGGTTTCAGGATGCTTAACAGTTGGCATGAGACAAGACTGGTGGTAGCGCTCACCTTGTCTTCTCCGAATGAGGCGTTTTCCTGATGTCCCAAACAATCGAAAAGGGGATTCATCAGAGAAAATAACTTTACCCCAGTCCTCAGCAGTCCACTGCCTGTACCTTTTGCAGAATATCAGTCTGTCCATGATGTTTTTTCTGGAGAGAAGTGGCTTCTTTGTTGCCCTCCTTGAGACCAGGCCTTGCTCCAAGAGTCTCCGCCTCACAGTGCATGCAGATGCACTCACACCTGCCTGCTGCCATTCCTGAGCAAGCTCTGCACTGCTGGTAGCCCGATCCCGCAGCTGAAACACTTTTAAGAGACGGTCCTGGCGCTTGCTGGTCTTTCTTGGGCGCCCTGGAGCCTTTTTGGCAACAATGGAACCTCTCTCCTTGAAGTTCTTGATGATGCGATAGATTGTTTACTGAGGTGCAATCTTTCTAGCTGCGATACTCTTCCCTGTTAGGCCATTTTTGTGCATTGCAATGATGACTGCACGTGTTTCTTTAGAGATAACCATGGTTAACAGAAGAGAAACAATGATGCCAAGCACCAGCCTCCTTTTAAAGTGTCCAGTGGAGTCATTCTTACTTAATCATGACAGATTGATCTCCAGCCATGTCCTCATCAACACCCACACCTGTGTTAATGGAGCAATCACTGAAAAGAGGTTAGCTGGTCCTTTTAAGGCAGGGCTGCAATGATGTTGAAATGTGTTTTGGGGGATAAAGTTCATTTTCTAGCCAAATATTGACTTTGCAAGTAATTGCTGTTAAGCTGATCACTCTTTATAACATTCTGGAGCATATGCAAATTGCCATTAGAAAAAGTGAAGCAGTAGACTTTGTAAAAATTAATATTTGTGTCATTCTCAAAACTTTTGGCCATGACTGTAGTATAGTGAAAAAATTGTAAATCTCCATATATAGTTCAGGAGTCACACACAGATGCTCTCAGGCTCAGTATGGATTAGACCAGAATATAAAAAGCAAAAAAAGGGTACTACTGTATCACCAGATACCAGGTGTATATAGTATAGTGAAAAAATTGTAAATCTCCATATATATTTCAGGAGTCACACACAGATGTTCTCAGGCTCAGTATGGCTGCTGCACAAAAGAAAATCCTCCCCTGTCTCTGGCAGGCAGCCTAATAACCAGCGCTGCTGCACACAACAAAATCCTCCCCTTTCACGGCACGCTTACTGCACAATTGCTATCAGCACAAGCACAGAATCACTTTTCTTTCCTTCCTAACTCTCTCCCTCCTGAGAACCAGCGGCAGCAACCTCTCCCTACGTTAAGATCGGCAGAAGTAAAATGGCGGTCGGCGGTCAGGGCTCTTATAGCCACTGTGACGCCACACAAAGCATGCCAATCACTGCAATGCCCTTCTCTAAGATGGTGGTGGCTGCTGCCCATGTCATCTCTTTGCTCACAGTGGCTGAGAAAATGCGCCTGCAAGCATTATGGGAAAACTGACTTTGGCGCCCGGGTAGACGACCGCATGGCCGACCTCACGCTATGGTCGGGGTTCGCTCGGCAAAAACCCACTTTGGTGAAATTCGGTGATTTTTTTATCTGACCAACCTGTTTCACTCAACTCTAGTCAGGTGAGATGTGCTGTCCTGCATGCTGGTTATCCTGTTTGCTTCTAGCCAGGACCAGATCAATGTGGCTGCCACAACACTTACTTTGTTTAGCCCCTAAGGGTATGCGCACACGTTGCGGATTTCGATGCGTTTCCGCAGCGTTTTTGAATGCGCTGAAGGGCATGAAATCTGCAGTGCAGCGCACAGCCAATGTTAGTCAATATGAAATGAAAAATTGCTGTGCACATGCTGCGGAAAATTCTGCGCAGATTTGTAGCGTTTTTTTTCCTGCAGCATGTCCATTCTTTTTGTGGATCTGCAGCACCATTTCTCTCTCTCTGCTTTCCAATCTGCATGATTTCTCCATAAAGTCCGCAAGCATTTTGCCCTACGTTTTCCAATCAGCAACAAATCCGCATGATTTCTCCATAATATCCGCAAACATTTTGCCCTGCGTTTTCTGCCAGGAGAGCAGATTCTCTTCAGAAAATTCCACAGACTAATCTGCAAAGTGTGCACATACCCTTAATGACAGAGCCAATTTGGTACTTAACCCCTTAGTGACAGAGCCATTTTGCAGCTTAATGTCCGGGCCAATTTTTACAATTCTGACCACTGTCAATTTATGAGGTTATAACTCTGGAACGCTTTAACGAATCCAGCTGATTCTGAGATTGTTTTTTCGTGACATATTGTACTTCACGATAGTGGTAAAATTTCTTTGATATGACTTGTGTTTATTTATGAAAAAAACGGAAATATGGCGAAAATTTTGAAAATGTAACAATTTTCAAACTTTAAATTTTTATGCCCTAAAATCAGAGAGATATGTCACACAAATTTCTTAATAAATAACATTTCCCACATGTCTAATTTACATCAGCACAATTTTGGGAACAAAATTTTTTTTTTGTTAAGAAGTTATAAGGGTTAAACGTTGACCAGCGATTTCTCATTTTTACAACACCATTTTTTTTTTAGGGACCACATCACATTTGAAGTCACTTTGAGGGGTCTGTACGATAGAAAATACCCCAAAAATTTTTTTATTTTCACAACTGTTAAAAGAAAAAATGAACCAAAAGATTTGTTGCGCAATTTCTCCTGAATAAGCCGATACCCCATATGTGGGGGTAAACCACTTTTTGGGCGCACGGCAGAGGTCACAAGGGAAGGAGCGACATTGACTTTTTCAACGCAGAATTGGCTGGACGCCATGTCGCGTTTGTAGAGGCCCTGATGTGTCTAAACAGTGGAAACCCATCACAAGTGACCCCATTTTGGAAACTAGACCCCCTAAGGAACTTATCTAGAGTGCTTCACAGAAGTTTATAACATAGAACAGTGAAAATAAAAAATCATATTTTTTCCACAAAAACAATCTTTTCACCCCAATTTTTATTTTCCCAAGGGTAATAAGACCCCAAAAGTTTTTGTGCAATTTGTCCTCAGCATGCTGATACCCCATATGTGGGGGTAAACCACTGTTTGGGTGCATGGCAGAGCTTGGAAGGGAAGGAGCGCCGTTTGACTTTTTCAACGCAGAATTGGCTGGACGCCATGTCGCGTTTGTAGAGGCCCTAATGTGTCTAAACAGTGGAAACCCCCCACAAGTGACACCATTTTGGAAACTAGACCCCCTAAGGAACTTATATAGATGTGTGGTGAGCACTTTGAACCCCCAAGTGCTTCACAGAAGTTTATAACTCCCGGGCATGAAAATAAAAAGCCATATTTTTTCCACAAACCTGATCGTTTAGTCCCCAATTTTTTATTTTCCCAAGGGTAACAGGAGAATTTAGACCACAAAAGTTGTTGTCCAATTTGTCCTGAGTACGCTGACCACTGTTTGGGCGCACGGCAGGGCTTGGAAGGGAAGAAGCGCTGTTTGACTTTTTCAAACCAAAATAGGCTGGAATTGAAATTGGACGCCATGTCGCGTTTGGAGAGCCCCTGATACGCCTAAACAGTGGAAACCCCAACAAATGACACCATTTTGTAAACTAGACCCCTTAAGGAACTTATCTAGATGTGTGGTGAGCACTTTGAACCCCCAAGTGCTTCACAGGAATTTATAAACGTAGAGCCGTGAAAATAAAAAATCATTTTTTTCCTCAAAAATGATTATTTAGCCCGCTATTTTTTTATTTTCCCAAGGGTAACAGGAGAAATTGGACCCCAAAAGTTGTTGTGCAATTTTTCCTGAGTACGCTGATACCCCATATGTGGGGTGAAACCACTGTTTGGGCGCATGGGAGTGCTTGGAAGGGAAGGAGCGCCATTTTGTAATGCAGACTTTGATGGATTGTTCTGCAGGCGTCATGTTGTGTTTGCAGAGCCCTTGATGTGCCTAAACAGTAGAAACCCCCTGCAAGTGACACCATTTTGGAAACTAGACCCCCAAGGAGCTTATCTAGATGTGTTATGAGCACTTTGAACCTCCAAGTGCTTCACAGAAATTTATTAATGCAGAGCCGTGAAAATAAAAAATCATTTTTTTCCTCAAAAATGATTCTTTAGCCCGCTATTTTTTTATTTTCCCAAGGGCAACAGGAGAAATTGGACCCAAAAAGTTGTTGTGTAATTTTTCCTGAGTACGCTGATACCCCATATGTGGGCTGAAACCACTGTTTGGGCACATGGGAGTGCTTGGAAGGGAAGGAGCGCTATTTTGCAATGCAGACTTTGATGGAATGTTCTGCGGGCGTCATGTTGTGTTTGCAGAGCCCTTGATGTGCCTAAACAGTAGAAACCCCCTGCAAGTGACACCATTTTGGAAACTAGACCCCCAATGAGCTTATCTAGATGTGTGGTGAGCACTTTGAACCCCCAAGTGCTTCACAGAAATTTATAAACGCAGAGCCGTGAAAATAAAAAATCATTTTTTTCCTCAAAAATGATTTTTTTAGCCAGCTATTTTTTATTTTCCCAAGGGTAACAGGAGAAATTAGAACCCCAAAATTGGTGTGCAATTTGTCCTGAGTACGCTGATACCCCATATGTTGGGGTAAACCACTGTTTGGGTGCACGGCAGGGCTCGGAAGGGAGGGAGTGCCATTTGACTTTTTGAACGCCACGTCGTGTTTTTTAGACCCCCTGATGTGCCTAAATAGTGGAAACCCCTCAATTCTAGCTCCAACCCTAACCCCAACACACCCCTAACCCTAATCCCAACCCTAATCCTAACCTAAATCCCAACCCTAATTCCAACCCTAACCTTAATTTTAACCCTAACTCTAATTGTAACCCTAACCCTAATTTTAACCCTAACCCTAATTGTAACCCTAACCCTAATTATAACCCTAATTATAACCCTAACCCTAAAGCTAGGTTCATTTTGCGTTTTACCAGCCCGTTCAACACATAGCGTTGACGGGCTGTTAAAGGTATAGCATAACGCGATCGCGTTATGCCTATACCCGCTAGCGCAGAGGAATCAGCAGATGATTCATCTGCGCTAGCGGTGACGGAGCCCAGGCGCTGCAGCCCTCGTCCGAGGCTCCGTCACTGAATGATGGCACGTCGCGAACGCATGCTGCTTTACGGCATGCGTCGCGATGCGCCCTCAAATGGGGTGAATGGCAGCGTTAACGGACTGCGTTACACCACGTTATACCGCGGTGTAACGCAGTCCATCTAACGGACTGCCATAACGCAGTATGAACCCAGCCTAACCCTAACCCTATTTATAACCCTGACCCTAATGCTAACCCTAACCCTAATGCTAACCCAAACCCTAATTATAACCCTAACCTTAATTATGACCCTAACCCTAACGGAAAAATGAAAATAAATATAATTTCTGTATTTTATTATATGTCCCTAACTAAGGGGGTGATAAATGGGGGGTTATGTACTGTTTTTTTTATTTTGATCACTGTGATAGTTTATCACAGTGATCAAAATGTACTTTCTGAAGAATGAATGAAAAAATTTTTGAATCTGCCGCCAAGCAGATCGGCGGTCGCACTGCGCACGCGCCCGCCATTTTTTTTTTCCAGGAAGAAGACCGGGAGGACCGGAGGCCAGGGGGACCTGCCGGAGGACACCGGCAGGTACAGGGGGGCTTTCAGGGGACATGGGTACCCTAATTCTGTCCCCTCTGATGTGCGATCACATCAGAGGGGAGAGAAATCATATTTTTTGTTGTTGCGATCGCCGTTATGCTGTATAGCGGCGATCGCAACACCGGGATCGGTAAATACCGACCCGGATCATGTTCTCTGGGGTCTCGGCTACCCCCAGTAACCGAGACCCCAGAGAAAATTGCCCATCCCCCCCAGCACATAGCGGCGGGCGCACTGAGCATGCGCCCCCCATTTTCTCAATGGCGGCGCCCACCGGAGAACGGAGGGCCCGGGGGCAAGAAGAGGAGGATTGGGGGCCACATGGGGGTCCCGGGGACCCTTTTTCTCTGTCCTCTGATGTCCGATGACATCAGAGGACAGAGAAATTAAATGGCACAACATTTTTTTTTTTTTGCAATCGCCGTTATAGGGTTAATAACGGCGATCGCAACATCGGTGTCGGTAAAAACCGACCCGATTCATGTTCTCTGGGGTCTCGGCTACCCCCCCACTTATTCTGAGTGTGTTTTTTCGTGACATATCATACTTCATGTTAGTGGTAAAATTTCTACGATATGACTTGTGTTTATTTATGAAAAAAAATGAAATTTGGCAAAAATTTTGAAAATGTAGCAATTTTCAAAATTTCATTTTTGTGCTCTTAAATCAGAGAGATATGTCACACAAAATAGTTAATAAATAACATTTCCCACATGTCTACTTTACATCAGCACAATTTTGGAAACATAATATTTTTTTGTTAGGAAGTTATAAGGGTTAAAAGTTGACCAGTGATTTCTCATTTTTATAACAAAATTTACAAAACCTTTTTTTAAGGGACCACCTCACATTTGAAGTGAGTTTAGGGGTCAATATGACAGAAAATTCCCAAAAGTGACACCATTCTAAAAACTGCACCCCTCAAGGTGCTCAAAACCACAATCAAGAAGTTTATTAATCCTTCAAGTGCTTCATGAGAACTAAAGTAATGTGGAAAGAAAAAAATGAACATTTTACTTTTTTCCCGAAAAATTTATTTTGGAACCTAACTTTTTTATTTTCACAATTGTATCAGGATAAAATGAACCACATCATTTGTTGTGCAATTTCTCCTGAGTATGCTGATACCCAGTATTTGGGGAAAGCCACTGTTTGAGTGCACGGCAGGGATCAGAATGGAGGGAGCACTGTTTGTCTTTTTTGAATGCAAAATTGACTGGAATCAATGGCAGGTGCCATATTGCATTCGGAGACCCCCTGATGTACCTAAACAGTGAAAACCCCCTAATTCTAACGCCAACCTTAACACATCCCTAACTCCCACCCCTAATCCTAACCCTAACCAAAACCCTAATCCCAACACCACAATCCTAACCCCAACACAACACTATCCCCAACCCTAACCATAGCACAACTCTAACTCTAACCCTAGCACAATCCTAACCCTAGCCCCAACCGTAACCCAAACCTTAACTCTAGCTATAACCCTAGCTATAACCCCAACCATAACCGGAACCCTAGCCCCAACCCCAACTCTAGCTCTAACCCCAACCCTAACAATAGCCCCAACCCTAACTCTAATGGAAAAATGGTAGCCGAGACCCAGGAGAATTACCAACGCTGTGGGGAGCTATACACTTAATTTTCAGTGCCGTTAAAAAGCGGCGCTGAGTTATAAGTACCCTTAACTGCTGCCGTTAAAAGGCGCATCGGCGGTCGTTAAGGGGTTAACCTACCCCCTGAGAAAGGGAACGGTAGGCTCAAAACTATGAGTACTTCCACACTTTAGTGTGTTTCCACAGAGAGCCTGTGAAGGTCCCTCCATCAGTGTAATATTTCTTGGACTGCACATAGCATTTCCTCTAATAGCAAATGAAGAGACCTCTGCTCCAGCTGCCCTGAGAGGCCATAACCTCGTTTGTATCATGAGGAGAGAATCATTACTTCTATATGCACAATATACTGTGAACTTTGCCTTAAGGCTGGAGTCATACTAGAGAGGAATACAGACGAGTGCTATGCGATAAAACATTGCATAGCACTCAGACCAGTATTCCTCCAAGGGGCAATTCCCATCAGCGTATTTTTCTCGTCCGTTTAAAACGTGTGAGTGAAATCGCAGCATGCTGCGATTGTCACCGACACTCGGCCGAGACTCGCCTCACTTGCACCCATATAAGCCTATGGGTGCGAGTGAGACTATGCACAGCACTCGGATATCATCCCGAGTGCTGTGCGCTATACACCGGCAATGGAGGAGATGGAGAAATTAATTTCTCTGCCTTCTCCACAGCTGTGCTCTGATCTGCTCAGTGCGAGAGGCTCGGAGCACAGTCGCATGACACTCGCCTCCCGCTCGCAGCAGAGCAGGAGCCAAGGGTCATTAGCATATAACATCAGTGGCGTAGCGTGGGGGGGGCGGGGGGGGCGGTCCGCCCCAGGCGGCACATGTGTGGGGGCGGCACGGAGGAGATCGGAAGTACTCACATCTCCAATCGTTTAGCACTCGCTTCCATATTCTTTCCGATAAGCAAGGGGAATCATTGACGATGATGCCGGCTGATGTCTCCACAAGCGCTGACAGCCCGCAGGCAGGGGCGGAACTATCGTGGAAGCAGCTGCCACAGGGCCCGGGCTAGAAGGGGGCCCGTCCCTGCTGCAGCTGTCTCCCCTGCGGCTGCGTTCTGCCGCCCCCGGCCTGAGAGTCGGCGGCTCCCTGTGCCGGCTGTCAAGCTGACAGCCGGCGCAGAGAAGCTGCTGCGTGCCAGCTCCCAGGAATCAATTGCACTGGCGTCACGCCAGTACAATTGAAGCTCTGACCGCCGGGTCAGAGCGACGTCTGCAGCGTGATCAGGTCATGTGATCACGCTGCTGACGTCACTCGTCGTCGGCGCCCAGAAGGGTGAACATTTGTGGTGAGTGTGCTCCATTATGGAGCTGAAGATACCACAGAAGATAAATGGGGGACATACTGTGTGAGTGTGAGTGTGTGTGTATGGGGGGGGGGGGGGTTTCGAGTGAGGATGGGGTTCTTTTATGTGTGGGGGGATTTGGAGTGGGGATGGGGGGATACATTATGTGTGGGGGGGATTTGGAGTGGGGATGGGGGTTCTTTTATGTGTGGGGGGATTTGGAGTGGCGATGGGGGGTTATTTTGTGTGGGGGGATTTGGAGTGGGGATGGGGGTTCTTTTATGTGTGGGGGGGTTTGGAGTGGGGATGGGGGATACATTATGTGTGGGGGGATTTGGAGTGGCGATGGGGGGTTATTTTATGTGTGGGGGGATTTGGAGTGGGGATGGGGGTTCTTTTATGTGTGGGGGGTTTGGAGTGGGGATGGGGGATACATTATGTGTGGGGGGGATTTAGAGTGGGGATGTGGGTTCTTTTATGTGTGGGGGGATTTGGAGTGGGGATGGGGGTTCTTTTATGTGTGGGGGGGATTTAGAGTGGGGATGTGGGTTCTTTTATGTGTGGGGGGATTTGGAGTGGGGATGGGGGTTCTTTTATGTGTGGGGGGGTTTGGAGTGGGGATGGGGGATACATTATGTGTGGGGGGATTTGGAGTGGCGATGGGGGGTTATTTTATGTGTGGGGGATTTGGAGTGGGGATGGGGGGATTTAATGTGTGTGGGGGGATTTGGAGTGGGGATGGGGGGTTATTTTATGTGTGGGGGGATTTGGAGTGGCGATGGGGGTTATTGTATGTGTGGGGGGATTTGGAGTGGGGATGGGGGTTCTTTTATGTGTGGGGGGATTTGGAGTGGCGATGGGGCATTTAATATGTGTGGGGGGATTTGAGGGTACTGAAGAGTATGTATGAGGAAACAGTATGGGGGATGGGTGCAGACAGTATGGGGAGCGAACGGGTGAATGCATGTGGACACAGTATGGGGAGTGAGGGTGATGGGATGTGTGCAGACACAGTATGGGGAGTCAGGGGTATGTGTGAGCAGACAGTATAGAGAGTGAGGGGGTAAATATATGAGGAGACAGTATGCTGAACAGGGGGGATGTGAGAGGAGACAGTGTGAGGAGGGAGGGGAATAGTGTGAGGCGACAGTATATTGCAGATATTTTTATTTAGGTGCATTATAATGACTCTTCTGTCTTTAAGGGCATCGTGTGGAGAGTTGATGCAGAAGAGCGGAGAAGATGGAAATCTGCAGAGACGGCTGTGGATGAGAAAACTCATCATGGGATCTGGACAAGATGAAGAAAAGGAGAACGACTCCAGAGACAGCGTCATCTATAAGGTACCTGGATGTAAATATTATTTGTGAAATTGACTAATTCTCATGTCTTTATTTGTTAGGAGCATTAAAGGGGTTCTCCAGGTCTGTGTCACATAGAATGACTGCAGACTCAGCACAAACCTGGACAACCCCTTTAATGCTCCTAACATAAATAAAAACATGAGAATTAGTCAATTTCTGAATTCTCACAGTGCGCACTGCACGCTGTTAGGATTCTCTCGTGCCGGTGATTTACATACAAGCGGTCACATGCTGACTAGACATGTGGCCTCACTCAATGAAAATGAACGGAGCGAGGCCGGGCACGTCTAGTCGGAATGTGGCCAGAAGTGTATAAATCACATGCTTATGCTGACATGACCGTGTACTCTCGCCACCGGTAATGAAGAATCCTAAAAGTGTGCAGTGCATTCGTTGTGAGAATTCAGAAGCTGCAATGTCAGGATTCAGCTCTGCAGGTTCCAGTAGTCATCACACGGACACTTTACTCATATGCGATTTTTTAACTTATGGTCCTGTGACATCGAGCTTCTCTTCCTGCTTCTCTCAGTTTTTCACTGTACATTGAGAGCATTAGGGAGAGCAGCTCGTGGGTACATGACTAAGTAATAAATAATTATTGTTTATGAAACAGTGTGATCAGCAGTGCTAAGTGGGTGTGGTCAGGGCGTGGATATGGGTGTGACCAGTGAAATGGGTGTGGCTAGGGGTGTGGCCTAAAATTTTCCGCCCCGGGCGCCACGAACAGTTGCTACGCCACTGTATAACATCCAATGCTCTCGCATCTTATGCCATACGCTAGTCTGACCCCGGCCTAAAGGTACTGCCACACTAAACAATCCCGCTAGCGATCACGATAACGACGCATACTAATGCGATCGCTAGCGGGATTGTTTCTATATCGCTAAGTGCGGCCACATTTAGCGATATAGTTAACGACGCTATCGCCGTTAGCGATCTTCTTAACGACTTTAGCGGTACAAAAGTACCGCTAAATCGCTAAGAAAAGGTGCCACACTAGCGATATATACTTACCCAGCGGGAGCGCAGACGAGAAAATAGGGTCCGGAACGATTCCAGCGACGAGCGAGATCACAGCAGGAAGCTCGTCACTGGAAGCTGCCGCACTGAACAACATCGCTAACGGGATCGCTAAATAGTGACGTTTTTTAGCGATCCCGTTAGCGATATTGTTCAGTGTGGCATACCCTTTAGAGAGAGACTGTACTTGTTATCTCTTTCAGTAAAATTGTTATGTTTACAAGTTCACCTGCGTGTCTGGTTGCATGAGATTGTACAAACACTATGGATGCTCCAAAACCTGCATCCAGACACCACCACTACAGGAGTCCTATACCATCCACAAGTGCCACCTCCCGCTATTGACAATTGTTGTGGACACAGGGGAACCTCAGCAGTGCCACAGACTTATCGTCTCCATGCCATGCCGCATTGATGCAGTAATTGATGCCAAAGGATCTCCGAACAAGTATTGAGCACATTTACTGAACATACATTTCAGTAGGACAACATTTCAGATTTTAAAATCATTTTTCAAGCTGGTGTTATAAAGTATTCTAATTTACTGAGATAATGACTTTTGGGTTTTCATTGGCTGTAAGTCATAATCATCAACATTAACAGAAATAAACACTTGAAATAGATCACTCTCTTTGTAATGCCTCTATACTGTACAATATGAGTTTCACTTTTTGTATTGAAGAACTGAAATAAATTCACTTTTTGATGATATTCTAATTTGGTGAGAAGCTCTTGTATGTGTCCTATTAAACCACATTGATGGCAATTTGTTAATATTCCACCAATTGAAATTAGATTTCTTAGTTTAAACATTTTTCATGCTACCAAATTTTTGAAACTAGTGATAAACATGTTGCAGCCCTTTTTCTTCTTTCTTGACATAAAAAACACAGTATTTATAATAACCACCAGATGGCAACATAACACTCTCACTACAACCTGTGAACATAAAATAAATCCCAGTGATAGAGGTAATTACTAGGAAACCCTTATTACAACTATAGTGGTGCATCGTAATAATGGGTCGTGGGGAACTTCAGCAGATGACCGGGCTGTTACTGAAAATAAATATCTATACAAAGACCAATACTGATATTACCGCCATATGGTGACCATATAGTGATACTTTTCAGTCCTGCAGAACATAGAAGAGACCACAACAAAGTTCAGGAAAAGGAGAAAAAGGTGGCACTCACCATACTTGTAAAAAAACCTTTTATTTTATATCCTTAAAAGCATGGAGATGTGGAGAAGTGGAGAGCAGGATGAACAGAAGATGGCCATTTCACGCTAACTGTGCTTAAGTGGGCCCTGTGTTGAAGCGCAGAACCCGTTGAAGCGCAGTTAGTGCGAAATGGCTGCAACGATTCTGGCGTCATCGGATCCGACCGGGTCCCTGCTACTCATAGAGACTAAACACAATGTTGCTACCTAGCTGCTAGTGGCTGTTCTATGTATCTCCCTTTCCATACGTGTTAGAATGAATAGATGCCCTGGCGTGCACTTGCCTTGTTCTGGGAATCTCAGAAATATACACGATGTACAGCTAGGGCATATAGTATTTCCATAACTCCTTTATGAAATCTTATCTGGCTAAACAAAGGACTCAGGCCGCATGGCTTGGATCCCCAGGGGGTCTTCCTGTGGAAGTTTGCATACCAGCTAGCTGGTGGGGGTGTGAATCCTTTGTTTTAAACTGGCCAGGTGCAATGTTACCACTGGACCTGCTGAAGGAGTTTTATTCCATTCCATGCCCAATAGGATACAGATGATTGACATGGAATTATATCTCCAATATTCTTCACAAGGGAAAATAAATAACTAGATACAATTAAATAAAAGCAGAGATAAATACAATAGTGTACTATGCAAAATGTATTGCAGATGGATACCAGTGTATAAGAGATTACATAAGATGTATTCATAGAAGGAGCTTGGTAAATAGAGGTAAAGTATCATGAAGTGAGAAAGGTATAAGTACCATAAGTAGGAAATGTAAACGTGCACAGTGGCATAAGGAAGCTCTCACCAGTCAACGAATGAACTGCACCCAACGCGCATTTCACACCTAGCTTCCTCACATATGAGGCGGCGAGTTGGAAGGCAGAAGTGACACTGCAGCGCAGACAGGCAAGCAGCAGGAAAAGAGCGCCATAAGCGCGCACACACAGCTCGCACTTTTAGCAGCAAATCAGACATATTTGGGTAGTTCTTCAAGGCAAGGGATGTGAGTCAAACCGGATAAGCACAGTGCTGCTACCAGATTTCACCCATTATCACAAACCACCAGGCAGGGCTTGAGTTTCATAGGTACCAACCATTTATCTGTCTACTGTTTGATTCCCATCCACAACTCCTGCGGTGTGTGGGATTTGTCCCTCAAACAAATGAATTGCAGAACAGCCTACTGGCATTTCACCCTGGCTATGCTGAAATTGATGGTGCAGGGCTCACTGTGACCACATGAGCAGGTGGTGGAGGAAACAGAGTAGGGGGAGGACGCAAAATAAACCTTGAAATGTCCTGCAATCTTCAGTGGTGGTAGGACATTTGCTGGAACGCTTTCTGTCTCTGTTCCAGCCACCATTACATTGACCCAGTGCGCAGTTAGGGAGATGTTACGTCAGTGCCCGTGCTTATTGGTCCACGTATTGTCATGCTGTGATGGTCTTAGGAAAGGGAAGTGGGCCTCAAACTGTCCCTTGAACTGGGACCCTAATTATCCCGGTCCCTGGGGCACTCTTGATGGTAGAGAGTCCCGAGTCTTCAACCTCACTTTGCTCCTGTTAATCCATGGTCTGTACCCTACCCCACCCCATGGAGCCTGAGATAGAAATGTAATGTCAACAAGACACACAAGACAAAACAGGGATAACAGAAACCTTCTATTGTATAAAAGCACCAACCAACAATAGGGAGGAGGATGGGGGCAGGGAGGAATAAATTAAACAGGAAACAGAGACCAGGAGATAAACACACAAGTCCAACAGAACACCTTCACAACAACTTCTCTCCAAAACACTTAGCTTAAGCACATTGCACAGGAAGATGAATCTCCAGTAGCAACAATGAACTGCTATTCAGCACAGTCTATCATAAGAGCAAGGAACCAAAGCTTTCATTGGCAAGACAGAGAGGGCCTGGCCAGGTTTTATAGGAAGAGTTAACGACCAGATTAGAAGCAACTGAAATGTTTCTGACCCGCATAGATAGAGTTGTTAACGTCTTCAGCACCAAATGAAACCAAATTCATTTAATATGGGATCAAACACACAGGATAAATGGCAGATCTGCGATTCACAATATGCAGTGATCTTCTACCCCCAGATCTCGCAGGTTGACGTGACACACTCGTGACAAGTATCTGCTTTAACATGGACCTTGCCAGTGATGGCATTGCGCAGTACACATCTTATCTGGTCAGAAACATGAGTGTGCATGACAGGAATGGTCCCCTGGCAAAGTAGTTGCAGCTGGGAACAACGTACTGCGGGACAGCCACCGACATCAGTTTTGTTAAACTGGCAGTCTCCACCAGCCAGAATGGCA
The DNA here is from genome assembly GCA_033576555.1 of Oophaga sylvatica. Lineage (NCBI taxonomy): Eukaryota > Metazoa > Chordata > Amphibia > Anura > Dendrobatidae > Oophaga > Oophaga sylvatica. The sequence continues at coordinate 315,856,601 of JARQOD010000003.1, forward strand.
GAATTTCAAATGTCAGTAATTTAAAAATGCCGACATTCAGGCACATAACTTGTGCATGGTGTTGGTGGAATTTCCTCTTTCTCTCGAGGGTTTGGGGGGATGGAGAGCCGGAAACTTCTATGGGACATGCAGACATCACAGCAAAAGAGGGAGCTAGTGAAGGCTCAGATTTGTCATGCTTTCTAAGATATATACTCCACTACACACATACAGGCGGTGCTTGGGTTTAGAATATTTACACCGGAGCTTGAGGCTCCAATGGCACGGCGTGCAAACGACCTGCCGCTTGTCTTCACTATATTAGGTGAAGAAGTCCCACGCTTGGGAGCTCCTTTTGAGCTGACTTTTGGGTGTTCAATCCCATGGCGTGGAGGGCAGTGGCAGATGACATACTGGCTATGGGATGGCCACTATGCACTCTTTTTCTGCAGAATGTACCAAACTGTTGATGTGGCTACTCCTAACATTTCTGCTATCTTTCTGATGGATTACATCTTTTTCATCCTAATGATGGTTTATTTCTCTTTCATTGAGAGCTGTTTTGACCTCATGGTGTGGATTCACAGCAACGGCTTCCAAATGCAAATGCCACATCTGGAATCAGCTCCAAACTTTTTACCTGCTTAATTGATGATGGATTAAAGAGTGAAAAGCCCATTCTGCCTAGTAAAGAGCTTTTGAGATAATTGTCTAATTACTTTTGGTCCTTGAAAAAGAGGCAGCTACATATTAAAGAACTGTAATTCCTAAACCTTTAAATTAAAGCTGAGAGTTTGCATTTTTACCTCTAAATGACCTTTTAACGGTGGCTGTTAAGAGGCATTATTCCTCAGTGCTGCTTTTAACAGCTCACTAAACCGCTAGATGAATTCCTTAGACAGTGAAGTTTCCAATATGGGGTCACCTGGGTTTTTTCCTGTTCTGGTGTGTTATTCGCAGGTACGCGGGATGCAGTGACGAGTCGGAGACAGAGCAAGCTTTAACTGAAACTTTATATGGGGGTTCTATACAAAATTATACAACAATACACAATGAACTGTTGTGAATAGGCTGGAAATGAGTTCTGAGCAGAAGCTCCCTCTGGTGGTTACAAACGGTACTGGACTGTCCAGTGAAGATTGTGAGGATTGGGAGTCAGGTGTTACTGACTGGTCTTATATAAGGGAGTCGCCTTCCCATCAGGGTTGCCGGTGATCAATTGTTCTGGTCTCAGTCCTTGATTCCTGTTTCCTTGGTAGCCTGCTGTGTCGTGTCTGAATCTCCTGCTAACAGATAAGACATTTTCTTCTTTTTGTTTTTGTGCTTGATTTTTGCATTTTGTCCTGCACTTCTGTGGGGGCCTTCAGGGTCCCTTCTGGGGGCTTTTGTCCTCTCAGTTCAGTTCAGCCACTGATGTTTGTACATTTGCTTTTTCCAGTTTTTTCAGTGGCTGCTGTTTTGTTTTTTGGTTACACCAGAGAACTAATTTAGGTGGTAGAGGTCGTGTGATCTCAGGTGTTTTTGAAATTAGTAGAGTTGGTGCTTTTCAGGGTTTTTTGGGATTGCAGTAAGTGCCCTTCCTATCCTTTTCTATTTAGTAAGTTTGGGCCCCAACGTTTGCTCATACTATTTTCTGTCTGTGTCAGTATTTCTTCTTGTCTAACCGCCATTACATGTTTGGGGGCTTTCTATGTTCTTTGGGGATCTGCTCCGGGGCAGATAGCTTTCCTCTTTCTATCTTTAGGTGTAGTTAGTTTCTCAGGCTGTGACGAGGCGTCTAGGACCAACGTAGGAACGCTCCACGGCTGCCTCTAGTTGTGGTGGTTAGTCAGGGTACTGCAATCTCATAGTTTCCAACTGCTCTGGTGTATTTCCTTTTTTGCCTGCTCTCCTCAGCTACCAAATCATAACAATGAACTGAGCAAACAACTACTAGGCAGGTGCCAATGACTATAGGGCCGCAATAGGGCCGTCTAAATGTCCTAGAGCTATAATCAACAGTTAACAGTGTGTCACTTATCCTTCTCTGACGTCCTGCAGAGCTGTGGTCCGGTAAGTGTCCGTTTGGCGTCTCAGCCGCTGGGCCCAGCCGACGAGGAGTTGTTGTAAGCTTCGGGCTTTCTTACACCCAGGTGCAGATGGGGCGCAACAGGCCCTGAAGAAATTCCCTGACGTTGAGACCGCCCCTCCCGGAGGCAAGATGGCAGCAGCTGTGTAGGCTACAGCTGCAGGCTGGAGCAGGACATTAGCAATCGCGGATGGCTGCACATAGGCCGTGGCCACAGACTGGAAAGGGGCGGTGGCGGCTGCCGATGATAGGATACAGGCCGCAGCCGCGGACTGGAGTGAGGCAGTAGCGGTCGCGACTGGAGGAGTACAGGCCGCAACCACTGGCTGGAATGGGGCAGTGGTGGTCGCGGCTAGAGGCGTGCAGGCCGCAACCGTGGGCTGGAGTGGGGCAGTGGCGGTCGCGACTGGAGGCGTACAGGCTGCAGCCGCGGGCTGGAGTGGGGCAGTCGCGGGTGAAAGTCTCAGAATACTGCTCTTTCTTTGCTCCGCTCGGGTTCGTCCTCTCCTCGAGTCACGTGAGTCCCTGTGCTTTCTCACGCGTGGCAGCTGGCCTTGTTTCTCTCTCCACTCCCCATCAGGTTCCTCCTTCCTGCCTCTTATCTGCCTCTGCGTCGAGTGCCCCCTGCTGGTCTCCTGCCCTCCTTTTATAGTTGCCCCGCCCCGTACCTTCCAGAGCAGTCTCTGGGTCGTCTTGCAGTTTGTTCCCCCAGGAACCTTTCCCCTAGAAACTTAAGTGACAGCCCCCTTGGTTCCATCCCGGCCCCACAGCAGGGCCTCTCTCCCTTATATTCCCCCATCCTGTGTGCTCGCCAGTCCTCGGGCGAGGGTTTTGGGGATTTTGTGTTAACATACCGGTGCTGAAGTCATTTCTGCCATACGAATTGGTCTTGTTCATATCGCTCGGAGGGTTTGCCTGCTGTAGACCGCTCGGAGCGTCACGGTTCAATGGTCGGGATGGAGTCCTCTGGGGTGGTGGTCGCTGGTTGGGTTACTGGAGCTGCCGGGACACAGGTCCTGGAAGTGTCCGCTGCTCTTACAGGAGGGTCCTCTTTGTCTTCATCATCCAAGACAGCTGCTGGAGGGTCTGGGGCCTGCGGAAGTGCCTCAGCCTGTTCGGCATCCACGGAGATACAGGGTCGCAACATATTGCGGTGCACTATCCGGATGGGTTGGTTCCCTCCTTTCTCTGATTGTACCTCATATACTGGCCCGTCTGGACTTACTTGTCATAGAATTCGGTAGGGGCTTTCTTCCCATCGGTGGCTCTATTTGCTTTGGGGCCGCTGGTCTCGTGCAAGCATGCAATCTCCTTTTTGGAATTCAATGGGCTGTGACGTGGTCTTTTCAGGGTGTTCCATATCTTGGAGCTTGGTCTCCACTAGTCTGTGTATGGTCTGCAAATGATACCGGTGGTCCCGGAACCAGGAGGGAACCCCGCCCATGGCTGTTCTTCCTCGGGGTCCAACTCTACCTCGGTAATCCCTTTGCCTTCTCGACCGAAGAGCAGCGTGTACGGGGTGTAACCAGTGACCCGATGTACCCGGTTGTTATATACCCAGACCAGTTCGGGGACGTATTCAGGCCAACGGGTTTTCTGATCCTCTTCCAGGGTCCGTAACATTTGAATTAGAGTCCGGTTGAACCGTTCGCAGGCCCCATTCCCTTGCGGGTGATATGGTGTGGTCCGGGATTTGTCAGTGCAGTACAGGTGGTGCAGTTCCTCCATTACCTTCCCCAGGAAGCAGGCCCTTGGTCTGAGTGGATGCGTTGCGGGCAGCCATACACTTGGATAAAGTTTTTACATATAGCATAAGCGGCCGATTCTGCTGTTTGGTCCCGGGTGGGGGTCACCACCGCAAACTTGGTAAAATGGTCCACCATGACTAAGCAGTGCTGATATCCCTGGTGAGCCGGACCGATGGTTAAGTAATCCACCATTAGCAGTTTGAGGGGCACGGTGGTTACAATTGTTTGTATGGGGGCTCGTTGCTCTGGTGGATTAGTCAACTCACATAGGCGGCACGTACGGCACACTTCTTCTTTTACGGTTTGTAACCGGGGATGGTAGGCTATTCACTGTAGCCACTGGAAAGTCTTTTGCACCCCAAAATGAGCCCCTTTCTCATGAGCCTCCCGAGCAATGTCAGTCAGTAGGGCTCCCGGCACCACCACCTGCCAGGTTGCGTTGGGCTCAGCGCGTAGGGTTGTTTTACGATACAGTAGTCCCTTTTTGATCACCAGTCTTTCTCATTGGCGGAGCAATAGCACAGTGTCCTTAGAAAGCGTTTTTCTTTGAGTGTCATTGGGGAGTTGTCCTTGGGTGAGCCACCGGCGGAGGGCGCTGATTTCGCTATCCTCTTGCTTCTGGCATATCCATTCATCCCGGGATTGCTCGAGGATGTTTCACACAGGACTGTTCTCTTGCCACTGCTGTGGTCTCGGCGGGTTTTAATGAATACGGCGTTTCTTCTCCTTCTAGCTCTTCATCCTGGCTCCGTCCTGGGACAGTGTGCCGGATCTGGGACAAGGCGTTGGCGTGGACGTTCTCTGCCAATCTCTTGTAAACGATTTTGTATTTGAAGTTGGCCATCCTGGCCACCCACCGCTGCTCCAGGGCTCCCAGTTTGGCGTTTTTGAGATGGGCCAGGGGGTTGTTGTCGGTTTGTACCACCACCTTGGATCCCGCTAGGTACTCCCGAATCGCTCCGTCATGGCCCACACTACCACCAGGAGCTCGAGCTTGAAGGAGCTGTTGTCATCAGGATTGCTTTCGGAGTCGTGAAGTGATTGGCTGAAATAGGTGATCATCTTCTCTTGGCCGTCCTGCATCTGCGACAACACAGCCCCCAGCCCCTGCAAGCTCCCGTCAGTGTGCATAATGAATGGTTGCGAGAAATCCGCGTAGGCTAACACTCGGGCTCCTGAGAGTGCGGTCTTAAGGTCTCGGAAGGCTTCTTCCTGTGGTTCACGCCATTGTACCTTATAGCTGTTAGCACCTGCTGGGACTCCTCATAGCAGGTCTTGCAGGGCTCGAGCTCGGGGGGCGAAATTTTTCACAAAGCGATGGTAATATCCAGCCAGCCCCAAGAAGGCCCGCACATCCTTCACCATCTCGGGGGGTAGGCCACTCCTGTATCACAGCGACCTTCTCCGGAGACGGCCTCATGCCTTTGGCGGAGACCACATGCCCCAGATATTCAATTTGTGTGCGAAACAGGTGGCACTTTTGGGGCTTCACCTTCAACACGTACTTTTGCAGCTGGCTGAGCACCTGGCCCAGATGATGCAGATAGTCTTCAAACGTGGCGGCATAGATGATAATGTCGTCCAAATATATCAGGGTGGCTTCGAAGTTGAGGTCACCTAATCACCGCTCTATCAGGCGCTGAAAGGTTCCAGGGGCGTTGGCCAGTTCAAACGGCATCCGGTTGAATTCAAACAGTCCCATGGGCAGAATGAAGGTGGTTTTTGCCCGGTCTTCTTCGGACATTGGTACCTGCCAGTATCCGCTGGCCAAGTCTAAGGTAGAGAAATATTTTGCCTGTCCCAGGGCCGACAGAGACTTCTCTATACGAGGGAGCGGGTATGAGTCTTTGATGGTGCAGGCATTCAACTTTCGGTAATCCACACAGAACTGCAGGGTGCCGTCCTTTTTCTGCACCAACACTGTGGGGATACCCAGGGGCTCTGTCTTTCCTGGATAACCCCTTTTCGCAGCATTTGATTCAACAGCGTTTTCAATGCTTGGTATAACTGCGGCAGAATCTGCCGATATCGCATGGGGGCCGTCTATTCAGTGGGAATGCCGTGTGTAATGGCTGTGGTGCACCCAAAATCGTTCTCATGGCTGGCGAGTACCTCTTGGTAATGGCCCAGGAGAGCTTCCACCTGGTGTATTTGGGCCGGGTTTAGGTCCGAGAGTTCGACTCGCATTTTCTCCAAGATTTCTCGCCCCGACTGCTCAGGCGGGGGCTCTGTGGTCTGGACGGCGTGCACAGTTACAGCCCAGGGGTCCCTTGGATTCACTCCCATCTGCAACGCCGGGGGCGGGAGCACCTCTTCCAAAGGTTTTAACAATTTTGCCATTTCTACGCGGGGCTTCAGGAGAATGTCCTGATCTTCCAGATTGACACACAGCATGAGAACGGTCCCCTTTCACACGGTAGTCAGGGCACGAGCCACCAGGAGCCGGGAGGGCAGATGCTCGAGGCAGCATGGCTCCACCTGCACCTCTACTCCTTCCAGCGGTACATGGGCCAGATGGGCAGAGCAACAACCGTCTGTCCTGGCGGTAGCACGAGCTGAGGAGCTGCAGGCACAGTCACTCTCCCCAGCACCTCCCCCTCCTGGCAATCCTCTTGGACTTGCGCACCCCGCACCAGCTGCTGGAAGACTTGCCCCTGCAGAGTGCGGGGGCTCCATTGTGTCAAAGTCTCTTGAGCAGGTCCATGGAGGAGGAGACTGACGAATTCTTTTAGTACATTCATGCCCAGGGTGACGACGTATCCATCAGTCTCGCCTCCCTGAGACATGACCACGCCTCGCCGGCCCAATGGCTTGCCGCACATTGAGATCTGCATCCATGCTACTCCGGCGACGGGGATGGGCAATTGATTGGCAGCCACTAGCTTTATCACGGACCCCCACTGGGGCCTTGTGGCTTCTGGAAAGTGCTGCAGAAGTAAGCCTCAGGCATTGTGGTCACTTGTGACCCCGTGTCCACCAGGCAACGCACGGCACGGCCTTCAAATTTCACCCAAACCAGCGGACACTTCGCAATTAGATCCTTGGGACTTCCACCACCCTGTGGGGTGCGTTCTGGCTCCGAGCAGCGTCCCCCGGATCAGAGCCCTCTAGTTTAATGGCCGCCGGGGTGGATTCTTCCCCCGCCAAGGCACTCCCAGGTGAAGTGGCCCACCTCTCCACAGTTAAAGCAAGCGATGGACCGCGGAGGTTGGCCTCTCCAAGCGTTACGTGGCATCCAAGTTGGACTGCCTATAGCGCCAGCCTTTCTTTTCACTTCAGCTAGTTCACCTCTGATACTCTCCAGCTCCTGTCGCATTTCCCCCACCCACGGGGCTCGCTGATGGCATTCACGGAGGCTTCAGTGCTCTGGGCCTTCCCCACGGGGGCTGTCACCTTTTGCTCTCGCACACGGGCCTCACTCCCTACCCTGGAGAAGGTCAAACGCGGGTCTACCCGTACCCGCTCCTGCAAGGCTTGCTTAGTCAGGGGGTCGCGCAATCCGGTCACCAAGAGGTCACGCAGAGTAATGTCAAGGGGCCCCACGCCTACTCCATCCTTTCGCTCGATGGCCGTATAGAGCTCCTGCAGCACATTCATTTACTGAGTGACGGTCTCCCCCTCTCCTTACATGCGGCTGAACAGCCAAGTTCTTAGTTCCCCTACATCAGTCGGGTCCCTGTGGGTCTCCTCCAAGGTCTGCAATACCCGGATAAAAGTATTTCATTGTCCTGGGGGTCTTAGCATCACAGAGTCCCGGGCCTCTCCCTCCAATGCCATGATGGCCACCTCTGCCTCCAGATCAGGGGTCATCGGGTGCATCCTGAACAGCCCCCGCATTCGCTCTGCCCAGCTCCACAGCATGGTATTACTGCAGGTGAACTTGGGCAAGTTGTTCAGCATGGCCCCCAATGACAGGCTGGTCTGGGGGCCACTGTCACCCCCTTGGTCTGCGGCTTCCCCGCTCACGCTCGGATACTGCATCCTGCCGACTACGCCAAATGTGGTATTCGCAGGTAAGCGGGATGCAGTGACGAGTCAAAGATGGAGCAAGCTTTAACTGAAACTTTATATGGGGGTTCTAGGTATAACTAGCAAGCTAACAGTGATTCTTCTCGCAGGGAAACTAAACAACAATACACAATAAACTGAGCAAATGACTACTAGGCAGGTGCCAATGACTATAGTGCCAATGACTATAGGGCCGCAATAGGGCCGTCTAAATGTCCTAGAACTATAATCAACAGTTAACAGTGTGTCACTTATCCTTCTCTGACGTCCTGCAGAGCTGTGGTCCAGTAGGTGTCCGTTCGGCGTCTCAGCCGCTGGGCCGACGAGGAGTTGTTGTAGGCTCCAGGTGTTCTTACACCTAGGTGCAGATGGGACCCAACAGGCCCTGAAGAAATTCCTTGGCATTGAGACCGCCCCTCCCGAAGGCGAGATGGCGGCATCTGCGGGCTCTGCTGTGTAGGCTACAGCCGCAGGCTGGAGTGGGACAGTAGCGACCGCGGATGGCTGTGCATAGGCCGTGGCCGCAGACTGTAACGATGTGGTGGCGGCCGCAGATGATAGGATGCAGGCCACAACCGCGGGCTGGAGTGAGGCAGTAGCGGTCGCGACTGGAGAAGTACAAGCCGCAACTGCAGGCTGGAGTGGGGAAGCGGCGGTCGCGGCTGGAGGCGTACAGGCCGCAGCCGCGGCCTGGAGTGGGGCAGTCGTGGGTGAAGGTCTCAGAGTACTGCTCCTTCTTTGCTCCGCTCGGGTTCGTCCTCTCCCCGAGTCACGTGAGTTCCTGCGTTTTCTCACTAGTGGCAGCTGGCCTTGTCTCTCTCTCTCTCCACTACCCATCAGGTTCCTCCTTCCTGCCTCTTATCTGCCTCTGCGTCCAGTGCCCCCTGATGGTCTCCTGCCCTCCTTTTATAGTCGCCCCACCCCCGTACCTTCCAGAACAGTCTCTGGGTCGTCTTGCAGTTTCTTCCCTCGGGAATGTTTCCCCTAGAAACTTAAGTGACAGCCCCCTTGGTTCTGGCCCCACAGTGGGGCCTCTCTCCCCTACGCTGGCACCCCAGGGGCTCTGCTATTGGAGCCCACAATCTATTCAAATGAAATCTGCGTTCTAAAAGCCAGGTAGTGCTCCTTTCCATCCGATCCCTGCCGTGTACTCAAACAGTAGTGTACCAACCACATATGGGGTACATCCAATTTCTTCCATTACTCCTCATGTAAATTACACATTTGGTTCCAAACAGCATTTTACTGTAATTTTTTGATCTCACATCTATATGTTATAAAGTTTTGTGAATCACCTGTAAGTTAAAAATGCTCAGTACACCCATGGATGAATTCCTTGGGATTCTAGTTTACAATGTGGGGAAACTTGTGGGGGTTTCTGCTTGTTTGCATGTCAGGGGCTTGCCAAATTCAACATTGCATTCACAATCTATTCTTTCCTTTCCTAGCCCTGCCATGTGCCCAAACAAAAGTTTTTTTAACCACATATGGGGAATCATCGCCTTCCAGACAAATTGCATAACAAACAATGGGGTTTGTTTTCTCCTATTATTCATTGTGAAAATTACAAAGTTGGGGCTAAAACAACATTTTTGTGAAAAAAATTAAAATTTTCAATATGATGACCTAATGTAATCAAATTTTGTGTGTAGTACCTGAGGGTTCAAAATGCTGGACAAAACCCTTGAAGGCTTTAGTTTCTAAAATGGGGTAACTTTTGGCGGCTTTCCACTGTTTAGGTATATCAGGGGCTCTCCAAATGCAACATAACGCCTGCACACCATTCGGTCAAAGTCTGCGTTCCAAATTGTCACTCCTTCCTTTTTGAGCACAAAAAAGTAGTTATCCTCCACATATGAGGTATCAGTATACTCAGAATTAATTGCACGACAAATGTTGGGGTCCATTTTCTCATGTTACCATTGTGAAAATAAAAAAAAGTGGCTAATAGAACATTTTTGTGACAAAAATGTGATTTTTTTATGGTTCTACATTATAAATGTCTGTGAAGCACCTTGGGGTTCAAGGTGCTTACCACACATCTAGATAAGTTCATTGAGGGGTCTAGTTTCCACAATGGGGTCACTTGTGGGGTATTTCTACTGTTTAGGCACATCAGGGCCTCTCCAAATGCGACATGGTATCCTCTTTCAATTCCAGACATTTTTGAGTTCAAAAAGTCAAATGGTGCTGCTTCCCTTTCGAGCCCTGCCGTGTACCCAAACAGTAGTTTTCCCCAACATATGGCATATCAACATACTCAGGAGAAATTGCACAACAAATTTTGAGGTCCATTTTCTTCTGTAACCCTTGTCAAAATAAAAAAATTGGGACTAAATGTACACTTTTGTGGGAAAAATTAGATATTTTTATTTTCATAGCTCTACGTTATAAACTTATATGAAGCCCCTTGAGGTTCAGTGTGCTCATCACACATCAAGCTAAATTTCTTGAGTGTTCTAGTTTCTAAAATGGGGTCACTTGTGGGGATTTTCACATCAGGGGCTCTCCAAATGCGACATGGCGTGCGCTCCCGATTCCAGCCCTATTTGTGTTCAAAAAGTCAAATGGTGGTCTTTTGGTCTTTCCCTTTCAAGCCCTGCCGTATGGTGTCGGTGTACTCATCAGAAATTGCACAACAAATTTTGGGGTCAATTTTCTCCTGTTACCCTAGTGAAAACAAAAAATTTGGGGCTAAATTAACATTTTTGTGAAAAAAAAGTAAAATGTTTTTTTTTCCTTCAACACTGCTTTAGTTCCTGTGACGCATCGGAAGGATTAATAAACTTCTTAAATGTGGGTTTAAGGACTTTGAGGGGTGCTGTTTTCAGAATGGTGTTCACTTTTGGGTATTTTCTGTAGGCCCCCAAAGTCACTTCAAATTTGATGTGGTCACTTAAATATGGTTTTGTAAATTTTGTTGGAAAAATGAGAAGTTGATGATCAACTTTTAACCCTTCTATCTTCCTAACAAAAAAAATTATGTTTCAAAAATTATGCAGCTGTAAAGTAGAATTGTAGTAAATGTTATTTAATAACTATTTTTGTGTGACATAACTCTGCTTTAAGGGCATAAGAATGAAAAGTTTGAAAATTGTGAAATGAATATGTGCATATTCATGATTTTAATGAGCGGTACCATGTGACCGCTGCAAGAAGGAGCCGGAGATCGTGGGAGAAGCAGGGGGGCTGCAGAGACGCGCCGGCGGAGGGGTGAGTATGATCCGACAACCCCGCTCCCCACCGACCCCGTATATGACTCACGTATAAGCCGAGAGGGGGACTTTCAGCCCTAAAAAATGGGCTGAAAATCTCGGCTTATACATGAGTATATACGGTATCTCTCATGTACATTATACTGTAGGTGTTGGATGCTGGAGGCCCTATATTGCTGTCACTGAGTACTCATCTGTCTGTCCTGTAGACTTTGAATGAAGTTGCACTGAGAAACGGTGGACTATTGATCTTCATTCTAGTGATTGGTGGGGTTCTCACTGGTGGGACCCCTAAAGAACAGATATTTATCTCCAATCCTTTGGCTAGGTGTTAAATACCTATAAATTGTTTTTGTGTCAATGCACCTTTAGCAATTTTATTTTTCCATCAGTGTAACTGTGTGATGTCTTGTTTTTTGTGGATTGACTTGCAGTTTCCATTTTTGCCAATCAAGTAGAATGAAGAAAAAAATTGAGTTATGTACAACTTTTTTAAATGGGAAAAATTGTGATTTTTTATTTTTTTGCTTGGAGTTTTTTTCTTTTCCTAATCATTTTTATTTCTATTTTTCTTTTCCAAGTCTCAGTACAAGACTTAAGGGTATGCCACACTGAACAATATCGCTAACGGGATCGCTAAAAAACGTCACTATTTAGCGATCCCGTTAGCGATGTTGTTCAGTGCGGCAGCTTCCAGCGACGAGCTTCCTGCTGTGATCTCGCTCGTCGCTGGAATCGTTCCGGACCCTATTTTCTCGTCGGCGCTCCCGCTGGGTAAGTATATATCGCTAGTGTGGCACCTTTTCTTAGCGATTTAGCGGTACTTTTGTACCGCTAAAGTCGTTAAGAAGATCGCTAACGGCGATAGCGTCGTTAACTATATCGCTAAATGTGGCCGCACTTAGCGATATAGAAACAATCCCGCTAGCGATCGCATTACTATGCGTCGTTATCGTGATCGCTAGCGGGATTGTTTAGTGTGGCAGTACCTTTAACCTCTGATCACTCATATAATGCACTGGAATAGTTCATATAGACAGGAACTGATAAGCATCTGTACATAGCTGATGTGGAAAAAAAGATATGACAGTAAATAGAGACCAACATAGTTACAGCTTTAAATGTTTACACCACTAAACTGAGCATCTCTAGAGCTAGTAATTGGTGTTCTCAGATCGGACATTATTTCACTGCTAGTAAATGTCCTTTATTACCAGCCCTGATGTTTCAAAGCACTCAGGCTCACCTGCTGCCCCTATCCTGGATTAGGCTACATTCAGATTTTTAACATGACAGGTTTCTTTTAAGTGCATATATTTTTAGCTAAAGATTTAGATTTTATTAAATATTTTTCATCGTTTGGTTTCTACAGCATCTATGCATCACTGTACATAGCAAACTGCAGAATGAGTTAACTGAATTTATCAGTGAGTTTGTTTTGACAGAACAGTCAGTAATCAAAATCTTTTTTCAGATTAACTTTTTGCACTTGATTCATGATCACATAAAAGTTCAACTCAGCTCTCATGTGGTTATAAATCAGTTTAGGCATAATGCTGTCAAACCTTGCCGACAGAATAAGCTGACAAATTCACAATTAAAGGCGTTATTTGGGATTATTTAATTTCTTTACTATTAGCCTAAGAACTAACATGCAAGTGGTTGCTAATTACCTGCCTGTTGTGCCCGCTGTCAATCTTCGGGAAAGTGAGAGTATCAGGCAGCACGGTGGTTGAGTGGTTAGCACTGCAGCACTGGGGTCCTGGGTTCAAATCCCACCAAGGACAACATCAGCAAGGAGTTTGCATGTTCTCCTCGTGTTTGCATGGGTTTCCTCCGGTTTCTCCGGTTTCCTCCACTCTACAAAGACATACTGATAGGGAATGTAGACTGTGAGCCTCAATGGGGACAGTGATCATAATGTATGTAAAGCGAGGTGGAATAAGATAGTGCTATATAAGCAAAGTACAATAAATAAAGTACTGCTTATTTTGTTTCAGCCAATTCACAGTGGCAACTCCCCAAGCATGTACGCCAGCTGTTCTCTTGGGTGAAACAGGTGTTCTCCAGGAAACCGCAGAGACCGTGTGTCTCCCACCAACTTTAGAGCTGCCCCATTTGGTCTTACCCTAAGCGTAACAGAATAACTTTACAATTAGTGATAATAGTCAACAGTTATCCCAAAGAAAGTGAAAAAGAAAACGAGATCATTTGCAGTGTGTGGACACTGTATTAGGCTCAATTGCACTTCAGGACTGAGGACAAGTGATGCTTAAAAATGTCCCAGCAATGTGCCAGCAATTTATCACAGGCCAAATAAATATACCCAAAGCCTAAATTGCATTTTTAACCACTTAACAATGAATGAATGATATATTTGCTATAATAATCCTATGGGTACTGTATTAACGAGATCAAGTCTGGACCACAGCTGTTATGTATAGGCAGACTGACACTGCATCTGCCTTCAACTGAGTTACTGCCGATCCCACCAGATCAAAGCCTTAATGCCAATGGCAACAGCAAATGTGTCATCATGTGTTTAACAGGGGGAGGATGGTGGTTATCATGGCAGCCTGGAACTTAAAAATGGCTCTAGGATCTGCCATTGGTATCTGCCTTTAATAGTCTTTCAGTGTACTCACTGTACTATGTATTCCAAAGGAATTAGTCGAGTGAAAGGAATCACAGCGTCAAGTCACCCAGTGGGGCAGAAAAAAAAAGTATAGTTATACTAAAAGTTATACTAAAAGTGTACCTGTCATTTTATGTAATTTTTCATGTGTGTACATGAGGAATAACACTATTTCTGACTATAAAATGTCTTGTAATCTGCATTTTCACAGTCCCCCTGTTATGACCTCGGTTGCAACAACTTTATTGGATAATGGATTGTAGCCGAACCCAGGGTCCGCGATGCAGTTAGTCACTGCTGCCGAACACCCCTTGGGTATGAAGGTAACAACTGACAACAAAAGAATAAAATTAGATCTCGCCTGTGTTACTTCACACAAGAAGAGAGATATTCACACTATCTCCGTTAACTTCACAGGAGATGTGCTGTAGGCTGGCGGCGATGTAGCCCTGTTGACTGCACAGAAGCCACTTGCCAGACGACTAGGTAGTGCATGCAACTCCCGCCAGGCGTACGTGTTAGCTGGTGTGAGACCGAACTGAGCAACTGACTGATCAGCTGGCAGCGATGTCCACGTGCTGCCAGCCGATGTGCAACCGGACTGAGCAACTCTCTATACAGCTGGCAGGCAATGCCCAGGTTACGAGCCCCGCAGTCTGCTCAGGGTGTACCGCTACCCTCTTGTTGTAGCAAGACTGCGCCACATTGGCTACTTGCCTGGCATAAGCTACTCCTGCCTGAAGGACCTGTTCTAATTAGCCGAGCGAACTCTGGTATCGGCAGGTCCCAGAGAGCAAAGTTAGATAGCACGTGGAGCCCAGATTCTGGTACGGCCACACATGAGCACTGCCTATTTTAATATGATCTGGCCGCGCCGCGGACAGACAAGCTATTTAAAGGTTAAGCTCCGCCCCAGCCATCTCGTCAATCGCATCACAGATGACATCATTCGTGACCAATCAGGCGATGCCAGATCAGAGGATCAGCTGACATTAACCACCAATCACGGTTCGCCATGTCACGGACATGCTCAGTACAGGCATTTCTGGACTTAGGCCTTTTCCTGTTCTGTAACCTAGGTTTAAGGCTACTATGAACAAAGACTCTAGTAACAGCCTTGTGCCGCTCGGGTATTAGCTAGGCGTTGGGATTGACGGCGAAGCTGAGCAGTATCTGCCTCGTCTGGACTTGGATGGGAGACCACAGACTCCTCAGATCCAGGTTCAGATGTTTCCCGATGCCTAACGTTATCCACCCTCCCCACCAGACGCCCATATTCCTCAATGAGCAGGGGAGCATGAATATGGTCCATGGGCTCCCAAGTGCAATCCCTCCAGTATACCAAATAGAATTTTTTACCACAAACCATCTACCTCGAAATCCTCACCCCCGGTGTCAGAAGCGTGTTGAGGTTACGAGAATTTAGTCGGGCGAACGGGTTTCAGGAGCGACACATGGAACGTGTCATGTATCTTCAAGTGCTGAGGCAATTGCAGATGATACACCACGGGATTTACTTGGGCCAGAATTTTAAAAGGACCAATCAAACAGGGGGCAAATTTAGCAGATTCCCCGCGACCTCTGATATTGCGAGCCGCGAGCCAGACCCCGTCGCCCGGAGAGAATACGGGAGCTGGACGACGATGAGTGTCAGCCGACTGTCTCATCCGATTTTTGGAGGCCATTAACGCTTCCTGCGTCTGGTCCCAGACGTCCCGCGCCTCCATAGCCCAATCTCTGACCCCAGGCTCCCAGAGTTAACTGGCATAGGGACCGGAAGACGCGGGTGCTGACCGTTATTCAAAAGAAAAGGGGTCTGACCTGTGGAATGCGCCACTGCATTGTTTAGAGCAAACTCTGCCCAAGGAAGCAAAGTTGCCCAATTAATATGGTTGGCAGAAACGAAATGACGCAATTATGTTACAAGCGTCTGGTTAGTACGTTCCACTAGGCCATTGGTCTCCGGGTGATAGGCAGTAGAGAGGTTCAGTTCAATACTAAACAGATTACACAATTCTCTCCAAAACCGAGAGGTGAACTGAGGACCTCGATCACCAACAATCCTATCAGGCATACCGTGAAGCTGAAAAACGTGACAGATAAACAGTGATACCAGAACCTGGGAAGAGGGAACCCTAGGAAGAGGTACCAGGTGAACCATCTTAGAAAAATGGTCAGGAACCACCCATATGGTCGTATTACCCCGGGACTTAGGTAACTCAACCACGAAATCTATCCCAATCAGCTCCCAAGGTCTATCCGCCATGGGTAATGGATGTAGAAGACCCGCTGGACTCTGATGAGACGATTTATTCCTCGCGCAGGAGATACATACTTGGACGTATTCCTTAACGTCCTGGGACAACTGAGGCCACCAATACGAGCGTTGGAGGAATTCAGTGGTATGTTTGATTCCAAAGTGACCTCCAATCTTAGAGGCATGTGCCCATGAGAGCACCTCATTCTGTAGATTAGGAGGAACAAACGTCTTCCCGGGTGGAAGCTGGTCTAAAGTCACCGGTGCCACCGTCCGCATACTCCCAGGAGGAACGATAAGTCTGGGCTCGTCATCGTCCTCCGTCGTATCCATAGACTGAGATAGGGCGTCCGCCCGAGGATTCTTTTCCCCTTTTAGAAAGTTGATGGTAAAATTGAATCGGGCAAAAAAGAGGGACCACCTCGGGTTAAGACGCTGCGCCGTCTGTAGGTACGAGAGAGTCTTATGGTTGGAATATACCACAAAAGGATGTTTAGCTCCCTCCAAAAGATACCTCCATTCAGCAAAAGCCAATTTTATGGCGAGTAATTCTTTATCCCCAATCGTGTATTTCCTCTCCGCTGGAGAAAAAAGTCTTGGAGAAGAAGAAACATGGTCTTCTCCGACCCTGCCCATTCTTTTGAGAAAGGACCGTACCTGCTCCTACGGAGGAGGCATCGACCTCCAGAAAAAATGTCTTATTGACATTTGGCCAATGTAGGACGGAGCTTTCGAAAAATAAGATTTGATCTCCCAGAATGCCTCAGATGTCTCCTTAGACCAGTTTTTTGGGTTGGCACCTTTCTTGGTTAACGCGGCCAAAGGAGCCACCAGTGTGGAAAAATGCGGTATAAATTGCCGATAATAGTTCATGAACCCCATGAAGCGCTGTACGGCCTTCAAGGAATGGGGTTCTTGCCAATTATGTACTGCTACCAGCTTTTGTGGATCCATGGCCAAGCCCTTACTGGATACGATGTACCCCAGGAACGGTAGAGACTCCTGTTCAAATTGGCATTTCTCCAGCTTACAGTACAGAGAATTCGCGCGCAAACGCTCGAACACTCTGCAAACATCCTCTCTGTATGTGGAGAGGTCCGGGGAAAATATCAGGATATCGTCAAGATATACTACGACGGAGGACAGCAGCAAATCCCGAAAGATATCGTAGACGAAATCCTGAAAAATGGTGGGAGCATTGCATAACCCGAAGGGCATGACGAGGTACTCGTAGTGCCCATCACGAGTATTAAAAGCCGTTTTCCACTCGTCACCCTCATGGATCCGTATAAGATTATATGCCCACGCAGATCCAATTTTCTAAAGATCTTAGCCCCTCGCAACCTGTCAAATAACTCAGAAATCAGTGGCAGAGGATATTTGTTCTTAATGGTGATGGCATTTAGTCCTCTGTAATCAATGCATGGACGTAGGTCACCTCCTTTCTTCTGGACGAAGAAAAACCCCGCTCCAGCAGGAGAGACTGATTTCCTGATAAACCCCCGAGCCAGGTTCTCCTTGATGTAATCGGACATGGCCTGGGTCTCGGGGACAGACAGGGGATAAACCCTACCGCAAGGAGGCTCAGATCCAGGGATCAAATCTATAGTGCAGTCATACGGTCGGTGGGCAGGCAAGGTCTGTGCAGCCTTTTTAGAAAAAACATCTGCAAAGCTCTAATATTGTTCTGGAAGCACATCCAGACCGGCCAGCGGGTCTAAGACCACCTTCCGAGTTGATGTCACCATACACTAGGAAGCACACTTCTCACCCAGGAATAAACTGCCCCCGTGTTCCAGTTTATATGTGGATTGTTACAACGTAGCCATGGAAGACCCAATAGCACCTCATCCAATCCACCGGGGAGAATAAGGAACGAGATATCCTCCCGGTGACCATGAGGAAACGACATGGTGAGGGGAATCGACTGGTGAGTGATTTGTGTGTCTAACATGGAACCGTTGACTACTCTGATGTTTATTGGTCTGGACAGTAACTCCATAGGAACGGCGTGCTTCTGGGCAAAGGTTGACGACAAAAAATTGCCATCGGCCCCAGAGTCCACCACCGCCTTGGCAGAAACCGTGGTTGTTCCAAAGAGCAACAACACCTTATATGCTAGTCTGGAAGAAGAAGTCTCTGAATCTAACACACCTCCTCCAACGGTGGTTAGACTTTCTCGTTTCCCGACCGCTTGGAGCCCTTATTATTGGGATACTCCAAGAGATGTGCAGGACTGGAACGAGGAGTCCTGTTCATAGTTCGGGATATATCCATAGGCTCAGGTTCTATGTTGGGCACCACGGGCTTGGAAATGGGTCTAGAGAACAATGGTGCAAGCCGAAACCGAGGTTTAGAAGCCTCCAGTTCCAACTTGCGTTCTGAATGACGCAGATCTATTCAGTTGGCAAGAGTAATTAACTCTTCCAGAGAGGTTTGAATCTGCCTGGTGGCTAGAGAATCCTTTATATGCCCAGCCAGACCCTTCCAGAACACCGGATTAGCGACGGCGCAGACCAATCCAATTCAGCCGCCAGGGTTCTGAATTGGATGGCATAGTGACTGGCGGTGGTCGACCCCTGCACTAATGCAAGAAGCTTAAGAGCCGTGTCATGTGTAACCTGAGGACTGAGGAACACACTTTTTAGGGTTCTGAGAAAGAGACCCACGTTGGCCACTACTGGGTCATTCCGCTCCCACAGAGGAGTAGCCCACTCCAAGGCCTTGCAGGTAAGTAATGAGATGACAAACCCCACTTTAGCCATTTCGGAGGGGAACCATGCCTCCATCACTTCTAGCTGAATGGATCATTAATTATTAAACCCTCTGCAGGATCTGCTGTCACCAGAAAATTTTTCCGGCAGAGCAAAATGTGGTAAAATGTGGTAATGAAACTTTAGCAGCTACCGCAGCATTCACAGCAGCAGAGTTTACGAGATTTGCTGCTTGTGCGGCTGCCTGCATAGCTACTGCAGTGACATCAGCAACTGGAGCGGCCTGCTCCAGAAAACCTAAGTCTGGCCTCTAGTTGCTGAACGTTGCGCTGCAGCTGCTGGTTGTCAGCCATGGTCGGCTAGACCCTCTGCGGTCAGTTAATGTTATGAGCTTGGTTGCAACAACTTTATTGGATAATGGATTGCAACTGAACCCGGGGTCCGCGATGCAGTTAGAGTCACTGCTGCCGAACACCCCTTGGGTATGAAGGTAACAACTGACAACAAAAGAATAAAATTAGATCTCGCCTGTGTTACTTCACACAAGGAGAGAGATATTTGCACTATCTCCGTTAACTTAACAGGAGATGTGCTGTAGGCTGGCATAGATGTAGCCCTGTTGACTGCACAGAAGCCACTTGCCAGACGACTAGGTAGTGCATGCGACTCCCGCCAGGCATACGTCTTGTCAGCCGGTGTGAGACCGAACTGAGCAACTGACTGATCAGCTGGCGGCGATGTCCACGTGCTGCCAGCCGGTGTGCGACCGGACTGAGCAACTCTCTATACAGCTGGCAGGTGATGCCCAGGTTACGCGCCCCGCAGTCTGCTCAGGGTGTACCGCTACCCTCTTGTTGTAGCAAGACTGCGCCACATTGGCTACCTGCCTGGCATAAGCTAATCCTGCCTGAAGGACCTGTTCTAATTAGCCGAGCGAACTCTGGCATCGGCAGGTCCCGGAGAGCAAAGCTAGAGAGCATGTGGAGCCCTGATTCTGGTACGGCCACACATGAGCACTGCCTATTTTAATATAATCTGACCGCGCCGCGGACAGACAAGCTATTTAAGGGCTAAGCTCCGCCCCAGCCATCTGGTCAATCGCATCACCGATGACGTCATTCGTGACCAATCAGGAGATGCCAGGTCAGAGGATCAGCTGACATTAACCACCAATCACGGTTCACCATGTCACGGACATGCTCAGTGCAGGCATTTCTGGACTTAGGCTTATAACAGCCTTTTCCTGTTCTGTAACCTAGGTTTAAGGCTGCTATGAACAAAGACAACAGCCTGTGCTGCTCGGGTATTAGCTAGGTGTTGGGATCGATGGCAAAGCTGAGCAGATCTGCCTCGGCTGGACCTGGATGGGAGACCACAGACTCCTCAGATCCAGGTTCGGATCCCGCTGATGCTTAACACCCCCTTGCCTACTTTGGGCCCTGTTCATCAAAACTGGCATTGTTCTCGCTGGGGTTTATCAGGGGATGTGATGGAGTCAGATGTTCCTGATTCATGAAGAGATGCAGAGCTCTTAATGAATTTAGACCATCTGATAAGAAGCATGTGCCTCTGTGCACCATGCCATATTTCTTACTGAAGTCAGATTAGGGATTGCCAAAGCTTGTTATGAATTAGACGGACTGGCATCATCCCACGATGCGCCACTATCCCTACCATTTTGGTGGAGCTGGGAGAAACTGGTGTAAAGATGACAAAAGTGGCAAAATTTAGGCGCAACGCTGAGTTGCACCTATTTTTTGTGACTTTATAACTTTTTACACAAGAATTCTGGAATGAAAGCTTTGATGTATTGGATCCTTTATCCTTTAATTTTAAGAGGTCTCTGATCTAGTGGGAGGAACCTTGCAGCTATAATGTCTTCTATTCACAATACACAGAATCAGAGGGATCCTGTTTTTCTTTCTTTGTGTAGGACATATTAAGTATGATCAGCAGCATAGGGGACATCATACAGCAGCAAGCAGGGTATTATACTGCAGTACTGAGCTGTGTGGCTGTGAATACAGCACTGTGGTGAGGTATAAAAGTGGTTTGAAGCTGCAGCATGTCTTTTGGTGTCTCACTGTGCAGAGTTCTCCTCTCTCCTCCGCTGCTTTCCATAGAATGTAGCAGGACAGTCCATCTTGTTTTGAACAAGATGGATTTGACTTATTTTTCAGAGTAGATGGGTGCCACATGAAAAAAATGGTATACATCTAGTCCTTCAAGAAGCAACTGTATCGCCAGTAAAAAATAAAAAATAATGACAAAGAATCAAAAAAGTCCCTAATGGAGTTGTCCCACGAACAAAGTACATTTTAATCAATAGATCTTAGAATAATAATAATAACTTCCACAATTGGATGTGTTTAATTTTTTTTCCTGTGCTGAGATAATCTTATACATGTGCCCCTGCTATGTACAGTGTCTGACCTAAAGGAACATTGTCTGATCATACCATATCTCCTGGGCAAGGGGGTACACAAAAGAGAGTATACAGACAGGACAGCAAGGAGTCACAAATATTTATTTCTTTGAGGAAAAACAATTTAAAAACAGGGAGGGAAATGTTTTAACTCACAAAAACAACATCACCAACAAACTCTCCTTCCTTGGCATCTCTGAAACCTGGCTCACTCCCTTTGACACAGCCTCTCCAGCTGTGTGAAGCGCTTCCCACGGCTGTGGGGCGTCGGGACATGGCATAGCTTGCCTAGCTAGCCAATGCTCCCACGCCGCCAGTCCACGACGACGTGAGGCATGGGTCCCAGATGGTAAGAGAATGTGGACCCACTGGACCACGGAGGGAGAACCGGGCCTGCCCGGACTAGGGAAGGGCAGCGACCGGGATCCGTGGCAGCTGAGCATGTGGGCAAGGTGGCGACCTGCAGGACTAGACAACACCGCACAACTTCAGGTAAAAAGAAACATAAAGTTTACTTAAAGAAACAAAGTACATAAACATAACATAAGACCGGGCTCCCGATTCCGCACATCAGAGAAGGGTACACAACTCAGGATCACAGACGAGTGCTGGAGGACATCACGGGTAGATGCAGTCCAGGGTTATCTGGCACAGGCATACTTGGACGGCCTCTCTCTCAGGCCTTAGGCGTAGCACAGGCTCAGCAGGAGAACATCAGACACCGACCTCAGACAGACTTCAGACGATGGCGGGGTCATCACGGGTTGATGAAGTCCAGGATCATCTGGCACGGGCATACTAGTATGGCCTCACTCTCAGGCCTCGGGCGTAGCACAGGCTCAGCAGGAGAACATCAGACACCGGCCCAGGACGAACGTCAGACGATGGCGGGGTCATCACGGGTTGATGAAGTCCAGGGTCATCTGGCACGGGCATACTAGGACGGCCTCTCTCTCAGGCCTCAGGCGTAGCACAGGCTCAGCAGGAGAACATCAGACACCGACCCAGGACAGACGTCATCACAGGGTAGACCAAGGAGGAACCGGCAGGACAGGCAGGTTGTCACGGCAAGAGACCAAGGCAGTCTCTGGGACAGGCAGGTTGTCACGGCTAGTGACCAGGGCAATCTCTGGGACAGGCAGGTTGTCACGACAAGTGACCAGGGCAGGCAGGTTGTCACGGCAAGTGACCAGGCAGGCAGGTTGTCACGGCAAGTGACCAGGCAGGCAGGTTGTCACGGCAAGTGACCAGGTAGGCAGGTTGTCACGGCAAGTGACCAGGGCAGGCAGGTTGTCACGGCAAGTGACCAGGCAGGCAGGTTGTCACGGCAAGTGACCAGGCAGTCTCTGGGACAGGCAGGTTGTCACGGAAAGTGACCAGGGCAGTCTCTGGGACAGGCAGGTTGTCACAACAAGTGACCAGGCAGTCTCTGGACAGGCAGGTTGTCACGGCAAGTGACCAGGCAGTCTCTAGACAGGCAGCTTGTCACGGTAAGTGACCAGGCAGTCTCTAGACAGGCAGGTATATACGACCTGATATGGTGGAGCCTCCAGGTAGGCTGCAGTCGGATGGCAGATGATCGCTCCCAGGTGAGCAGGCAAGAGCCGGGGATCTCTGCAGATGATGTCCGAACTTCCGGATGGAGCTGCAGTCGGATGGCAGATGATCGCTCCTAGGTGAGCAGGCAAGAGCCGGGGATCTCTGCAGATGACGTCCGAACCTCTGGAAGGAACTGCAGACGGATGGCAGACAGGCAAGCCGACAGGTAACAGACAGGTAACTGGAATCAGGAGCTGATGGCTGAAACAGAGTTAGACTGCACAGGAACAACAGGAACACGGATTGGATCTCAGAGAGTCAGGAACACAGACAGGAACACGGACTGGGTCTCAGGGAGTCAGGAACACGGACAGGAACATGGATTGAATCACAGGAACACGGACTGGAACACAGGCCTCGGACTCCGGACATCTGGCACCGATCAGCAGGCTCCGGACATCTGGCAATGATCGGCAGGATCCGGACATCAGGCAGGAAGGATAGGATCCGGACATCTGGAAGTGGTCGTCGGACATCGGACATCAGGCCATGGTCATCAGGCATAGGATCCGGACATCTGGCAGCGACCTGAAAAGGAACCCCAGCGGTCTGGTGCAAGCCCCGCCAGGCTCAACGGGAGCTGGCCGGGGATTGCACAGAGGCTGAGCACAGAGTAACAGAAACTCAGCACACACCGGACTCCTCCTTCCAAGATGAACTCAGGTTATATAGCAAGGATTCACAGTCACTGGCACAGGGTTCTGGACACAGCAGGATTTCAGGAACATAACACAGAGGACACAGTTCAGAAAGTCAGGTACAGGATGCGATCCAAGATCAGGGGTTCAGGTAATTAGACACAGCAGGAACAGGCCTGGATATACAGCCTCCAGGAACGGCGATCTGGGTAATCAGCCCCCAGCATAGGCGGAAACACAAGACACAGTTCAGACATTCAGGTACCGGGTTAGATCCAGGATCAGGGAACAAGACACAGCAGGAACAGGGAATCAGCTCTCCAGAGCTGATCAACTTCAGAGCAGGAGCTGAACACACAACCACATACGGCTAGGTTCGGGGATTCAGTGTGGATTCAATGCGAAGCTCTGGCAACGCCCACTAGGGCTGGGGAACTTTATATATGAGCTGCTTCACAGCGATAGGCTGGAGCAGTAACTCTAGTAAACACCCAATCCACATAAAAGCAGGACAGGTGTGGGCCGCGCCCCCTATGCAGAGCCAGACAGCACAACACAGAGGGAACCCAACAATGGCTGCTGCCAACCACGCAGTAAGTCATGCACCACTGCAGAGGACTTTTCAAGCTACGGACGGCTTTCACAGCAAGTCAGGAACCGCACATGCGGGCGGTCATGCAAAGCAGCGGAGCCACTCACGCAAGTACGGGTACGCAGCAGAGCCGGGAACTGAGCAGCATCCATATAGGTAACAGACAACAGTATCCCAGCTGGTTAGGGGGAAAGGAGCAAAAGGGTTAATGCAAAAAACATGCAAAGTAACGCTGGAAAACAAAGTACAGACAATACCAGCGTTACACTGTGCTTTCCTATGGCGGATTCCATCTCTCTCCCCCCCCCGCCCCAGCAACAAACGTGGTGGAGGAGTTGGCTTACTCCTGTCTGATACCTTCTCCTTTACCCCTATTCAACTTCCACCCTCCGCTGCTATTCCCTTGTTCGAGGTGCACTCCTTCCGCATCTATTCCCCCTCCAACCTCCAACTGGCTGTCATCTACCGCCCCCCGGAACTAGCCATCTCCACCTTTCTCGACCACTTCACCACCTGGCTACTCCATTTCCTCTCTGCTGACATCCCCACCATCATCATGGGCGATTTCAACATCCCCATTGACACTTCCACCCCGGCTGCCTCTAAACTTCTATCGCTCACGGCTTCCCTCGGCCTCACTCAATGGTCCTCTGCGGCCACTCACAAAGATGGTCACACGCTGGACCTTATCTTCACCCACCTCTGTTCCCTCACCAATCTCACTAACTACCCACTCCCCCTGTCTGACCACAACCTACTGACATTCTCTTCCCTCTCCTCTGTTAGTACGCATCGCCCACTCCACAAACTCACCCACCGTCGCAGAAATCTCAAACACCTCAATTTACAATCGCTCTCTGAGTCCCTCCTCCCTCTCACAGACATAGCCTCACTTAATGACACAGATGCTGCTGCCACATTTTATAACACCACAATAAAAGCCACACTTGATTCGGCCGCCCCCCTCACGCAGAGCAAAACTCGTACAATCAACAGGCAGCCCTGGCTGACCAGCCTGACCAAAGAACTGAGACGGGCTTCCAGGGCTGCCGAGCGGAGATGGAAGAGAACCCATTCTACCGAGCACCTCAACGCATACAAGCAGTCCCTCGCCAGCTTCAAGTCCACGCTGTCTGCCGCAAAACAAACTTACTTTGCATCTCTCATATCCTCCCTGTCTCACAACCCTAAACAGCTCTTCAACACTTTCAATTCTCTACTCCGTCCCCCAGCACCTCCTCCCTCTCCTCTCATTTCTGCTGAAGACTTTGCCTCCTTCTTTAAGTAAAAGATTGATACGATCAGAGAAAGCTTTGGCCCGCAGCCGCCAATGCCCCTCTTAGCCACTCAGCCCTGTTCTTCCAAAACCAGCTTCACCACCATGACAGAAGATCATCTCTCCACTCTCCAGTCACGATCACACCTCACCACTTGCGCGCTTGACCCACTCCGGTCCCACCTCATCCCTAACTTTGCCACAGTCTTCATCCCTACTCTCACACCTCTTCAACCTTTCACTTACAAATGGTGTCTTTCCTTCATCCTTCAAACATGCCTCAATCACTCCCATCCTCAAAAAGCCCTCCCTTGACCCATCCTCTGTGTCTAACTATCGCCCGATATCTCTTCTCCCCTACGCCTCAAAACTACTGGAAAAGCATGTATATCTCGAACTGTCCTCCCACCTCTCCTCCTGTTCCCTCTTTGACCGTTTACAATCCGGCTTCCGACCGCATCACTCAACTGAAACTGCCCTAACTAAAGTCACTAACGACCTGCTAACCGCCAAAAGCAAGCGACACTACTCTGTCCTCCTTCTCCTGGACCTGTCTTCTGCCTTCGACACCGTGGACCATTCCTCCTGCTACAGATTCTCTCATCTCTTGGCATCACAGACTTGGCCCTATCCTGGATCTCATCATACCTAACAGACCGAACATTCAGTGTCTCCCTCTCACACACCACCTCCTCACCTCGCCCCCTGTCTGTCGGTGTTCCCCAAGGCTCAGTCCTAGGACCCCTACTCTTCTCCATCTATACCTTCGGCCTGGGACAGCTCATAGAATCCCACGGCTTGCAGTATCACCTCTACGCCGATGACACGCAGATCTACCTATCTGGACCTGACCTCACCTCCCTACTGACCAAAATCCCACAGTGTCTGTCTGCTATCTCAGCCTTCTTTTCCGCTCACTTTCTCAAACTGAACATGGACAAAACAGAATTCATCATCTTTCCCCCACCTCATTCTTCCCCTCCACCAGACCTATCGATCAATGTCAATGGCTGTTCACTTTCCCCAGTCCCACATGCTCGGTGCCTTGGGTGATCCTCGACTCTGCCCTCTCTTTCAAACCACATATCCAAGCCCTCGCCACCTCCTGCCGCCTCAAAATCAAAAATATTTCCCGGATCCGCTCATTCCTCAACCATGAAACCACAAAAACACTAGTGCACGCCCTTATCATCTCCCGCCTCGACTACTGCAACCTCCTACTGTCTGGCCTCCCCTCTAGCACTCTGGCACCACTCCAGTCCATCCTACACTCGGCTGCCCGACTAATCCACCTGTCTCCCCGCTATTGCCCAGCCTCCCCCCTATGCCAGGCCCTTCACTGGCTTCCTATTGCCCAGAGGCTTCAGTTCAAAACCCTAACCATGACATACAAAGCCATCCACAACCTTTCTCCTCCATACATCTGTGACATGGTCTCCCGCTACCTACCCACACGCAACCTTCGATCCTCTCAAGATCTCCTTCTCGACTCCCCCCTCATCTCTTCTTCCCACAACCGCATACAAGACTTCTCCCGGGCTTCCCCCATACTCTGGAACTCCCTGCCGCAAAACATCAGACTTTCACCAACAACGGAAACCTTCAAGAAGAACCTGAAGACCCACCTGTTCCGACAAGCCTACAGCCTACAATGATCCTCAGTCTACTGAACCATCGCACGACCAGCTCTACCCTTTCCTAGTGTATCCTCACCCATCCCTGTAGACTGTGAGCCCTCGCGGGCAGGGTCCTCTCTCCTTCTGTACTTGTGTGTCCCTTGTCTAGCACACGTTTATTGTACCTGTCTATATTTTCCCTTTTCATATGTAAAGTGCCATGGAATAAATGGCGCTTATAAATGTGTAATAATAATAGTAATAAAAAAAAAGAATCAGCTGTGATCCCATGCTTGCTCCCATGTGTTAAAGTAAGGGGACTCATGCAATTATAGTGCGTATTGTAGTTTAAACAATGATTGTGTAAGGAAGAGAACCGGGCTGCGGGTACTTGTACCGTGTCGGGTCCGGAACTGTTGAGGCTGCCTCCCCTGTTGCCTGGGGCAAGAAATGAGAAGCTGGACCAACCTCTTGACCCAGGGAGGCGAGGTAAAATAAAAGTAAAAGCGTTCGCAGCAGTGGGCAGTTTTGCACCAATCAGCAGCAGCACGCAGCGAGGTGTGCAGCGCGCTCCTTCCCCCAAGTGCCGGCGCAATGTCAGGCCGCATGGTTTGGTCCCCGCCGTTTGCAGCGGGACAGCTGCGCAGAGAGGTGCTGAGCGCTCTGCAACTGCCAGAGAGAGGTGCCATGCGTCCATTGACTGTGAGTACAGCACACATGTAAGGGACGGCCTGGACTGTAGTCATGGTCACAGACACCAGGATATCGGTGTTCTGACCATCCCCTATAGAAAAACACAAAGTCCATTGTTGTGCGTACCTGCATCTCTAGGTCCAGGTCCCTCTGGGCACTTCTCAGTCAACGAAGATTCCTTCCCATGGCGATCACCATCAAATGAGACACAGTCCATTGCAACTGTAACAGTTTCTTTACTACAAACTTTGCACAACATATCCACAGTTGTTACATTTCGGTGTTATGATTTTGTAGCAGAGGAGGACAGCAGCAAAAATAGGCTAAACAACCAGACACCCAGAGAGGTTGGTAACTAGCGGATTACAGACCCCTAAACTGCCAGCACAACTAGAAGTAGCCGTGGGACATGCCTAGGCTGCCCTAGACGCCTCGACACAGCCGGAGAGTTAATTAAGCCTAAAGAGAGAAAGGGGAAAGCTAACTGCCCCGGAGTAGACCCACAAAGGAATAGGTAGCCCCCAAACATATATTGGCGGTGAGACAAGAAGAAATACAAACACAGGCAGAAAATAGAGCAAGCAAATACTCACTCTGCCTGCTTCGCCCCAGGATAGAGATCATCAGTCCCTAATTTAGGCTGCCTCTGACAAAGCATCCGACCTGTCCGTACTGTTCCCTGTGCAGTTTCAGCGCTTCTCTCTCTCTCACTCACTGCATCTGAGTGTTTCTTGGTCCATCCATCTTCAGACCTCCGGGCGTCCGCTCAGACCAGCATCTGCCACAACGTCTGAATTCTTCTGTCCCACTGTTCCTACGTTCCTTAACTGTGGATACCTGGGATTAACACTTAGCAAACTTTGGGGGCTATCGAGACGTCATGGGCCTAGAGCCCGTGTGGACACCAAGGGCACCCTGGCCCTGTCTGACTAAACTTCCCTATGACTAGCAGCTTAACACCTGGCAGCCCCTCCTATGTTAGCCTCTTGTTGACTAACTAAAATCTACACCAATATGGCTCACTAGTATGCCCCCATCTAGTGGCCCCAAATAAAACTACACTTGCCCAAAACAACAAACACTAAAGTACTCCCCTCTAATGTCTGACAGGTGTACTAAAAACTGTCCCTATCAACTAAGCATAAAATACAGTGTTTTACATTAAAAGAACAACACAGCTATATTTACAACGTACATAAAAATGGTAACACAGGAAAAGTGTGGCAATACCATTAACTATGCAGGGTAATGCATATCTTACATGTAGCAATACCACCGAGTGTTAACAACGACATAATAGTAATCAATACTTGTAAACATTTATACATTAAGAAACATTGGGGGAGCAAAGCAAGGCGGTAATCTTATGTCACCCCCTTACACACGTGCCAAGGAGGGAGAGCCGGGTCCAAGTTACACTCTTGCAGCCTTCCCTGCCAATTTCCTCAGGCCCGTTTCAGTTTGACTCTGGGAGTGTTGCGGCCTTGTTTGCTCCGGCCGCACCTGTTTATGGACCAGGGCTCAGCTGAAGGTACCGGAGACCGACCACTGCCGCCAGAAGACGGACCACCGTTTGAAGGACCCAATCTGAGGACATTCTACCGGACCTTTCTGGATCTACAACCCTGGGGAATCATCTGCTGCAGAGGACCATACAGGACATGATAAGTTCTTGCATTGGACTACTCTTGTTTTACTTTAGTACCTCTATTATTTACTCTTTAACCCTTGCTCTGCCTCCTGCCTGTCACTGCATACCGCAATCTGCTTACACTTGTATGCTTTTTCTAATGTTTTCCTCCCTCTGAGGTATTTCAAGGGTTAATATGTCTCTATTTTTGTGGGAGAATGCATTGATGAGCAAAGCTGAATTCCCTGGAACTATATTTCCTGCCTGTTTCTGGATACCTCAGGATTGCTGGAACATCTGGAGGCGTTGAACTCTCTCTATTTATGAATACAGCATGAAATCGGGGAGATCTTTTCCTAACCTGTCATCAGTGAAGATCACCCACCCCAAAATATTTGGTCTGTTACTTGTTGTGTGGCTCTTGTAGCTGCTTTAATAGAGGGGGGTGACACCCAGCCATTGTCAATCTCTGACAGCGACATTTAACACAATCGTGCTGGAAGCGCGTCACTAATCCAGCCCATCTGTTCCCATGTCACATGACCGCAGCTCGCCAATGGGTTGGCATGACAACCCAGGGTCTGCAGGAGTCCCCTGTGGTTGTGATTGTCAGATAGCTATGAGTGTCGCCCAGCGGTCAGCGTTCATAGCAAGTGATCATTTTTGCTACATAGAACAGGGCTGAAGCCCTACTCTATGTAGCAGAGGCAATCAGATGATTGCAGCTTCTAGTCTGACATGAAGACTATTGAAGCAAGTGTAAAGCAAAAAAAAGTTTTTAAAAATGTAAAAAAAAATAAAAAAACAATATAAAAGTTAAATTCACTCCCCCCCCATTCATCCCGTTCAAAATAAAACATTTTAAAAAAATACACGTTTGGTATCGCCGGATTCAGATTCGCCCGCTCTATCAATATTTAAAAACAATTAATCCGATTGGTAAACGGCGTAACAAGAAAAGAGTTAAAAAGCCAGAATTACTTTTTTTGGTTGCAACAATATTGAATTAAAATGCAATAGCGGGCGATAAAAAGATTGTATCTACGCCAAAATAGTATCAATAAAAACATCATCTTGGCACTCAAAAAAATAAGCCCTCACTCAGCCCCAGAGCCAGAAAAATGGATACGCTACGGGTTTTGGAAATTGACAGAATTTTTATTTCTTTTTTTTTAGAAACTCTGGATTTTAATTTCACAACTTAAATAAAAAAGAACCTAGACATGTTTGGAGTCTGTGAACTTGTAGTGATGCAGAGAATCATAATGGCCAGGTCAGTTGGAGCATTTGCTGAACATGGAAAAAAATAAAAAATTGTGGAATTGCACTTTTTTTTGCAATTTCACCACACTTGGAATTTTTTTCTTGTTTTCCAGTACACTATATGGTTAAACTAATGGTGTCGTTCAAAAGTACAACTCATCCTGCAAAAAACAAACCTTCAGATGGCCATATTGATGGAAAAATAAATGGCTCTGGGAAGAAGGGGAGCAAAAAACAAAAATGGCTAGAGAGCGAAGGGGCTAATAAAGCACAGCAGCGTGTTTTCACAATCTTGTTGTTATTAGTCTTTATTTGTATTATTTATTTAATTTGTGTTTCAGTATTTAGGCTATGTGCCCACGTTGCATTTTTTAAGCGTTTCTGCAGCGGTATTGCCACTGCGGAAACGCTTAAAAACCGCTTACAAACGCATTCTATTAATTTTAAATACATTCCGCAATTGCTGTGCCCATGCTGCATTTTTTCCGCAGTGGAATCGCATTGTTGAAAAAAACACAGCATGTTCATTAATTTTGCATTGGATTGCATTGGATTGCATTGAAACGCTCACTTTAAGCATGTGGCCATGCCCACCATGCGTAAAGTGAGCGCTTCATGTGCGGTTGGTACCCAAGGTCTGGAGGAGAGGAGACTCTCCTCCATGCCCTGGGTACCATATTCCTGTTAAAAATAGAATTAAAATAAAAAATAGGGATATACTTACCCTCTGTCGGCCCCCGGAGTCCTCCGGTCCTCAGTGGTGCACGTGGCGGCTTTGTTCCCAGGAGTGCTTCGCGCCATGGGCGTACCCAGGATCAAAACTAGGGGGGGGCAAGCCAATGTCACATCTTATACAGGTCACATCATATACACTGTACATTATACTGCATATTAGGTATGGAGCGTTAGAACTGTTGTATATTGTATAATACAGCAGTGTATGCGACACTACGCTGTATATACCATATATTATACATGGCACACTCACCTCTATACAAAGAATAAGAGGCATTATAACCTGTATATGAAAAGTATAATACAGCAGTGTATATACACTCTATATACCGCACACGATGTGTATGACCCTGCATACACCATATACTACACTCTATATACCGCACACGATGTGTATGACCCTGTATACACCATATACTACACTCTATATACCGCACACGATGTGTATGACCTGTATACACCATATACTACACTCTATATACCGCACACGATGTGTATGATCCTGTATACACCATATACTACACTCTTATTTTGAAGTAAAAAAAAAATAAACAGGAACAAATGCAATACTTAAAAAAAATAAAGAACAAGTAAAGTTAAAAATCAACAAACTTACTGGTATTTCAATGGGAACTATGGGCCTGCTTTTGGCTAATGAGATGGTCAATGTTCGGTTCCATATTTGTCACAACACAAGTGAAGCAATTTTTCTCTTTCTTGATATCATTATTTCCTAGGGATTCCAAATTGCTATTAGTAAAATACCAATATATATACAGCGCTACAAAAACAATATACCAGCGTCCAGCAATAAAACTGCCCATACAGAGACATACAGCCTGCGCTGCCCATCACTGCAGCCTGGCCAATCCATATCATTTCATCCTCATCATTTAGCTCAGGCTCAGACTGGTTGGGTGCGAGAGTCCCTAATTGGCAGGTAAATGTCCCAAATAGGCAGCATAGGTCCCTAATAGGCAGCATAGGTCCCCAATAGGCAGCATTGGTCCCCAATAGGCAGGTAAATGTCCCAATAGGCAGCATTGGTCCCCAATAGGCAGCGTATGTCCTCAATAGGCAGCATAGGTCCCCAATAGGCAGCATAGGTCCCAATAGGCAGCATAGTCCCCAATAGGCAGCATATGTCCTCAATAGACATCATAGGTCCCCAATAGGCAGCATAGTTCCCCAATAGGCAGCATAGGTCCCCAATAGGCAGGTAAATGTCCCAATAGGCAGCATAGGTTCCCAATAGGCAGCAAAGGTCCCAATAGACAGGTAAATGTCCCAATAGGCAGTATAGGTCCCCAATATGCAGCATATGTCCTCAATAGGAAGGTAAATGTCCCAATAGGCAGCATAGTCCCCAATAGGCAGCATAGTCCCCAATAGGCAGCATAGGTCCCCAATACGCAGCATATGTCATTAATAGGCAGGTAAATGTCCCAATAGGCAGCATAGTCCCCAATAGGCAGCATAGTAGTCCCCAGTAGGCAGCATAGTAGTCCCCCATAGGCAACATAATCTTCCATAGGCAGCATAATCCCCCATAGGCAGCATAGTAATCCCCAATAGGCAGCATAATCCCCCATAGGCAGCATAGTAGTCCCCAATAAGCAGCATAATTCCCCATAGGCAGCATAGTCCCCCATAGGCAGCATAATCCCCCATAGGCAGCATAATCCCCCATAGGCAGCATAGTAGTCACCAATAGGCAGCATAATCCCCCATAGGCAGCATAGTCCCCCATAGGCAGCATAGTCCCCCTTAGGCAGCATAATCCCCCATAAGCAGCATAGTCCCCCATAGGCAGCATAATCCCCCATAGGCAGCATAGTAGTCCCCAATAGGCAGCATAGTAGTCCCCCATAGGCAGCATAGTAGTCCCCAATAGGCAGCATAATCCCCCATAGGCAGCATAGTCCCCCATAGGCAGCATAATCCCCCATAAGCATCATAGTCCCCAATATGCAGCATAATCCCCAATAGGCAGCATAGTAGTACCCAATAGGCAGCATAATCCCCCATCGGCAGCATAATCCCCCATAAGCAGCATTATCCCCCCATAGGCAGCATAGTCTCCCATAGGCAGCAGAGTCCCCCAATAGGCAGCATAATCCCCCCATAGGCAGCATAGTCCCCCAATAGGCAGGTAAATGCCCCAATATGCAGCATAATCCCCCATAGGCAGCATAGTAGTCCCCAATAGGCAGCATAATCCCCCATAGGCAGCATAGTCCCTCATAGGCAGCATAATCCCCCATAAGCAGCATAGTCCCTAATAGGCAGCATAATCCCCCATAGGCAGCATAGTCCCCAATAGGCAGCATAATCCCCCATAGGCAGCATAATCCCCATAGGCAGCATAGTCCCCCATAGGCAGCATAGTAGTCTCCCATAGGCAGCATAGTAGTCCCCCATAGGCAGCATAATCCCCAATAGGCAGCATAATCCCCCATAGGCAGCATAGTAGTCCCCAATAGGCAGCATAATCCCCCATAGGCAGCATAGTCCCCCATAGGCAGCATAATCCCCCATAGGCAGCATAGTCCCCATTGGCAGCATAATCCCCCATAAGCAGCATAGTCCCTAATAGGCAGCATAATCCCCCATAGCAGCATAGTCCCCCAATAGGCAGCATAATCCCCCATAGGCAGCATAATCCCCCATAGGCAGCATAGTCCCCCATAGGCAGCATAGTAGTCCCCCATAGCGCAGCATAGTAGTCCCCCATAGGCAGCATAATCCCCAATAGGCAGCATAATCCCCCATAGGCAGCATAGTAGTCCCCAATAGGCAGCATAATCCCCCATAGGCAGCATAGTCTCCATAGGCAGCATAATCCCCCATAAGCAGCATAGTCCCCAATAGGCAGCATAATCCCCAATAGGCAGCATAGTAGTACCCAATAGGCAGCATAATTCCCCATAGGCAGCATAGTCCCCCATAGGCAGCATAGTCCCCCAATAGGCAGCATAGTCCCCCCACAGGCAGCATAGTCCCCCAATAGGCAGGTAAATCCCCAATAGGCAGCATAATCCCCCATAGGCAGCATAGTCCCCCAATAGGCAGCATAATCCCCTCATAGGCAGCATAATCCCCCATAAGCAGCATAGTCCCTAATAGGCAGCATAATCCCCCATAGGCAGCATAGTCCCCCAATAGGCAGCATAATCCCCATAGGCAGCATAATCCCCATAGGCAGCATAGTCCCCCATAGGCAGCATAGTAGTCTCCCATAGGCAGCATAGTAGTCCCCCATAGGCAGCATAATCCCAATAGGCAGCATAATCCCCCATCGGCAGCATAATCCCCCATAAGCAGCATTATCCCCCCATAGGCAGCATAGTCTCCCATAGGCAGCAGAGTCCCCCAATAGGCAGCATAATCCCCCCATAGGCAGCATAGTCCCCCAATAGGCAGGTAAATGCCCCAATATGCAGCATAATCCCCCATAGGCAGCATAGTAGTCCCCAATAGGCAGCATAATCCCCCATAGGCAGCATAGTCCCTCATAGGCAGCATAATCCCCCATAAGCAGCATAGTCCCTAATAGGCAGCATAATCCCCCATAGGCAGCATAGTCCCCCAATAGGCAGCATAATCCCCCATAGGCAGCATAATCCCCATAGGCAGCATAGTCCCCCATAGGCAGCATAGTAGTCTCCCATAGGCAGCATAGTAGTCCCCCATAGGCAGCATAATCCCCAATAGGCAGCATAATCCCCCATAGGCAGCATAGTAGTCCCCAATAGGCAGCATAATCCCCCATAGGCAGCATAGTCCCCCATAGGCAGCATAATCCCCCATAGGCAGCATAGTCCCCCATTGGCAGCATAATCCCCCATAAGCAGCATAGTCCCTAATAGGCAGCATAATCCCCCATAGGCAGCATAGTCCCCCAATAGGCAGCATAATCCCCCATAGGCAGCATAATCCCCCATAGGCAGCATAGTCCCCCATAGGCAGCATAGTAGTCCCCCATAGGCAGCATAGTAGTCCCCCATAGGCAGCATAATCCCCAATAGGCAGCATAATCCCCCATAGGCAGCATAGTAGTCCCCAATAGGCAGCATAATCCCCCATAGGCAGCATAGTCTCCCATAGGCAGCATAATCCCCCATAAGCAGCATAGTCCCCAATAGGCAGCATAATCCCCAATAG
Source organism: Oophaga sylvatica (assembly GCA_033576555.1). NCBI lineage: Eukaryota > Metazoa > Chordata > Amphibia > Anura > Dendrobatidae > Oophaga > Oophaga sylvatica. The sequence goes on from JARQOD010000003.1 coordinate 315,891,856, forward strand.
GCAGCATAGTAGTACCCAATAGGCAGCATAATTCCCCATAGGCAGCATAGTCCCCCATAGGCAGCATAGTCCCCCAATAGGCAGCATAGTCCCCCCACAGGCAGCATAGTCCCCCAATAGGCAGGTAAATCCCCAATAGGCAGCATAATCCCCCATAGGCAGCATAGTCCCCCAATAGGCAGCATAATCCCCCATAGGCAGCATAGTCCCCCAATAGGCAGCATAGTCCCCCCAGAGGCAGCATAGTCCCCCAATAGGCAGGTAAATTCCCCAATAGGCAGCATAATCCCCCATAGGCAGCATAGCAGTCCCCAATAGGCTGCATAATCCCCCATAGGCAGCATAATCGTTCATAAGCAGCATAGTCCGCAATAGGCCGGGCCCGGCGTTAAAAAAAAAAAAAAAATGCCAGAACTCACCTATCTCCCCTGCAGCTCTGAAGAAGCGCGCGCTGGACTCCGTCTTCTCCTGGCACAGGCGGCGTGACGTCATCAGGGCGCGCAGGCGGCGTGATGACGATCATGTCGTCTGTGCTGCATATGGAAGGCCGCAAGGCCTTCCTTATCACATTATGCCCGCAATTAAAGGGCCCGCCGGCACTGAACTTTCAGTTCAATGTCGGCGGGCTGACGGGCCGGTTCTTTCATTGTTTCTAGGGGGGGCAGCTGCCACCCCCTGCCCCACGGTGGGTACGCCCATGCTTCGCGCCAAAATGACCTTTGTGACATCGCGGTCGAGTGACTGCTACGTCATCAGAGGTCATTCTCGCAATGACTCACTGGGAACAGAACTTACCGCCAGCGCTGCTGGGGACCGGAAACACCGCTGAGGAGATCGGGGGCCGACAGGAGGTGAGTATACCCATATTTTTTTATTTTTTTTAATTATTTTTAACATTCTATCTTTTACTATTGATGCTGCCTAGGCAGCATCAATATTAAAAAGTTGGTCACACTTGTCAAGCACTATGCTTGACAAGTGTGACCATCCTGTCAATCACTTTTCCAAGCGATGCTTCAAATCGCTTGGAAAAACGATTGAATTCCGCAAGCTAAAAGCGCTTGCATAATGCTTGTCTTTTGCGGGAAAACGCATGCAAATTCCGCATGCATTTTACCCGCGGCGGGGAGTTGTGGAAATGCTGTGGACAGTTCCGCAGCATTTCTGTAACGTGGGCACATAGCCTTAGCATTTATAATCACATACTGTCCTGTCTGTATACTCTTTTGCGTTCTCTCCTGCCCAGGAGCTGTGCTATGATCAGACCATGTTCCTGCACGGTCAGACTCGACCATCACACAGTACACAGCAGGATTATAAGGTTATCTCAGCACAAGACATTTTATTCAAACATATCCCATTGTGGAAATTATTATTTTTCCAAGATTACGCTGTATTCCAAATTATTATGCAAATAATATTTTCTCAGATTTTCCCAAATTACCTATATGAATTTCAGTCATTGTAATTTTCCAGTCAAATAACTATTAGAGTACAATTGAAAGGTTTTTGTACAAACTGCCTATGATAACAGTATATTTTAAAAAAATTAAACACTCAAACTGCACTCAAAATGCATGTTCCAAATTATTATGCACAGCAGAGTTTTCAACCTTTTCATTTTAATAAAAAACAAAAAAATGGTCATTTTTGAAATTGTAAGCTTTAGCAGGTTATTACAAACTGAAATCAAACAGTTTTCAACTCAAAACTTTATTCTAGGTGATGTTACATTTGCACATAGGACCCCTTGTTGGAAAGGAGCTTCTGAACTCTCTCATCCATTGAATTTGTCAGGTTTTGGATGGTTTCTGCTTCAATTGTTTTGCATGAGGACAGAATACCCTCCCAGAGCTGTTGCTTAGATGTGAACTGCCTCCGCCATCATAGACACTCCTTTTGATGATGCTCCAGAGGTTCTCAATGGGGTTGAGGTCAGGGGAGCATGGGCAAGTTTGTCCCCTTTTATACCCATAGCAGCCAGAGATGCAGATGTGTTATGTGCAGCATGAGATGGTGCATTATCATGCATGAAAATGATCTTGCTGCGGAATGCACGGTTCTTCTTCTTGAACCATGGCAGGAAGTGCTGTTTGAGAAACTCAACATACACTATGGAGTTCATCTTTACCCCTTCAGGGATCCTAAAGGGGCCGACAATCTCTCTCCCCATGATTCCAGCCGAAAACATTACTCTCCACCTCCTCCTTGTTGGCACCGTAGCCGTGTTTGCATGGGGTGTCCATCAACCTGCCCATCCTCCACTCCATCCATCTGGACCATCGAGCGTTGCACGGCACTCATCGGTGAACAAAACAGTTTTGAAGTTAGTCTTCATGTATTGTTTGGCCCACTGGAGCCGTTTCTGCTTGAGAGCAGTGGATAGAGGAGGTCGACAGGATGGCTTACGTACAGCTGCAAACCTCTGAAGGACCCTGCATCTTGTTGTTCGGGGGACATTGGAGGCACCAGCAGCTTCAAAAACTTGTCTGCTGCTATGACAAGGCTTTTTTGCCTGCTGCTCTTTTAACCTGACGTAATTGCCTGTAGGAAAGAGTCCTCAATTTTCCCTTATCGCACATGTGTGTACTGTGAATCAGCTACATACTTCTTGATTGTGCGATGATCACAATGAAGTGTCTTGGCAATGTTGATTGTAGTCATGCCTTGACCTAAACACTCCACAATTTGTTGCTTCTCAGCAGCCGACACATCCTTTTTCTTTCCCATTTTGGCAGAAAATGTAGGCTGCTTAATAATGTGGGACAGCCTTCTTAAGTAGTCTTGCCTTTCATTGGACACACCTGCCAAACTAATTAGCACAGGTGTCTGCAATTGCTTAAAGTGATACAAAGAGCCCTGACACACATCACCATCAATGAGTTTAACTGACAAACAAAAAAATTCTTACCTTATCACTCCTAAACAATTTTTGCATAATAATTTGGAACACAGTGTATTTATTAAACTCAACATTGTTCGTGGGTAAACCCCTTTAACCTAATTCCGACATCAGGCGTAATAGTATGCCGATTTCGGACTCCCTCTCTTTGATGTGGGCTCCGGCGCTGAGCCCACATCTTTCCCGGGCATGTCAGCTGTTCCGCCCGTGGCTATTAACTAGTTAAATGCCGCTGTCAAACTCTGACAGCGGCATTTCACTCACGCTCCAGGCCATCGGGCCGGAAACCCGCCCACCAGTGATCCCTGTAACGTGATCGCGAGTCACCGGTTCGTTGGCATGACAACCAGAGGTCTCCTGGAGACTTCTATGTTTGTCAGAGCGGGCTTGCTGTGAGCATCAACCAGTAGTCGGCGCTCATAGCAAGTGAGTAATTCTGCTATATAGAGGCGATCTGATCATCGCCTGTATGTAGTAGAGGCAATCGGGTTATGGCAGCTTCTAGTCTTCCATAAAAAATATATATATATTTTTAAAAATAAAAAAATAAAAAAATAAACGATCAAATCACCCCACTTTCGCCCCATTAAAAATAAAACAATAAAAAAAAATCAAACATGCACATTTGGTGTCGCCGTGTTCAGAATCGCCCGATCTATCAATAAAAAAAGGATTAACCTGATCATTAAACAGCATAGCGAGAAAAATGTCAAAATGCCAGAATTACGTTTTTTGGTCGCTGCAAGATTGCATTAAAATGCAATAACGGGCGAAAGATCGTATCTGCACCAAAATGGTATAATTAAAAATATCAGCTCGGCGCTCAAAAAAATAAGCCCTCACCCAACCCAAGATTATGAAAAATGGAGACGCTACAGTTATCAGAAAATGGCGCAATTTTTTTTTAACAATGTTTCGAATTTTTTTCACCAATTAGATGAAAAGAACCTAGACGTGTTTGGTGCCTATGAACTCGTAATGACTAGAGATGAGCGACTTTGCCTTTTTTCGGGTCAGGTCGGGTTTCATGAAATCCGACTTTTGCAAAAGTCGGGTCGAGCGAAATCGGCCGACTATCGGAAAAAGTTGGTGGGTCGACCGAAACACGAAACCCAATGCAAGTCAATGTGGAAGCAAAGTCGGTAGGGAGTGGAGGACAGTAAACACACCTACAGTGCCTATTTCAATGCCAACAACATCAATCATTATTACTTAAGCTTGGCAACCTTCATTTACTTTATAATAATGGTTACGCATTGAAAAATGGGGGTTATTTGGCTCAACTTGTGGGGGGGGGTAGGGATGGCTCCCGGTTTTCGTGGGCCCCGGGCCAAAGAGTGTCAGTGGGCCCCTTTAACACATACCACAATTCATGATGCTCCTATATGGCACAGAAATATAGGTATAGTACAATGAAAACTACTTCACTTCTTACATGACATGACTGATATCTATGTTAAAATCTACAATAGCTCAAAAAACGGACACTATATTCCTCCATACAGTATTATGGCCACCACATAGTGCCCCATACAGAATAATGAGCCCCATATATTGCTCCCCACATAATTGGTCCCATATAATGTTCCATACAGTATATGATGAGCTCCACATACTGCTCCAGGATATGATAGTCCCCATATAATGTGCCATAAAGTATAGGACGGTCCCCATAGAGTTGAATGAGCCCCACATATTGCTCCATACAGTATAATGAGTCGCATATAAAGCTCCATACAGTATATGATGGGCCCCATATATTGCTCCATACAGAATGGGCTCCATATAATGCTCCATACAGAATAGGCCTCATATGATGCTCCATAGCCTATATGATGCCCCATAAATAATGACCCCATATGATTCTCCAGTATATGATCGGCCACGTGGATGATGCTCCAGTGTATGATGGGCCAAAATCATGCTCCATATATAATGGGTCTAATTATTAATGTATCAGTGTATAATGGGCCCTGCAAATGCTGCTCCTGTGTCTGATGTCCCCCATTTACAATACTCCTGTATATGATGGGCCCCATGATGATGGATGTGCAAAGTGCTGTTATGGTAGGCCAAAAGAAGCATGAACAGCTCCATATATCAATGGGCCCAATTATTTAATGTTCCAATGTGTAATGGGCCACGTAAATGCTGCTCCAGTGTCTGATCTGCCCCATTTAGAATCCTCCAATACATGATGGGCCCCATGGATGATGCTCCAATGTCTTATGGGCCCAAAGAATGCTACATATATAATGGGCCCCAGTATTAATGTACCAGTGTATAATGGGCCCCGTAAATGCTGCTCCAGTGTCTGATCTGCCACATTTAGAATGCTCCAATACATGATGGGCCCCATGGATGATGCTCCAGTGTCTTATGGGACAAAAGAAAGCTCCATAATAATGGGTCACATTAATAATGATCCAGTGTAAAATGCTCCCCATATATTCCTCCAAACATTAGAAAAAATGAAATACCTCTCCTCACTGTGCACTGCTCTACTCTGGACTCCTCAGCGTCGCCATCTTACAGCTCTCTGCACTGTGACTGTTCAGGCAGAGGGTGCACAGACGTGACGTCATCACTCTCTCTGACCTGAATGTCACTGTCAGGAAACGCGGAAGACGTCTATAGAGCGTTCACTCCTAGGTCGGAGCGCCAGAAACCGGACCCCGGGAGTCCGAGGCTGAGTGGGTAAACTAAAGTCCCTGCAGCAGAATCCGGAGGGCAGTAGACAGCAGGTTCTCTGCCCCAACTAATACTCTACTACACAGCAGCAGCACATGTGAGCCGGAGACTCCATAAGTGAGTGATTCCTGAAGCAGGTTACAGCTGCCTGTTATGAGAGTGAAGTTCTACCTAGACAAGAGACAGAGAGAGGAACTTGGATGGAGCTTATAGCAGCCAGTGCCTCAGAGAATAGCGCTAGAAAGGAGACCTCACATCCCACCTGAACTAAGGGGATTCCAAATTGCTTTCAGGCCGACCGACTCCACACCATCTGTACTCAGTGCCCTGGACACTTTGCCTGCAAAAACTGTGAGGAAAGCTTTGGAAACTGCATCTGACTGTGTCTCCTCAAGTCCTTCCTGCGAAACACACTTCACTCTGCTACATCTTTCAGCACCATTACTTTCTATACAATCTCTCTGCCCTGGGACAAGCTTCAGTTGTGGGAAGCTATTCCAACTCTGCTGCATCAGAGCATCTGTCCCAGAGGATCTGTACTGCAGCGCTTGTCACCTCTGACCTGAAAACACAGGTGGCGTCACGAATACCTTACTACAAACTCTATTATACCCTGTACATATTCCCCTTTTATTGGATGCCCAGGGCCACGGACCGGGTCACTGACGCTGTGACACATCCCCTTTAAGACACCGGTCCGGTCCCGAGGATCCCACTACCCTGGCGGGCGATCCAAGTGCATGTTCATGAAATGTCTTAGCATGCAACTGGTATTAACATTTCTGAGATTTTTCCCCCGGTAAAGGTCTTTCCGCACTGTTTAGAGATAACCTTTGCCTCATCAATAGGATTTTGGCCCAAACAATGGCACACTGGACTCTTCCTACTATGGTATCAATTTTCAAGGCTTGCACGCTGTTCAAATTGGACCGTCTGGCCAAGCTGTCCTGCAACTCTCTTTTTGTTTTTTAACACCTTTTTGGACCGCTACCGGCCTGCCAGATAACCGCTGATGCGATGTCGATGCCTGCTACTGATCCTTCTCCTCTTCTGAGCTATTGCCAGCGGCACCCTCTTCCCCAAATGGATGCCAATCTGTGTCAACAACTGTGTCATCCATCACCTCCTCTTCAATGTAATCTGGGGCACCTGAGTTTCATCAGGGACAGATTCTGGCTCAGTAGACTGCGAGGGAAATGTAGTGCTCTGGGTGAATGTACCAGCAGAATCATCTAGCAGTGGCTGTGCATCATGATGTGCACTCCATCTCTGATTCATGTTGGACTGGGGAATTGAGGATTTGACTTCATAACTCAGGCATGGTATGTGAAAAGAGCTCCATGGACTAATCTGAAGTGTCAGCTGATGCATCCTTCACTTTTGGTGGGGGTGAAGCACACAAGGAAAGGTGTTGTTCCTGACCAGGAGCCAGCACTGACGACTCAGCCCTTGCATTTTTTGAAAGTTCAGAAGAGGAGGCGATATACAAAATAATGGAAACACCTAACGTTTGGGCATCATCATCTTCGAACATGTTATAAACATGTTATGTTATATGTGTATAACATGTTATGTCATATGTGTATGTAAATTTACTGTTTGTTTTGCATAATTGTAAGAACATTGATGAAGAAACTGATACCAATGGCAGACCTCTCTGATTTTCAAAGAGGCAAAATTGTTGGTGCTCGGTTGGCCGGCGCTAGTGTAACCAAAAGTGCCCGAATGCTTGGTGTGTCAAGAGGTACTGTCTCCAAAGTAATGACTGTGTTAGAAAGAGAAGGAAAAACATCCGCAGTAAAGCACAGGTCCGACCGAAAGTCGAAGTTGACTGAGAGAGACCGTCGGACTCAGGGCGGAACTATCGTGGAAGCAGGGAAGCAGCTGCCATAGGGCCCGGGCTAGCAGGGGGCCCGTCCCTGCTGCAGCTGTCTCCCCTGCGGCTGTGTTCCGCCGCCCATGGCCTGAGAGTCGGCGGTTCCCTGTGCTGGCTGTCATGCTGACAGCCGGCGCAGAGAAGCTGCTGCGTGCCGTCTCCCAGGAATCAATTGCACTGGTGTCTATACAGACGCCAGTACAATTGAAGCTCTGACCGCCGGGTCAGAGCGACGTCTGCAGCGTGATCATGTCATGTGATCACGCTGCTGACGTCACTCGTCGGCGGCGCCCAGAAGGGTGAACACTGGTAGTGAGTGTGCTCCACTGTGGAGCTGAAGATACCACCGAAGATTAACGGGGGCACATACTGTGTGAGTGATAACTCTGCATTCTTGGCTGCATTACTACTTGAGGGGCACATTACTACTGATGGGAGAATAAGAGGGCTTATTACTAGTTATGGGGGCATAATGTGCCTGCATTAATAGTTATGCGGGACATGGTTACTAGTAATGGTAGCATAAGGGGGCTGCATTGCTACCAGTCCATTATATTATATTGTGTTTCCATAATGTCTGCTTTAAATACAGCTCTGATTTGGGCAAAAAGCTGGCCGTTATGAGACTGAAGAGTATTTTTTGGGCCTAGAGAATTGCTGTGATTTGCTCCGCCCACTGCTATTGGCTCCGCCCACTATCAGAACCCCGCCCCCCCCACCGCCCGTTTGGGAGAGGGGGCCCCGTTCAAAATTTTGCTGTGGGGCCCCGCCATTTCTAGTTACGCCACTGGTCGGACTGTAAAGCGAATTGTGAGAGAGGATCGCAAGACCACGACTCCGAAAATCACTGCTGAGCTCAATGAACACCTACAGAACACAGTTTCCACGAAAACGCTTCGTCGGGAGCTGAACAAATCTGGATTCCACGGAAGAGCTGCAATTCGAAAACCGCTGCTCTCAATGACAAATGTTTCCAAGCGTTTAGAGTGGTGTAGAAACCTCCAGAATTGTTCCCTCGACCAGTGGAAACATGTGATATTCTCAGAAAAATCATCGTTTACCCTATTTCCGACCTCCGGCTGAGTGTACGTTTGGAGACAGCCGAAAGAAGCATTCCATCCTGACTGCCTTCTCCCAAAGGTAAAACATGGCGGAGTTTCTGTGATCATCTGGGGTGCTATTTCGTGGAGATCGCCGGGCCAATGATATCCCTTCATGGAAGGATTAACAGCCGTGATTATTTAGGCATTTTGGCCGACCAAGTGCATCCTATGATTCAGGCACTGTTCCCGGAGGGGAACGCCATCTTTCAGGATGATAATGCACCAATTCATACAGCTACAATCGTTAAATCATGCTCCGAGGAACATTCGAATGAAGTTGAGCATCTCATCTGGCCCCCACAATCCCAAGACCTCAACATTAAAGAGCATTTATGTTCGATTTTAGAGATTCAAGTTAGACGTCGATTTCCGCCGCTATTGTCGCTCAAAGAACTGGAGGGTGTTTTAACTGAAAAAATGGCCTAAAATTCCTTTGGAAACAATTCACACCTTGTATGAATCCATACCTCGGAGAATTGAGGCAGTAATCGCCGCCAAAGGTGGACCTACACCATATTAAATTAACTTTTGTGGATGTTTCCCGGTGTTTACATTATTGTGTTCAACCCCTGTAAATGGAGGGTTTTTCGCCAATGTAAGGCAAAATCTGTTCCTGATGCCCAGGCTTTAAAAGCTGTTTACCTACTCCCAGTAAAGTGAGCCTTCCAGCCCTTCTTCAGCCCGAAGACTCTTTATGATAGCACACTATTTTCAGGGCAAGCGAGCTCCTGTATATTAAATTTTTTTTTATAAATGTCCGTATATATTTCAGAAGGCAGACACTGACGCTCTCAGGCTCAGTCTGGATTACCCAATAATATAACAAGATAAAAAAGGGGTACTGTATCACCATATAGAAGGTATTGTGGTGTAGTGACCCCTGATGCAGCTAGGGGGCACAGTGTATGCTCCTCGAGATATGCATGGAAGCATGGTTTGTGTGTGTCTGAAGGACCTGTGATGAGGTCATGATCAGGTGACCTAACCATGTGATCCTGACCTCACCTATGGGCGGGGTTACGCCTATGTAATGGAGTTTGTTTGGCACCTAGAGAGAGTGTTGTGGGAGTCTGCCAGAGTGGACAGACTACCATGTGTCCAGGCGGGACATCACAGAGAGGTCTCTGTGTCTGAAGAGTGTTGTGGGAGTCTGCCAGTGTGGACAGACTTCCATGTGTCCCGGCGGGACATGACAGAGAGGTCTCTGTGTCTGAGGAGTGAGGCTCCAGGCAGGAGCTGAAGTACTGAAGATTTGCATTGCCTGTGACTGTGAGGTTTATGATGTAATAAACCTGATGATTTTTGGATAAGAAAAGTGTCTCCTGATTACCTCTGAAGCAGCCGAGTAAGTTGAAACCTTACAATTGGTGGATGGAATGCTGGCAACGGCCCAAGGAGCACATGTTCCAGGACTGGGAATCAGGAATCAGAGGAGGAACGGACGGTCTGTGAAAACCGTGAGTGTGACCAGTGGTCACGAATAAACTGTGTTTATGTTTATGGGTGCCTCTGAAGATATGAGGTATCTGAAGAAACTGTTAAGCAGTGGTGACAGACAGGAGTCTGTGTTATGTTGACCGGGGTCATTGAAAATAGAGAAAAAGCATGCTGATAGGATACCTCTGAGGAGGAGGTCTCCAGGAACCTGTGTGGTTGACGCCAACAGGTGACGGTCTTGACAACCGTGTTATGCTGGTCGGGATCAGTGAGAAGAATTATTGAAAGACTGTTTTTTTTTTCCTTTGTTGGATGCCTCTAAGAGGAGGTGTCCGGAAACCTGCGTGGCCAACAGGTAACAGACAGGAGTCTGTGGTGTACTGACGGGTCAGTGAGAGATTGTTTTGTCTTTGTGGGATGCCTCTATGAAAAGGAGGTATCCGGAAACCTGCGTGATCAACAGGTAACAGACAGGAGTCTGTGGTATACTGACGGGTCAGTGAGAGATTGTTTTGTCCTTGTGGGATGCCTCTATGAAAAGGAGGTATCCGGAAACCTGAGTGATCAACAGGTAACAGACAGGAGTCTGTGTTGTACTGACGGGTCAGTGAGAAACTGTTTTTTCCTTTGTGGGATGCCTCTATGAGAGAGGAGGTATCCGGAAAATCTCTCTGGCTGAGAGTGTAACAGACAGGAGTCTGTGGTATACTGACGGGTCAGTGAGAGATTGTTTTGTCCTTGTGGGATGCCTCTATGAAAAGGAGGTATCCGGAAACCTGAGTGATCAACAGGTAACAGACAGGAGTCTATGTTGTGCTGACGGGTCAGTGATAAACTGTTTTTTTTTTTCTGGAACACGTGTGAGGTGTTTGCTGTGGCTCGGAGGAGTCATGAAGGTGACAAGCGGCTGGCTGTGACTCATGGGGTCACGAAGGTGACAAGCGGCAAGACAGCGCAGCGTGCAGAGACTTGTGGTAGCAGGAGCTACAGTGACTGTTGCAGCAAGAAGTTCTGCAGCAGCCGGAGCTGCAGTAACAGCCACAGCAGCTTAGGAGTAGCATCTGGAGGTGCTGGTTGTTGGTGGCTGCAACGGAAGCGGTGGCAGTACCAGCAGGAGCTGGTGTGGTAAAAGGACAGTGTGAACCGAGGCACACAAACTCTTAAAGGGCCAGTACACGCCCTAAGTAAAAGACACTGTCTAAGGGTACTGTGTGGACTGGGGCCTGTAAGAGCCGTGGTGTGTTCCCCAGTGATGGGTGGTGTCCCTAAAAGGGGAGGAGTCCAAAAAGGGGGGCGGCAACCCAAAACAGGGATGGTTACCCAAAAGGGGGCGGAGTCCCAAAAGGGGGCGGTAACCCAAAAATTGGGATTGTGGCCCAAAAGGGGTGGAGTCTCAAAAGGGGGCGGTAACCCAAATTGGGATGGTGGCCCAAAAGGGGGCGGTAACCCAAATTGGAATGGTGGCCTGAAAGGGGGCGGAGTCCCAAAAGGGGGTGGTAACCCAAAAGGGGATTGTGGCCCAAAAGTGGGTGGAGATTCCAAAAGGGTGTTATGCTGGTATACCACCGAACTTAGTGTACCCCTATGAGAGGAAGCGGGACTTCACGTTATTTGAAAAGGCATGGGAAATTGATAAAGTGTGTTGTTGTTCAGAGGAGGGAGCCCCATCACAGCAGGTGGCTGTAGTGGTTCCTTGTCGTGTGATGTGTGAAAAAAAGGTAACACCTAATAGCGATAGTCCAGAGTTCCGGGTGACCGGGAGAAAGTGTGGGTCAGACCAACTCGGGGACTTGGACGTGACAAGACGTGTGACCGTGAGAAACGGTAGAGCTCCAGGAAAGGGGGCAGAGACCTGTCTAAGTGGGGACGTGCTGTTCCAGGATGACAGGGGGAGTGGGAGTGACTCCTATGCAGACTGTGACTCGACCGCAAGGGAAAGTGAGTGCAGTAAGCTGGAGCTCTCTGAAGTTACAGAGAGTCGTGAGACAGTGGAAACTGCGGATGCAGGAACGGGCGGAACTCTGGAGAGGCAGAGTGTGTGTAGGCAAGAGTGCCCAGCCAAAAATGTAATTAAAGAGGTGATGGTGCGACATGTGCTGGCTAAAAGAGAGCAGGGCCATGAGATAGAGCTGTTTAAAGAAACAGTGAAAGAGACAGTAGAGCGAGAAAGGGTCCTGAGACAAATGATTGAGCACAAAGTGGAGGAGCTGGAGAAGGAAGTCTCTAAGCTCAGAGATCATCTGTCAGCGTGTAAGAGTATGAACAAGGCTCTATGGAAAGAGACGGAGGTGCTCAGAGAGGAACAAGAGAAACATCAGCAGGAGTGTCGCTGCTTGGCAGAAGAGCAAGATAGAGTTCTCCGAGAGCTCAAGATAGAGGAGGAGACTAGTGCCCAGCTCCAGAAATCTATGGGAGAAGAAATCCAGCAAGGGAAGTGCCATGCAGATGGACACACAAGGGAGAGCGATGTCTTGGAAAACTGTACTAATGCTCAGGACGAGGAGGTCCAGCAGTCTGTCCAAGAAGGTGACGGGTCGGGTTTCAAGTGTGTAATAGAGATACCCGAAGACCTGCGAGAAGTGTTTGCCAGTGAGGAGGTGCATGAGGCCTTTAGAAAGGCGGTAGAAGCATGTAGTGTGAACTGGGTGCCAGAGATGAAACAGTTAGTCATACTGTCGACTAAGGAAGTCACACTGAAGCGAGTGGCTGTCCTGAGAGACATGCATCTACAATGCCTCCGAACGAAACAGATGATCATGTGGAGGAATAAAGAAGCTGCTCGACGTTTGGAGCAAGCAAGAAAGGCTCAAAATCAGCTTGGATTGGTGGAAGACATCATTCAAGTGCCCAGAGGTCTGGTGAAGAAAGTCATCGGAAGACTTGGGAAAGTGATGCAGGAGATGGTGAATAAGTCTGGTGTGACGAGAGTCAGGATTCCGGCTGATGACGAAGTCCAGGTCAGGGGTGAAGATGGGATGGTTCCATTCCTCGTTGTCGGATCCAGGGAGAGCCTTGGGAATATCCGGATGCTCCTGGAGTATCGTGTGTCATACTTGAGAGAAGTAGAGCAGCTACGACTGGAGAGGGAGCAGGTCAACAGAGAGCTGCAGGAAATGGAAAGAAGATGGCCACCACCTTCAATCCGTAGTGTTGAGAGGCGAAGAGCGCCTGATGGAAGAGGTAGAAATAGTGATGCCTCAGTTAGCTCAGTGATGAGTGACCTAAGCAGGAGAACCTGTGGTGGACGAGCTGAAAAGGACTCAGACCAGACAGGACGTATGGGTGCAGGGGAATTGCGACGCCGTACTGACCGCTGGGGAGGCAGGTGGTCTGACAGAGGTAAAAAAAGGGGGGAAGCCAGCGCCGCACATGATCAGCATGAAATAATTTAAGTGCATCTGCACATGTATATTCTAACTGTTTTTTAAAATTGAGACATTTAGCAAATAATTGATCAATTCTTTGAGCTACCCCGCCACGACAAGGCATTCTCATATGGGGCAGTACCTACTCTACGTTTTTCATTTTCAACGTGCCATTACGGCCTCCTGAAATTATTAAAAGCATAACTGCAAAAAAACTGCAGAAGCAAGACTGCAAAAACTGCAAAAGTACCTGAAGCATTGCTGAATCACCCCCATGGTGCCAGTAAGACAGATGCAGGTAAAGGCCGACCAGGTCCAGGGATGGACATGTCAGATCTGACCTCCACATTCGCCAAACCAGCAACCACAGATAAAGAGTGAAACAGGCACAGGCACAGGTGCACAATTACATACAGCCTGGGGCAGGGCAGGGCTGCTGTATGTATGTACAGCAGCCTAAGTCAATTATAAGAAAGAAAAAAAAACAGATAAAATAACATGCATAACCCGGCGCGCAAGTAAAAAAAGGGGGAAGCCAGCGCCGCACAATGATCAGCACGAAACAATTTAAGTGCATCTGCACATGTTGAACTCCAACTGTTTTTCAAAATGAGACATCTAGCAAACAATTGATCAATTCTTTGAGCTACCCCGCCACGACAAGGTATTCTCATATGGGGCAGTACCTACTCTACGTTTTTTATTTTCACTGTGCCATTGCGGCACAAAAAAACAGTTAGAAACTAATATGTGCAGATGCACTTAATGTATTTCATTTTGACCATGTGCGGCGCTGGCTTCTCCCCCTTTTCTGGTCTGACAGAGGGCCCGACTTAGCCAGACGGTTTGACTGGCAGAGACGACTGAGAAGGATCTCTGGTCGGGTAACAAGTGTTCAACACCACAAGTTTGAACAGAGGGGGGAGGTATGTGGTGTAGTGACCCCTGATGCAGCTAGGGGGCACTGTGTATGCTCCTCCAGATATGCATGGAAGCATGGTTTGTGTGTGTCTGAAGGACCTGTGATGAGGTCATGATCAGGTGACCTAACCATGTGATCCTGACCTCACCTATGGGCGGGGTTACGCCTATGTAATGGAGTTTGTTTGGCAACTAGAGAGAGTGTTGTGGGAGTCTGCCAGGGTGGACAGACTACCATGTGTCCAGGCGGGACATCACAGAGAAGTCTCTGTGTCTGAAGAGTGTTGTGGGAGTCTGCCAGTGTGTACAGACTTCCATGTGTCCCGGCGGGACATGACAGAGAGGTCTCTGTGTCTGAGGAGTGAGGCTCCAGGCAGGAGCTGAAGTACTGAAGATTTGCATTGCCTGTGACTGTGAGGTTTATGATGTAATAAACCTGATGATTTTTGAATAAGAAAAGTGTTTCCTGATTACCTCTGAAGCAGCCGAGTGAGTTGAAACCTTACGGTATATATAGTATAGTGAAAATATAATAAATCTCCGTATATATTTCAGGAGGCAGACTCGGACGCTCACAGACTCAGTCTGGATTACACCAGAATATAATAGGAAAAAGGGGTACTGAATCAACAGATAGCTGGTATATATAGTATAGTAAAAATATTCGTACTCTCCATATATATTTCAGGAGTCAGACAAAGACGCTCACAAGCTCAGTATGGATTACACAAGAATATAAAAAGCAGAGCCGCAAGAAATAATCACACATGTGGGCCCATGTTCCAGGTGTCAATGATGCACTAAATTAGAGTGGTGGGTGGAGGATGACTTTATGGCTAAAAGGGTACTGTATCACAAGCGTCCAGCTGTATACAATCTAGGGGTCATTGTAAATCTCCGTATATATTTCTGGAGTAAATGACAGACTCTCACATGCTCAGCATGGATCACACAAGAATATAATAATAAGAAAAAGGGGTACTGTATCACCAGATACAAGGTAGTATAGTGAAAATATCCGAAATGTCTGTATGTATTTCAGGAGGCAGACAATGACGCTCACAGGCTTAGTATGGATTACACAAGAATCTAATAAGATGAAAAAGGGCTACTGTATCACCAGATACAAGATAGTATAATGAAAATATTGTAAATCTCCGTATTTATTTCAGGAGGCAGACTGACGCTCAAATTCTCAGTATGGATTACACAAGAATATAAAAAGATCAGCAAGAAATAATCACACATGTGGGCCAATGTTCCAGGTGTCAATGATGCACTGATATAGTGCCCACCTTTTTCAGAAATTACCAAAGAAGATCACAAGTAAAGGCGTCATCTCTCAGGAATCAGTCTGGGAATATGTGGATCTCATCTGGCCTGAATGTACCAAGGATATGTGCCTCCTGTGTTTCTGCCCCCAGACCAGCAGTGATACGGTGTTCTACAGCCGATTCTATTCCTACCTCCACCACAAAATAAGATATGCAATTATAAATGCCAACATGGAAGCCTTTATAATTCCACTTCCAGCATGCCAGCCAATACCTGCCAAACTTCACCCCTTAGGGGGGCCAGGTCTTGAGGATGAACATCCTCATCTTTTACTGGCTCTACTTTTTCCAAACCATCCATTCTGGTCTTCATGTCCCAGAAAGGTCCCTAAAATTCAGAGAGAGCAGGATCAGGATATTCCTGATGAGATATTCACATCTATATTTGAAGATGTCGAAAGGGAGGAGAATTTGATGGGGGAACAAGAACACCCACCTTTAGGGCAGGAGATACGGGGGATGGGAGAAGTGGGCATTGCAG
Organism: Oophaga sylvatica; assembly: GCA_033576555.1. Classification (NCBI taxonomy): domain Eukaryota; kingdom Metazoa; phylum Chordata; class Amphibia; order Anura; family Dendrobatidae; genus Oophaga; species Oophaga sylvatica. The sequence continues at coordinate 315,907,966 of JARQOD010000003.1, forward strand.
AGCTGATAAATATTATGACTTATTATTATTATTATTATTACACATTTATATAGCGCCATTTATTCCATGGCGCTTTACATATGAAAAGGGAAAAATATAGACAGGTCCAATAAACGTGCTAGACAAGGGACACACAAGTACAGAAGGAGAGAGGACCCTGCCCGCGAGGGCTCACAGTCTACAGGGATGGGTGAGGATACACTAGGAAAGGGTAGAGCTGGTCGTGCGATGGTACAGTAGACTGAGGATAATTGTAGGCTGTAGGCTTGTCGGAACAGGTGGGTCTTCAGGTTCTTCTTGAAGGTTTCCGTTGTTGGTGAAAGTCTGATGTTTTGTGGCAGGGAGTTCCAGAGTATGGGGAAGCCCGGGAGAAGTCTTGTATGCGGTTGTGGGAAGAAGAGATGAGGGGGGAGTCGAGAAGGAGATCTTGAGAGGATCGAAGGTTGCGTGTGGGTAGGTAGCGGGAGACCATGTCACAGATGTATGGAGGAGAAAGGTTGTGGATGGCTTTGTATGTCATGGTTAGGGTTTTGAACCTGAAGCCTCTGGGCAATAGGAAGCCAGTGAAGGGCCTGGCATAGGGGGGAGGCTGGGGAATAGCGGTGAGACAGGTGGATTAGTCGGGCAGCAGAGTGTAGGATGGACTGGAGTGGTGCCAGAGTGCTAGAGGGGAGGCCAGACAGTAGGAGGTTGCAGTAGTCGAGGCGGGAGATGATAAGGGCGTGCACTAGTGTTTTTGTTTTTCATGGTTGAGGAATGAGCGGATCCGGGAAATATTTTTGATTTTGAGGCGGCAGGAGGTGGTGAGGGCTTGGATATGTGGTTTGAAACAGAGGGCAGAGTCGAGGATCACCCCAAGGCACCGAGCATGGGGGACTGGGGAAAGCGAGCAGCCATTGACATTGACTTATTTGTCAAATAACCTGCAGAAAATTGCTGACCAAAGCAACAATAATTTTCAGTCTACGCCTCCAACTAACCAGCCAAACCCCATACCAGCAGCAGCCCCTGTTTGGCCATCATGTCCAATGGCACCCACTTTTCAGGCTCCTGTTATTTTTGGCAATGATCCAGCTGCCATGTTTATCCTTCAACCTTGTATGGTCCATCGGGCAGTAACCCTTATACTTTCAAAACGCAACGTGGCTATAGGTTTCTAACACAATTAATGCTTTAGACTAGGTATATAGAAAACTTTGTTCATGTTTTCAGGAACATTTATGCCTCCATTTTTAAAAATCAAAATTTTATTCTTATCACAGACCTATTAAACATTTCTAAAGATAGTTTTCATATTTTTCGGTTGGTTAATGTTTGTATTGTTCACAAAGCATATTAAAATATAAATCTCATACTGTTTCGCCAGATACAAGGCATATATAGTATAGTTAAAATATTATAAATCTCCTTATATAATTCAGGAGGCAGACAATCACGCTGAAAGGCTCAGTATGCATTACACAAGAATATAAAAATTTTGTTGGTGGAGGAGGGGGGGTGGGGCAGCCCAGATAGGGAGGTGGCATTTGGGGGGGTGGGGCAGCCCAGATAGGGAGGTGGCAAAATGCCATATGTTGAGGTGTATAATGGACGTAAAGCAGCTGCAAATGGATTAATTGGAGAAGTCCGAGGAAGAGGAGGCAAAAAAAGGGGTACTGTATCACCAGATAAAAGGTATATATAGTATAGTGAAAATATTCTAAATCTCCGTCTATATTTCAGGAGGCAGACACTGACGCTCACAAGCTCAGTATGGATTACACTAGAATATTAAAAGCAGATCCGCAAGAAATAATCACACTTGTGGGCCAATGTTCCCATTTATCAATGATGCACTTAGAGTGGTGGGTGGAGGAGGACTTTATGACAAAAAGGGTACTGTATCACAAGCGTCCAGCTGTATACAGTCTAGGGGTCATTGTAAATCTCCGTATATAGTTCCGGAGTAACAGACAGACTCTCACAGGCTCAATGTGGATCACTCCAGAATATAATAAGAAGAAAAAGGGGTACTGTATCACCAGATACAAGGTAGTATAGTGAAAATATCTTAAATGTCTGTATCTATTTCAGGAGGAAGACAGTGACGCTCACAGGCTCAGTATGGATTACACAAGAATCTAATAAGATGAAAAAGGGCTACTGTATCACCAGATGCAAGGTAGTATAGTGGAAATATTCAAAATCTCCGTATATATTTCAGGAGGAACACACACAGTCAGAGGCCCAGTCTGGCTAACACCCGAATATGAAAATCCGAAAAGTTTACTCTATGAGTAGCGTTCAGCTGTATACAGTGTTGGGAGAATTGTAAATCTCCGCATATATTTCCGGAGTAACACCCACAGTCAGAGGCCCAGTCTGGCTAACACCCGAATATGAAAATCAGAAAAGTTAACTCTATCAATAGAGTCCAGCTGTATACACTGTTGGGGGAAATTGTAAATCTCCGTATATATTTCAGGAGGAACACCCACAGTCAGAGGCCCAATCTGGCTAACCCAATAATATGAAAATCATAAAAGTGTACTGTATCAGTTGCGTCCAGTTGAGTACAGTGTTGGGGGAATTGTTAATCTCCGTATATATTTCCGGAGTAACACCCACAGTCAGAGGCCCAGTCTGGCTAACCCCAAAATAAGAAAATCAGAAAAGTGTACTGTATGAGTAGCATCCAGCTATATACAGTGTTGGGGAAATTGTAAATCTCCGTATATATTTCTGGAGTAACACCCACAGTCAGAGGCCCAGTCTGGCTAACACCCGAATATGAAAATCAGATAAGTGTGCTGTATCAGTAGCGTCCAGCTGTATACAGTGTTGGGGGGAATTGTAAATCTCCTTATATATTTCAGGAGGAACACACACAGTCAGAGGGCCAGCCTGGCTAACACACAAATCTGAAAATCTGAAAAGTTTACTCTATCAGTAGAGTCCAGCTGTATACAGTGTTGGGGGAATTGTAAATCTCAGTATATATTCCGGAGTAACACCCACAGTCAGAGGCCCAGTCTGGCTAACACCGGAATATGAAAATCAGAAAAGTGTACTGTATCAGTGGCGTCCAGCTGTATACAGTGTTGGGGGGAATTGTAAATCTTCGTATATATTTCAGGAGGAACACCCACAGTCAGAGGCCCAGTCTGGCTAACACCCGAATATGAAAATCCAAAAAGTGCACCCGGCCTACCCGGGCAAGTGCCGGGGCCCTGAGCAGGCGGGGGGCCCACTCGCCGTTGGGCACCCCGGCGCCCGTTAGCAGATGAGAGCGGGGCCGCAGCAGCCGGCGCAATACTTACCTTTCCCCATGCCACCGCAGCTCCGGCTCCAGGGGTCGCCTGCAGGACGCCCACGCTTCCTCTCACAGCAGCGCCGCTGAATGACGCCGAACAAGTGAGATGTGAGGTGTGTGTGTCTGTGTGTATCAGTGTGTGTATGTCTGTGTGTATCAGTGTGTGTGTGTATGTAGTGCAGTGCTTTGTGTGTGTGTATGTAAGAGAGTGCTGCGGTGCTGTCTGTGTGTGGTGCTGTATGTGTGATGGTGGTGGGGGGAGGCAGTGATGGTGGTGTGGAGGAAATGATGATGATGGGGAGATGATGATGATGGGGAGGCAATGATGATGATGATGATAATGGGGAGGCAATGATGATGATGGTGAGGTAATGATGATGGGGAGGCAATGATGATGATGATGGGAGGCAATGGTAATGATAATGAGGAGGAAATGATAATGATGGAGAGGCAATGATGATGATGATGGGGAGACAATGATGATGATGATTGGGAGGCAATGATGATGATGGTGGGGAGACAATGATGATGAAAATGGGGAGGCAATGATGATGATGGGGAGACAATTATGATAATGGAGAGGAAATGATGATGATGGGGAGGCAATGATTATGATAATGGGGAGGCAATGATGATGATAATGGGGAGGCAATGATGATGATAATGAGGAGTCTTTCCACAGCGCCCTTTCCTGAGCCGTAACAGTGCAGAATGCAGCACAGTGCAGAGGAGAGCTCCATATTTTGTATGGAGCATTATATGGGGACCAGTATCCTGTATGGAGCATTATTTGGGGTCAAATATTCTTTATGGAGCATTATATTTGACCCATAATACTGTATGGAGGTCTATGCGGTGCCCATAATATTGTATGGAGGACTGTACTGTCCAGTTTGTACTGTGCGCTGTGATGATTTGGCGGTTTCTGAGCTATTGTAGAATTTACAATAGATATCACTCATGTAATGGAAAAAGAGAAGTGTTTGGCATTGTACTATACCTATATTTCTCTGCAGTATCTGTGCATCATGAATCGTGGTCTGTGTTAAAGGGGCCCACTGAGACTCTTTCGCCCGGGGCCCATAAAAACCTGGAGCTGGCCATGGTTGGGGGGAATTGTAAATCTCCGTATTTATTTCAGGAGGCTGACTCTGACGCTCACAGGCTCAGTCTGGATTACACAAGAATATAATAAGAAGTTAAAGGGGTACTCTGATAGCAGGTATATATAGTATAATCAAAATATTCAAAATCTCAGTATGTATTTCAGGAGGCAGACACTGACGCTCACAATCTCAGTATGGATTACACAAGAATATAAAAAGCAGATCCGAAAGAAATAATCACACATGTGGGCCAATGTTCCCGGTGACAATGATGCACTTCGAGTGTTGGGTGGAGGAGGACTTTATGCCAAAAAGGGTATTGTATCACAAGCGCAAAGCTGTATACAGTCTAGGGGTCATTGTAAATCTCCGTATCACCAGATACCAGGAATATATAGTATAGTCAAAACATTCTAAATCTCCGTATATATTTCAGGAGGCAGACTGACGCTCAAAGGCTCAGTATGGATTACACAATAATATAAAAAGCTGAAAAAGGGTACTGTTTCACCAGATACAAGGTATATATAGTATAGTGAAAATATTATAAAGCTCCGTATATATTTCAGGAGGCAGACTGACGCTCAAAGGCTCAGTATGGATTACACAAGAATATCAAAAGATCCGCAAGAAATAATCACACATGTGGGCCAATGTTCCATGTGACAATGATGCACTTAGATTGGTGGGTGGAGGAGGACTTTATGGCAAAAAGGGGAGTGTATCAAAAGCAGACAGCTGGATACAGTCTAGGGGGCATTGTAAATCTCAGTATATATTTACGGAGTACCAGACAGACGCTCACAGGCTCAGTATGGATTAGACCACAATTTGAAAAGCTGAAAAAGGGTACTGTATCAGCAGATACAAGGTATATTTAGTATAGTCAAAACATTCGAAATCTCTGTTTATATTTCAGGAGGCAGACAGTGATGCTCTCAGGCTCAGTATGTATTACACAATAATATAAAAAGGGTACTGTTTCACCAGATACAAGGTATATATAGTATAGTGAAAATATTTTAAATCTCCGTATATATTTCAGGAGTCAGACAATGACGCTCACAGGCTCAGTATGGATTACACCTGATTATTAAAAGTTGACAAAGTGTACTGTATCAGAAGCGTACAGCTGTATACAGCTTTGTTGTCATGTTAAATATACGTATATATTTCCAGAGTCAGACAAAGACTCCCTCAGGCTCAGTATGGATTAGACCAGAATATAAAAAGTAGAAAAGGGAAAGGTATCAGAAGTGTACAGCTCTATATAGCGTTGGGGTAATTTAAAATATCCGTATATATTTCAAGAGTCAGACAAAGACTCTCACAGGCTCAGTATGGATCACACCATAATATTAAAAGTTGACAAACTGTACTGTATCAGAAGCGTACAGCTGTATATAGTGTTGGGGTAATTTTAAATGTTCATATATATTTCAGTCTCAGTAAGCCAGTCCAGACTCTCCGCTACAGGAAACTAGATGGATACAAGTACACACTAATAGTACAGTGATTGCATAAATGTGGGAATTCCTAATCACGGTAAAACCTTCCGGTAGAATTCGCAGAGGCGATGCTGGCCCTCAATTATTTTGTCTGTGGAGACAGCGAAAACGGTTCTTTGTGAAGAAAGGGTTGCTGTATCGCAGTAGCATGGATCCCATTACCGTTAGTCATCTCCATCAAATTGTGATCCCAAGGAGAGATGTAGACATGGTCCTCACTGCCTATCATGATCAGTCTGGTCACTTTGGAGTGCAAAAGATAGAAGCCACAGGCCGTAGGCGATTCTATTGGATTGGCATGAGAGGAGGCATTGAAAAATGGTGCCACGAATGTCACACGTCTGTGACTAGGAAAACTGTGAAAGCTGTTCAGAAACCACAACTGCATCCGATTGTGAGTTGACGTCCATTAGAAATGGTAGCCATTGATCATCTGAAGGTAGAGCCCAGCAGGACAGGCCATAGCTACGTCTTAACCAGCATCGATCAGTTAACCAAATTTGTAGTGGCTGTCCCTGTGAAGGATTTAACTGCCCAGACTCCACAGCTATGGATCAGGGAGAGGTAAGTATTGCAAGTGCTGGGGCCATGAGCAACCACAGGGGGCCCACTCATGGGCGATGGCACTGGCACAGGGCCCCTGATAGTACGCCCGTGTGTCTGATGGCGAGTGGGCCCATCCCACCATCAGAGCCACTTTTTTGAACTATGAGGGACCCTGTGCCAGTGCCGTCGCCCCAGAGTGGGACCCCCCACCTGCTTAGGGCACCGGCACTAGCCCGGGTGCGCCAGGAGGTGACCCCGACCCTGGGGGGGAGGACAGCCCAGATAGAGAGGTGGCAAAAATGACATAGGTTGAGGTGTAGGCTGGACGTTCAGCAGCTGCAAATGGAGGAATTGGAGAAGTCAGTGGAAAAGGAGGACAAAGCGAGCCATTTTGGTGGCAACCTATGTGTCATCAGGGGAAGGTGGGACAAAATCCTTTGAAACCCATGCATGGTTCATTTTAATAAAGGTTAGATCATCAACATTTTGTGTCGACAGACGGGTCCTTCTTTCTGTCAGGATTGATCCAGCAGCACTGAAGACTCTTTCTGATAGCACACTACCAGCAGGGCAAGCGAGCTCCTGTAAAGCATATTGTGCCAATTCAGGCCAGGTGTCCAGTTTACAGGCCCAGTAGTCAAAGGGGAATGACCGGTGAGGGAGAACATCGATAGGGGAGGAGACGTAATTTGTAACCATAGTTGACAACTGCTGTCTCCTGTCTGTTGCTATAGATTGCTGATTACCAGGCGTGTGAGCTGTCCGGGAGAAATCAGTCCACAACATGGTCATGAAACCCCTGTCTCCAACGCCACTTCGGCTGTGTGCACCATGAACACCTCTTCCATTTGGCCCAGGACGGCTCGTGGTAGAACCTGCACTGCTGCTGTTTGATGGGAATGCCTCTAACAAACGGTTTACCAGAGTTGCTTGTTTGTTGGCCAATATTAGCACGAGGTTCTCCTGTGGCATGATGTTCTGTAATTTGCCTTTATAGCGTGGATAGAGGATGCTGGCCAACCAGTAGTCGTCATCCTTCATCATTTTGGCAATGCGGGGGTCCCTTTTTAGGATCCTCAAGGCATAATCACACATCTGGGCCAATGTTCCAGGTGTCAGTGATGCACTGCCAGCAGTGGGTGGAGCACTTTCTGCCAAATCCACATCCCTCCAGTCACACACAAACCCTGGACCTGAACTTGGCAAGCCAACATTTTCTCTTGCCCCCTGAGAAGCATCCTCCTCCCCAAAATAATCATCCCCCCTCCTCCTCATCCTCTTCCTTTTCTTCCTCCACCTCGTCCAGGACAGTTCCCTGAGCAGACAATGGCTGAATGTCATCAAGGCTTCCCTCCTATTCCTCCTCTGCTGCAGATGCCTGATCCTTAATGTGCATCAAAGTTTGCATGAGCAGACGCATAAGTGGGATGCTCATGCTTATGATGACATCGTCTGCGCTTACCTGCCGTGTGCATTCCTCAAAACACTGAAGGACTTTACAGAGGTCTTTCAGCTTTGACCAGTGCACACCCGACAACTCCATGTCTGCCCTCAAACTACCTGCCCGTGTATCCTCCCATAAATGCATTACAGCCTGCCTCTGTTCGCACAGCCTCACAACCATGTGCATAGTGGAGTTCCACCTTGTTGCAACGTCTATGATTAGGCAGTGCTTGGGGAGGTTGAGCGATCGCTGCAGCTTCTGCATGCGACTGGAGTCTATGGGCGAGCGACGGATGTGCGAGCACAGTCTTCGCACTTTATGGAGCAGGGCTGTTAACTCAGGATAATTATTTAAGAAGCACTGCACCACCAGGTTCAAGGTGTGAGCCAGGCAAGGTATTTGTCTGAGTTTTGCCAGGGCTATAACCACAACAAAATTACAGCCGTTATCACTGACTACCTTGCCTGGCTCAAGATGTATACTGCCCAGCCATGTCTCAGTTTCTCGCTGCAAGTATTGGGACAGTACCTCCGCGGTGTGTCTGTTGTCACGCAAAGACATCATTTGTAAAACAGCCTGCTGACGCTTACCACTAGCTGTTCGATAGTGGGACACCTCGTGTGCAACACTGGCAGTTGCGGATGGAGTGTTCGTGCGATTGCGCTCTGTTGACGAGCTTTCGCTTCTGGAGGAGGAGGGTCGAACGCTTACAGCCAACTGTTGCCTATACCGTGGGCTAGGCAGCACTGTCCCACCGCCGCTCTCCCCTGTGGAGCCTGCATCTACCACATTAACCCAGTGCGCAGAGATGGACACGTAACGGTCCTGGCCATGCCTACCGGCCCATGCATCTGTTGTGAGGTGCACCTTTCCACTCACTGATTGTTTGAGTGCATGGACAATGCGGTCTTTCACATGCAGGTGGAGGGCATGGATGGCTTTTCTAGAAAAGAAGTGGTGACTGGGTAGGTCATAGCGTGGGACAGCGTAGGTCATGAGTTCTCGGAATGCTGCGCTTTCAACCAAACGGAAGGGCATCATCTCTAATGAGATCAGTTTGACAATGTAGGCGTTCAAAGCCAGTGTACACGGATGAGAGGCTGAGTACTTTCTTTTTCTACTCAGAGTGTCTGGTAGGGCGAGCTTGACTTGAGAGCTGCATCTGGTGGAACTATCGGTGGACATGACGGACTGAGAGGGGGTTGGTGATGGTGGTGGTGGTGATGGCCTAGATGCAGTCTTTCGTTGCAAAAACATTGTGATTCCCTGACTCCTTTGGCCTTGCGACGACACCTCAACATTTCTTGCAGGTGGTGTGCCAACCGGTGGGCTTACAGTGGGGGAAGCGATGGAGCATTGCTGGCTGACTTCAGTTGGAGCAGGTGCACATATGCTACCTGAGTTTTTGTAGTCCGTCCGCGCTTGCATATGCATGTTCAGTAAATGTCTAAGCATGCAACTGGTATTCAAATTTTTGAGATTTTTCCCTCGGCTAAAGCTTCTTAGGCACTTTTTACAGATAACCTTTGCTTCATCACTAGGATTTTGGTCAAAAAAGTGCCACACTGGACTCTTCCTACTATGGTATAAATTTTCAGGCCTTGCACGCTGTGCTAATTTGACCATCTGGCCAACCTGTCCTGCAACTCTTTTTTTTTTAACACCTTTTTTGAGTGATATGTGCCTGCCAGAAAACCCCAGCTGTGATGTCGATACCTGCTGTGGATCCTTCTCCTCTTCTGAGCTAGCGGATATATTTGCAGAGTAAATCTCCGTATGTATTTCAGCAGTAAGACACACGGTCACAGGCCCAGTCTGGCTAACACCAGAATATCAAAATCAGGAAAAGTGTACTCTATCTGTAGCGTACAGCTGTATACAGTGTTGGGGGAATTGTAAATCTCCGTATATATTTCCGGAGTCACACACAGATAGTCAGCCTGTATTTGTCTGTGATACCACGGTACTGTGAGGAGCGTACAGCTCTATAAAGTGTGGGAAAAAATGAACACTCAGTAACTGAAAGAAATTTTCCCCTTATCACTGGCAGGCAGCCTATTAATCAGCTCTGCTGCTCCACACAAGCAATTTCTACACTGTCACTGGCAGGCAGCCTAATAACCAGCGTTGCTGCTCACACCAAAATCCTCCCCTCTCACTGCACAGTTACTGTACAGCTAATCGCTATTAGCACAAGGAAATTTTTTTTTTTAGGCCCTGCCTAACGCTCTCCCTGCTGAGAAGCAGCGGCAGCAACCTGTCCCTACACTGAGATCGGCAGAAGTAAAATGGCGGTCGGCGCTGAGGGATTTTATATGCACTGTGGCGCCACACACAGCCAGCCAATCACTGCAATGCCTTTCTCTAAGATGGTGCCTGCCGCTGCCCATGTCATCGCATTGCCCACAGCCTGCGTCCTTGCTCATTGGCCGAGAAAAGGCCATTAAAGGGAATCTGTCACCCTAAATTGGCGGGATATTTAAATGATGGCAGTCAGGTCAGATGGGCGGTGTTTTGGGTACTTGCCTTAACATGTTGTTCGCCGCTGTCTCCATTATTTCTGGGAATTGTAGTCGTTGCCCTCCATATAACGCGCCTGCGCATTGCAATCTTGAATTGCGCACGCGCAGCATGCTTTGCCCGCAGATTGCAATGCGCAGTCGCGTTATATGGAGGGCAACGACTACAATTCCCAGAAATAATGGAGACAGCGGCGAACAACATGTTAAGGCAAGTACCCAAAACACCGCCCATCTGACCTGACTGCCATCATTTAAATATCCCGCCAATTTAGGGTGACAGATTCCCTTTAAAGTAGTAGGGGAAAACCGACTTTGGCAAAATGGTCGCCGAACATGTGACCGACCTCGCGCCACGGTCGGGTTTCGTTTCATGAAACCCGACTTTGGCGAAAGTCGGTGTTTTTTGTAAATGAACGACCTGTTTCGCTCAACCCTAGTAATGACCTGAAGAATCATAATGGCAGGTCAGTTTTAGCATTTAGTGAAAATTCCAAATAAAAAAACAAGTGTGGGATTGCACTTTGTTTTGAAATTTCACCGCTCTTGGAATCTTTTTCCCATTTTCTAATACATGACATGGTAAAACCAATAGCGTTGTTCAAAAGTGCAACTCGTCCCGCAAAAAACAAGCCCTCACATGGCCATGTTGACCGAAAAATAAAAAATTTATGGCTCTGAGAAGAGAGGTAGCAAAAAAAGAAAAAACGCAAAACCGAAAAAAGGTTCGGTCATGAAAGGGTTAAGTATAAAACTGGTCTGGTCCTTTAGGGGTTAATCTGCATTTCCATTGAGCAATTACTGCCTCTGATCTTTAGCTCTTTGTTGTGAGTCACTCCTCTGACTGGTGACTATTTTATCAGTTAGGCCGGCGTCACACACAACGACAAAAAATCGGTCCGTTTTAGACGGTCGATTGTCGGATCAAAATGCAAACATCACACATCCTTCTGTCATCCGATTTCCCTTCAAAGATGCGATTTAGTCGCATGTGTGTGTACCTTGTAACATCCGATTTTCATTCGACTTGCGAGATTTTCTCGCAGGCTTGCAAAACTGACATATAATGGATCAAAAAGAATAGTATTTCAATCACAAAAAAAGAATAGATATATACACATAGAATACATATATATATATATATACATGTCATTGTGACATGTATATATACATATATTTATAGTTCCTAGACTTCTACATACTGTTATAGCCGCTAATTCAATTGCCGGCTTCTGTGAAATCACAGAAGCCGACATGAAATGATACATTGTTTCCACACAGTTAACCATGTCATTTCCTGTATTTTGATATTTGTTTAGAACTTACAATTACATGAGTGTATTTGTGCTAAATTTCAGACATGTAGGGGTTAATTAAAGGTGTAAATTCGTTGACAAAAAAATGCGTGGGCTCCCGCTGTATTTTCTCCACCAGACAGACAAAGCAAGCGAGTGGGGGCAGATAATAATAGCCTAGGGAGGGTACTTTTTTTTTGTGCCCCCCCTGGCTACTAACATCTGCCCCCAGACACCCCAGAAAGGGCAAATCTCTAATTAGATTCGCCCTTTCTGGCACTTTGCCCGTCTATTCCCATTGCCCTGTAGCGGTGGCGAATGGGTTAATAATCTCACCTTACTGTCACCTTAGTATTGAAAGGTGACCTTAAGGCAGGTTAATAATTGAGAGCTGTCAATTAGACAACTATCAATTATTAATCCTATTGAAGTAAATTAAAAAAACACAGACACATTAATAAAAATTAATTTTAATGAAATAAAAACACATTTTTTTGACCATATTTTATTTTACACTTAATCTGTGCGAAGCCATTGATCTCCTAAAATAAAGATAAAAAAATAAAAAAACATTATTCTTACCTATTCCGCTGATCTGTCACGTCCCACGATGTCATCCTTCACAAAGGGTTAACTAGCTTTGAGCCAAGCAGTGCAAGTAATCCTGCATGCTCAGCTCAAAGCTCCTGAATGAATAAGTTCCTCTCCTGGCGACAGGAGAGGATGTGTTTCATGAATGAAGCTTAATTGATTGTGTCCACTTTCCCTTTAGGTCAGGTCACTAAAGTTAAATTGCCAATAAATCAATTAAGCTCCATTCATGAATCTATTCCTCTACTTTCTGTGGTAGAGGAACTTATTCATTCAGGGGGTTACAGCTAGGAGACAGAATTATCTCCCTGCTAACTGTAACTCTTAACCCTTTCTGATGGATTACAGCGTGGGACCTGACTGTACATCGGATTGGTAAGTATAATTTTGTTTTTTTATTTTATTTTTATTACAGGAAATGGTTTTAGCAGGAAAATAAAATATGGTCAAAAACTGTGTGATTATTTAATTAAACTTATTTTTTATTAAACTGTGTGTGTTTGATTTTTCTTTCATACAATAGGATTAATAATTGATAGTTGTCTAATTGACAGCTCTCAATTATTAACCTGCCTTAAGGTCACCTTTCAATACTAAGGTGACAGTAAGGTGAGATTATTAACCCATTCGCCACCGCTACAGGGCAATGGGAATAGACGGGCAAAGTGCCAGAAAGGGCGAATCTAATTATAGATTTGCCCTTTCTGGGGTGTCTGGGGGCAGATGTTAGTAGCCAGGGGGGCACAAAAAATGTACCCTCCCTAGGCTGTTATTATCTGCCCCCACTCGCTTTGCTTTGTCTGTCTGGTGGAGAAAATACAGCGGGAGCCCACGCATTTTTTTTCAACGAAATTACACCTTTAATTAACCCCTACATGTCTGAAATTTTGCACAAATACACTCATGTAATTGTAAGTTCTAAACAAATATCAAAATACAGGAAATGACATGGTTAACTGTGTGGAAACAATGTATCATTTCATGTCGGCTTCTGTGATTTCACAGAAGCCGGCAATTGAATTTGCGGCTATTACAGTATGTAGAAGTCTAGGAACTATAAATATATGTATATGTACATGTCACAATGACATGTATATATATATATATATATGTATTCTATGTGTGTATATCTATTCTTTCTATTCTTTAATAAAGCTGTCAGTGTGATTTTACAGTATAGCCGGGGATGAATTGCCGGCTTTTCTAAAGGACACCGATGCTATTTAATCGCAAGTCACACATGCGGTCCGTTTGTAATCCGATTTTTCATCGCTCCCATAGACTTGCATTGGCGATTGTCGACCCACAATCGGTGACAATCGCAGCATGCTGCGATTGTACACGGACGTTTAAAACGGACGACAAAAAATCTGATACTGGGAGCTGCTCCATAGATTAACATAGGTCCGACTGCAATACGATTTTTCATCGCATTGCAGTCGTCCGATTATGTCGCCAGTGTGATGCCGGCCTTAGGCCGGGATCACACATGCGATGAAAACGTCCGATGCTCGCATGTGAAATCCCAGATATGGCGCCGGCCACTGGCGCCGCTATAATGAGGCGAGTTGAGCTGTTATCTCAGGCGGCGGCAGCCAGGGGGCGGCAGAGCAGAACTCATAATGTGTGAGAGGAACGGGCAGAGGTGAGTAGTTTTTTTTTTTATGCAAGGCCATTATTCAGTATGGAGCATCATGTGGGGCTATTATACAGTATGCAGCAGTATATGGGGCCATTATACAGTATGCAGCAGTATATGGGGTCATTATTCAGTATGGAGCATCATGTGGGGCTATTATACTGTATGCAGCAGTATATGGGGCCATTATTCAGTATGGAGCATCATGTGGGGCCATTATTCAGTATGGAGCATCATGTGGGGCTATTATACAGTATGCAGCAGTATATGGGGCCATTATACTGTATGCAGCAGTATATGGGGCCATTATACAGTCTGGAGCATCATATGGGGCTATTATACTGTATGCAGCAGTATATGGGGCCATTATTCAGTATGGAGCATCATGTGGGGCCATTATTCAGTATGGAGCATCATGTGGGGCTATTATACAGTATGCAGCAGTATATGGGGCCATTATACTGTATGCAGCAGTATATGGGGCCATTATTCAGTATTGAGCATCATGTGGTGCTATTATACTGTATGCAGCAGTATATGGAGCCATTATACAGTATTCAGCAGTATTTGGGGCCATTATTCAGTATGGAGCATCATGTGGGGCTATTATACTGTTTGCAGCAGTATATGGGGCAATGATTCAGTATGGAGCATCATGTGGGGCTATTATACTGTATGCAGCAGTATATGGGGCCATTATTCAGTATGGAGCATCATGTGGGGCTATTATACTGTATGCAGCAGTATATGGGGCCATTATTCAGTATGGAGCATCATGTGGGGCTATTATACTGTATGCAGCAGTATATGGGGCCATTATTCAGTATGGAGCATCATGTGGGTCTATTATACAGTATGCAGCAGTATATGGGGCCATTATACAGTATGCAGCAGTATATGGGGCCATTATTCAGTATTGAGCATCATGTGGTGCTATTATACTGTATGCAGCAGTATATGGTTCCATTATACAGTATGCAGCAGTATATGGGGCCATTATTCAGTATGGAGCATCATGTGGGGCTATTATACTGTATGCAGCAGTATATGGGGCCATTATTCAGTAGTTTTTTTCTTTCCCATCTTTCTTTCTCTGTTCTTTTTCTTTCTCTCTGTTCTTTCTTTCCCTCTTTCTTTCTATCTCTGTTCTTTCTTTCTCTTTCTTTCTCTCTTTGTTCTTTCTTTCTATCTCTGTTCTTTCTTTCTCTTTCTTTCTCTCTCTGTTCTTTCTTTCTTTCTGTTCTTTCTCTCTCTCTCTGTTCTTTCTATCTGTTTTCTTTATTTCTCTTTCTCTCTCTCTGTTCTTTGTTTCCCATCTTTCTTTCTCTCTATCTCTCTGTTCTTTCTTTCTCTCTTTGTTCTTTCTTTCCCCTATTTCTTTTTTTCTCTCTGTTCTTTTTTTCTGTCCCCTCTTTCTTTTTCTGTTCTTTCTTTCTCTCTGTTCTTTTTTTCCCGTCTTTTTTTCTTTCTCTCTCTGTTCTTTTCTCTCTCTGTTCTTTCTTTTCCCTTTCTTTGTTTATTTATTTCTCTCTCTACTTTCTCTCTGTTCTTTCTTGCTTTCCCCTCTTTCTTTCTCTCTCTCCTTTCTCTGTTTTCTTGTTTCTCTCTCTGTTCTTTCTTTTACTCAGTACCAGTGTGCCCATAGTACCAGTCACTGTGCCCTCAGTACCAGTCAGTGTGATCACCAGTGCTAAATGGTTGTGGTCGGGGCGTGGACATGGGTGTGGCTAGTTGTGAAATGGGTGTGGTCGGGCGTGGCCTAAAATTTGCCACGGCGCGCTGTGCGCACCGCAACCTTCCTCGCTCGAATTGGGATGCGCCGTTTTGCAGTTCGCCTCAGGCAGCACAGAGGCTAGGTTCACCCCTGGCGCCGGCACTCTGGAGTGGGGTGAGCGGCTGTATATAAATACATGCTGCCGCACACTCCACTCCCGAGTGCCGCACCATAGCTGGGATTTCACATGCGAGCATCGGACGTTTTCGTTGCATGTGTCACCCCGGCCTTACTGTTATGGAGTGCAGAGCTGTAAATGACACCTGTACTAGAGATACAAGATATTTCCACTGTCATTCACTGATATGTTACTGAATTCCCACATTTTGCAACAAGAAAATAGTGGAGAAAATCGTTGATTATCTTCAGACAGGCTGGGCTATCCGTTGATTATATTAAACCTCAGTTCTGGCGGCTTTTTATTGAATTTATCAGCCAGGATAGCGCAGTCTGCGATGCTATTCTGCCCAGTAAGCACAGAAACAAGTATCCCATTAGTTTTAGGCTGCGTTACCAAGATGAGCTTTTGCGGTGAGTTTGTGATGTTGCACATTTTCTGCACCTATTAGATAAATTAGCTTACTTGTGGCTTTTACACATGCATTTTTATTGCGTTTTTGACGCTGTGTTTTTATTTCGTATTGGTGGGTTAAGTTTTCGATAAAGCTGCTTTGTTTTTCACTTTGACAAAACTTCATTGATCTTGTCATGAGCAGATTAAATGCGTTTTCGTCATTGAAAATCTCTAAAGACTAGCGTGCTTTCTACCTGTGGATTTTCCACATCTAATGCTAGTCTATAGAAAAATCAGCATATAAAACTCAACGTACATGTAAGGGTGCTTTCACACTAGCGTTTGAGCGACCTCCGCCTGTCTGCGCATGGCCGCCGCTAAGCTCCGCCTCCCCTCCCGGCGGCTCCTCCTATGGGCGCATGACGCTGCATGTGACCTGCGTACCCTATCTTTAGCATTGGGTATGCAGGCCGTGCGCTGGTATGCGTTTGGCGGTGCATGCGTCCTTTTGACAGTGCGCCGAGCGCACCAAAATGCAACCGTGTTGCCAAAATGCAACCGTCAAAAGGACGCATGCGCCGCCAAACGCATACCTGCGCACAGCCTGCGTACCCAATGCTAAAGATCGGAGCTTAGCGGCGGCCGTGCGCAGACAGGCGCAGGTCGCTCAAACGCTAGTGTGAAACTAGCCTAAGAGAAATTGACACGCTGCGGATTTGAAACCCGCACCGCAGGTTAGGTTACTCTGAGTAAAAATAAGCACATGGGGCAGGAGATTTGTATAAATCCCACCCGCTCTGCTGCAACTGTAAAGGGTATGCCACACTGAACAATATCGCTAACGGGATCGCTAAAAAACGTCACTATTTAGCGATCCCGTTAGCGATGTTGTTCAGTGCGGCATCTGCCAGCGACGAGCTTCCTGCTGTGATCTCGCTCGTCGCTGGAATCGTTCCGGACCCTATTTTCTCGTCGGCGCTCCCGCTGGGTAAGTATATATCGCTAGTGTGGCACCTTTTCTTAGCGATTTAGCGGTACTTTTGTACCGGTAAAGTCGTTAAGAAGATCGCTAACGGCGATAGCGTCGTTAACTATATCGCTAAATGTGGCCGCACTTAGCGATATAGAAACAATCCCGCTAGCGATCGCATTAGTATGCGTCGTTATCGTGATCGCTAGCGGGATTGTTTAGTGTGGCAGGACCTTAAGACACCATGTTTTTGACAGTGAAAATATGCAGCGGCAAAAACTCACCAATACGCCATCATGGGATCATTACCTCAATGAAATTTGTTTAGCTGAATTCACACTTCCATTTATTTTCCCATCTGCAAAAAAATCCCAGATCAATTATGTAAAGTGTGCTAATTATTTTCCTTTTTTTTTACAGACTTATTCAAATTGGACCAAAGAAGGACAAAACCAGGGTGGGTGATAAATACAGAAGTAGTGATGTGTTTCTATTAGGCCGGCGTCACACTAGAGAGGAATACAGACGAGTGAGAGGCGTTAACGCATTACACTCGGACTAATGTTTCTCTATGGGGCAGCTCTGATCATCCGTATATTTCTCGGCAGTATTTTATAGGGCGAGAAAATTGCAGCATGCTGCGATTGTCAGCGTATTACGCCCGTAGTATGCCAATGCAAGTCTATGGGTGCGAGAAAAATATGGATTACACAAGGACCACACGTGTGACTTGCGAGAAATATGCAAGACTTCTGCAGGTCACAGGAAATGGGGCAAGCCATGAATCAGGAAGCTTAGATATGCAAATTAGCTCAGAAAGAGCGCCAGACATCCCGGAAGAATGCCTCCATGGAGTCCTGCAGCATGTCTACACACATCAATGTAGAGATGCTGATCGTTTTGGTCCAGGAAAGGCCCGAAATTTGGGACCAACGGGATGCACGCTATTCAGACCGGGCCAGAAAAGACGCGGCATGGAGGCACATCTGTGGGCAGATGTTTCCGCAGTTTGGTGAAAGCCCACGTGAGGAGCAGCACCAAATGAGTAAGTTACCTCATTTTTGTCCAATCATCTTAAAGGCCACAACTTAATAATTGACCACAGTTTCCACTAAAATCAGATTATGGGTATTTTGTAATAATTGTTTTGATGCGCTAAAGTGTTATTATACTGACACCCAACTAGGCCCCCATGACTATGTAAAATGTTTGTCTAACAATTTGGCAATGTGCAGCTAGGTAATAATGAAATTATATGTCACATTGCAGTGGAAGATGTCATGAGATGCTGGCGCAGTCTCCGTGACCAGTACCGGCGGGAACGTCAGCAGAGGGCCAGGAGTGGGGCTGCAGCACCGACCAAGAACAAATATATATACTTTGACCGTATTGTTTTTTTTTGGCTCCTATTCTGGATCTCAGACTGTAAGTACATAATCACACCACATTACACATATGCTGTTTAGGGTCAGATCTCGAACATTTTCTATTTAAATTTAATTTCCAAACAGAACTCAGTCCAACCTCACTGAGAGGGAGACAGGGTCGGATTCTGAGGCCATTGTAGACCTGGTCGGGGGAGGTGAAGAGGTGGCTGGCCCAGTTGTGAGGAACCTACAATTAAACAAATGTAGAGAGATCAAACATTACACCATGCAAAAGGGTTCACAAATTCAATATAGAACACCAGAACAGTGTGTAAATTACAAGCAAGCAAAACACTACATATACACAAGGCAACGGTCTATGTGAATTTCACATAAACATCATAGTATTGTTACTTAGAGCTGATATTTGGGATATATCAAGAAGATAATGAAGCAAAAGGGGTAAATGCCAAAGAAAAGTTGAGGGAAAACACATCATGAACATACAGTATGTAGCTGAGGAAGGCATTTGGCCGAAATGCGCATTGGGGAGGCGGGGGTTGGAGCTGTGTCCTGATTATACTTACCTGGTATGTCCACTACTCTCATATGACTTCTCTTATATACCTTCTATGTATCATTTCTATGGGACATTGTTGTTGTGGTCATTTGCAGGCAATATACCATGTTCCATATGTTATCTCTCTCCCTTGTACTATAATAGTGATTGATTTATTCCTATGATAGACTACTATGTCAGTGTTACATGGGATTGAGGGAGTAATATTGATTTGAAATTTGTCATATGCATCATATAATGGTATTTTCTCTTTCTTCATATGATATATTCTATGTATGTGGCCATACCTATAACATTCAAGCAGGCACTTATCCATACCCTCGCTATGTGTTTTTTGCCATGCCGTGTTTTTCACATGTCACTGTTTTAGTCTCCTCTATTTCTACCTCTGACTTTTTTGGTAATATTTTTAATCAATAAAATTTACTCTTTGCAATTATTTGGACATTTTTTGCACTACTTTGTTTCGTGGTTTTCATATGTCTATTTATCTTGCGGAGACATGATACACATCCGGAATCACCGCACGTACAAATGGGTGCTGCGCTTTGGGTGGAGTGGGGTTTCTGCTGCGTCCAAAGCGCTGCCAGTACACAGCGTGGACACATACCCTAAGGCTGCAGCCTGAAGAGGTCTGTGGAGCGCATTAACACAGTCTCTTAGGCGTGCTTAAAATGTACAGAAACTGGCCAATACCCCACCACAATTTTTTTAAAGACCCAAATTTAGAAAATGTAAGGGAAGCAACAGTTTAATAAAGAGACACAAGTCTCATTTAGGAGCCTGGAAAATCCAGGAATGGTCTTTGTTGGGCACCGGACAATGTAAATTGCTAACGAATATACTGTGTATGCCCTATCTAGCTAAAAATTTGCAAACAGACATAAATGTTGACAAGGGAAAACAGAATGCTGCGCTGGAACAACGAACTGGACGTGGTCATAGAAATCATAGAATCATAGAGTTGGAAGGGCCTCCTGGGTCATCTGGTCCAACCCCCTGCTCAAAGCAGGATTCACTAAATCATCCCAGACAGATGTCTGTCCAGCCTCTGTTTGAAGACTTCTATTGAAGGAGAACTCACCACCTCGCGTGGCAGGATTCACTAAATCATCCCAGACAGATGTCTGTCCAGCCTCTGTTTGAAGACTTCTATTGAAGGAGAACTCACCACCTCTCGTGGCAGCCTGTTCCACTCATTGATCACTCTAACTGTCAAAAAGTTTTTTCTAATATCTAATCTGTGTCTCCTCCCATTCAGTTTCATCCCATTACTTCTAGTCTTTCCTTGTGCAAATGAGAATAAAGATGATCCTTTTACAATGTGACAGCCCTTGAGATATTTGTAGACAGCTATTAAGTCTCCTCTCAGTCTTCTTTTTTGCAAGCTAAACATTCCCAAATCCTGTAACCGTTCCTCATAGGACATGGTTTGCAGACCGGACACCATTCTGGTCGCTCTTCTCTGAACTTGCTCCAGTTTGTTGATGTCTTTTTTAAAATGTGGTGCCCAAAACTGAACACAGTATTCCAGATGAGGTCTAACCAAAGAGGAGTAGAGGGCAATAATGACTTCACGTGATCTAGACTGTATGCTTTTGTTAATACATCCAAGAATTGTATTTGCCTTTTTTGCTGCTGCATCACACTGTTGACTCATGTGCAGTCTGTGATCTATTAGTATACCCAAGTCCTTTTCACATGTGCTGTTGCTTAGCCTTATTCCTCCCATTCTGTATATGCTTTTTTCATTTTTATTTCCCAGATGTAGTACTTTGCATTTTTCCCTGTTAAAAACCATTCTGTTAGTTGCTGCCCACTGCTCCAGCTTATTTATATCTTTTTGAATCCTCTCTCTCTCTTCTCTAGTATTAGATATCCCTCCTAGCTTTGTGTCATCAGCAAATCTAATCAGTTTACCCTCAATTCCTTCATCTAAATCATTGATAAAGATGTTGAACAATACAGGGCCCAAGACAGAGCCCTGTGGTACCCCACTTGATACATTCTTCCAACTGGATGTGCAGCCATTTACGACCACTCTTTGGGTCCTATCACTAAGCCAGTTATGAATCCACCTAACAGTTGCCTTGTCCATTCCATACTTAGTCATTTTTTCAATAAGGATTGTGTGAGATACTTTGTCAAATGCTTTGCTGAAGTCAAGATATAATATATCTACAGCATTTCCCTGATCCATCCAGTCAGTGATTCTGTCATAGAAGGAAATTAAATTAGTCTGACATGACTTACAGTCATGGCCAAAAGTTTTGAGAATGACACAAATATTATATTTTCACATGATCTGCTGCCCTCTGGTTTTTATGTGTGTTTGACAGATGTTTTTATCACAGACAGAAATATAATAATTGCAAACATATGAGTAGCAAAAGCTTATATTGACAGTTAGAATGAGTTAATGCAGCAAGTCAATATTTGCAGTGTTGACCCTTCTTCTTCAGGACCTCTGCGATTCTCCTTGGCATGCTCTCAATCAACTTCTGGACCAAATCCTGACTGATAGCAGTCCATTCTTGCACAATCAATGCTTTCATTTTGTCAGAATTTTTAGGTTTTTGTTTGTCCACCATCTCTTGATGATTGACCACAAGTTCTCAATGGGATTAAGATCTGGGGAGTTTCCAGGCCATGGACCCAAAATCTCTATGTTTTGTTCCCTGAGCCGTTTAGTTATCACCTTTGCTTTATGGCAAGGTGCTCCATCATGCTGGAAAAGGCATTGTTGATCGCCAAACTGCTCTTGGAGGGTTGGGAGAAGTTGCTCTTGGAGGACATTCTGGTACCATTCTTTATTCATGAAAACAAAGGAATAGCGCACAGCGAAAATGAAACAAATTACATATGACAAAAGGGGTGCACAACCAGTGGTCAAAAAACTGAATAGGAATATGAGGAAAAAGAAACCACTATAATGTATGCACACCACAACTGAGTAATCAAAAAATGAAAAAAGCTTTATTGCACAACAGTAAAAAAAAACAATTAAAAACAATAGAAATCCCTGCATGGATCCCAACAAGCAATCGCTGACCTATAATCAAACTCCAAACAATGATCAAATGAACAAGTGCATGTCCTAAACAATATAATAAATGACGATAAATGGGCATATATGCTAAGTCCACAGAGAGAAAAATGTATAATGCATACACCTGAACACAGTCACCATGAGGTGATAATGAAAGGTAAAGTGCCCCCTGTCACAGCATAATGATAAAGGTATATCACTTCCCAAAATATGAGTCAGAAAGACTCCCTATAATAGAAAAGGCTCACGTGTAGAAAGGCAAGGTCAGGGCTGCAAGTAGACAGTATGCCCGATGGAGGCAATTGCAGGGGGACCCAGAGGCAGGGCGACCCAACGCGTTACGCCGCTACAAGGGCGGCTTTGTCAGGGGAAGTGCAAATGTGCTTGCAAAGCTGCAATTTGTACCTGTAGGCGGGGGAATAATTTGAAGCAGGTGTGTCGCGTCATGAGGACTGGTACCGGAAGCCAGGAGAACCGGAAGTGAGGTGGCTATAGCAGGCAGACGTCTCTGCTAATGGGGAGCGCTGCACGGCGTCATATGGACGCCAAGCAGCGATAGCCATGGGAACCAATGGGCGCATGCGCAGCTCCCGGTAACGGAAAAACAATGAATTGCAGCCACATCCAAAATAACAGGGGCTAATGTAATATGCGAAAAAAAACCTGATAAAAATACCATAATGAAAAAAATGGCTAGAAACAATATGGACAAAAAAAATGAATAAGAAGGATATAAACAATAATTAGTAAAAAATAGAAATGGGGTTACATGTAAGGACAAAATAAATTACTAAATGAACCAAGATTACAAAAAAAAAAAACAGAGATGAAAAAGCAAACAATGATACAAAAAATAATGATAAATAATAGATGAAAAAAATATAAAAAAAAAAAAGCAAACAATTATCCAAAAAATAAAATAAAATAAAAAATGAAAACGGACAACTATACACACTTGTTAACAAAAAATAAAAAATATTAAAAATAAAAATTGAAAAATAAAAAATAAGAAATAAATGATGGAAAGTATAAATCAAGACAGACAATGAACATAAAAATAATTGCACACCAAAAAATGAATGAAACCATAATAAAAGAATAATGAAAATAGGTAGAAAATAAACAAAAAGCGGATGACTGAACACACTTGTACACAAAAATGGGAACATTAGGCACAATGAAAGATAGACACACCATAAATCGGGGGGCCATATCAGAAAGGCCCTAAGCACACTGGATAGACTTGTTAGAGCCACATGACATCCTAGGAGAATGGATGAGTCCCAAGGCTAAGAGTGGTAACCATAGAGTCCAGAGTTCATGAAGAGAAAAATATATATATAACCATGATAATGGCACCATCCATATGACAGGGCATGCAATAATGCCACAATCCAGTGAGCAACGATCTCCGACCAAAATGCCATGTGATAATGATTGCGGTAGTTCGAGATAAGTGGCTTCTTCCAGAGTAAAGCCGAACTTGTTCCAAAATCGAAATCTTCCTGAATTCCCGGAAATCCAAATAGATCCATTCCAAAGCAATGAGCAACAGGATTCAGCTTGAAGAGATGATGGCATGGCTGCCGATGAATGAGGCTTCAGTACTGCAAAGATAACACTGATCAGAGGATCCAAAAAATAAAAAACAACAATGAATCTTGCTGTGAAGAATACCCCCAATATGAGAATGACCCTCAAAAGACCCCCCAATCGCCTGATAAACAGAAGAAACGGGGCAAATAAAGGACGTGGGATAAACACTGACAACTGACACCAGAAAACCCTAATTACTGAAATCCAAACAGATGTAAGTTTCCATATATAAAATATGCATGCCAAGAGTCCTAGACACCCCATTCGGACCTCACCCTAAAAAAAACGGTGAATAGAAGATCCTCTTTAATGCCCAGAGGCGCCACCGAACGTAGATTCCACCTGGAGAAGTTTCTGACTGAGGGATCCCCCTCTGTCAGAACAGGGAACCTGTTCTAAGCCTATCACTCGAGTGTTTGACAGGGCTCCTGCATGGTAAGTAAGGTAGTGGGAAGCCACCGAAGTTAGCGTTTTACCTTTTCGAGCGTCCGTTGCTGCCAGATTGATGTAAGAAAAGTGCCTTTGTATTCTCCTACGCATTTCCTGCGAAGTTTGTCCAACATAAATCTGAGGACATGGACAGACGATGGCATAAATGACATTCATCGTTTTGCAATTCATATATGTTTTAAGTGGATGTCGACTATGATCAGTTGGGTGACAGAAGACATCCCGTGTCGGAGACATGTAGGGACAGATATTGCAGTTTCCACATGGGAAAGAGCCCCTAAGGTGGATCCCCCGATTGAGTCTGACAGTGGGTCTCCTATAGTGGCTTCTATTTTCCTAACTTGTTTTTGGGGTGGTGGGAGGCTACGGTTGTCTATACTTCTGGTTGGTTTAAAGACAGGGTACGGCAGTGATCCAGATTTATAGATGATACATTCGGTGGCGCCTCTGGGCATTAACGAGGATCTTCTATTCACCGTTTTTTTAAGGTGAGGTCCGAATGGGGTGTCTAAGACTCTTGGCATGCATATTTTATATATGGAAACTTAGGCTACTTTCACACTTGCGTTTTTTTGCGCTGCGCATCGTGCGCTATTGTTCGCATGCGCAATTTTCCCCTATCATTAACATGGCGGGCGCATTGTATTGCGCTTGCACGCGTTCATCAGCGTTTTACGTGCGCAGCGCATTTTCCAGGTGTGCGCCCAGACGCGCCAGACGCTACATGTTGCATTTTTTTTTTTATGCACACCATTATAAAAATGCGCGTGCGCACGTGTGCGCACGCTATGCGCATAAAAATATAATTGCAGTCTATGTGAACGCTGGTGTGCGCATGGCTGTGCGCTTGTCAGCGATTGTGTGCGCATGCGATATTTTAGTAAACATGTCTAGACACTTGTCAAATGACCCCCTAGACAAGATACATTGTTTGTGAGGAGTCTAGATAAAAGTAGTATAGATAAAGGAAGTGACACACAGACCCCTCAGACTATCTGGAGACTGCATGCTGATAACACCTGAAGATTATACAGCCTGGATCCCTATAAAAGGCCAGCAACCAACAAGCTACATACACTGCCTGGAGACTGTAGCTGAACACTTGAAGATCCATCTTGGACCAAGGCTGAACATTGTCTGGAGACACTGCTTCTTGAATCAAGACAGATCCAAAGGGCAAGAATGTGAGTATTCTTTAACCAAATGACAGACTGTCCTTATAATGTAATATGTGTTCATGTATTTTTTATTTTTTTTTTTGCAGCATGTCTTCTGGATCTGAATATTCCCCATCCCGGCAAGAACTGGCCGAAGCAGAGCATGATGTGAGTATCTTCATTAATTTGAAGCATACTGTAGCGATGCTGCTGTTTATAACTCGTGTACTCACCTGCCCAGGCCTGATACATGCGTTATTTGGGGCATCACCACTTCAGCATGCCACCAGGCATTGGTATAGAACAAGATGTCTAATCTTTTATCTCTGCAATACAAATCAATTCACAGTGCCACAAATAATTGTTGTGTTATCTCCACCGTCACTGAAAATGGAAGCAAAAGTGGATAAATAATAAAGGTCATACAACTTGTGTGCATGTATATTTAACTACATAGTCAGGATTACAAATGATTTGATGATGCACCCAAAAATATGCATCATGAATTCACTGGTAAACCTGGCCATTTCATAATTTTTTTTAAAATTAAAAACAGACTGCACGTGGTACAGGTATAAACAGAGTTATTTTATTTACATTAAAAAAAAAAAATTTATTAACATACAGACAAGAACATTATTTTACACCATTTCATCTTGCCAATCCACCCGTCCTACATCTGACATGAAGTAGGCCGCAAATTGGTCTCTCATTTGGCCTACTTCAACAGAAGACCTGAGAGGGTGCTGAGTGAAGTCAGGCAATGGGTTAGGAGCTGCATCATCAAGTTCAAAGTTTGGGTGCTCTTTAGACATCACAAAGTTATGAAGCACCACACAGGCCTTCACCACTTCATCCACTGTTTCCAGTTTCAGATGAATGGCTGTGCCCAGAATGCGCCATCTGGAAACCAGTATACCGAAGGCACACTCTACAGTTCTCCTTGCCCTGGTCAGCCTGTAATTGAAAATTCTTTTGTTGTGGTCCAAGTCCCGGCTGGAGTAGGGTTTAAGCAGGTGTTGGCTCATCTGGAATGCCTCATCCCCAACCATTACAAATGACAATGGTGGAGTTTCGGTGTGGGGAAGAGGCCGTGGCATGGGGAAATTAAACTGGTTTTCATACAACCTCCGTCCCATGTCCGAGTTCTTAAACGCCTGTGAGTCATTCCCACGGCCAAATGCACCAATGTCCACCGCAACAAACATACAGTCTGCATCCGCAATGGCCATAAGAACTGTAGAATAGTACTTCTTGTAATTGTAGTACTCCGAGCCTGTTCTTTTGGGTTTGATAATCCGTATGTGTTTCCCATCAACTGCTCCCAAACAGTTGGGGAAATTGCAGGTTGTCCAGAATTTGTCAGCAATTTGTAGCCACTTTTCTGTGGTGGGCAGGGGCATAAATTCCGGACAGAGAACAGTCCACAATGCCCGGCAGGTGTCCAGAACAATTTCTGACAACGTGGAGATACCAATCCTGTACTGGAAGTGGAGTGAAGACAGGCTCTCTCCAGTAGCAAGGAATCTAGAGAAAGAACAAAAAAAAATTATTGTATATGTTTTTGTAAAACATTAATAATCCAAAAAATGAAATAAAAATAATTCTGCAGGTCTTTGTTTACTAGCTGGCAGAACAAGAATGATGTCATCTTTGGAATAGTACAAGGCATACATGGTATATATGGTAATACAATTATGCAGGCATTGGTTTCTCAATAATACGTACCGTAAAGTCACCAGGAGTCTTTCCTCTGGAGGAATCGCCCGACGGAGCTGTGTGTCCTGTCTCCTTATTAATTGTTGTACCCGAGCAAGTAAATCCATGAAGGATTGTTGTGACATCCGGGTGTAGTCGTTAAATTTCTCCGGGTTTGACTGCAGCTCACTGTAGAGGGTGTGATACGCTCCACGGCTCTCCCGGAGTTCTACAATGGGATGTACCCACAAACGACGACGCTGCCGTCTCCACTGTCTATCTCTCTTCCTTTGTTCATGGCAAGCAAAGGCATAAGCCCGAGCCATATCCATGTCCACATCAAGGTTGAAGAAGAAAGTCTGCATAAGCTGATCCATGTTCACCAAGGCAAATGCAAGCAAATGTGAAGAATGGCTGTGAACAGGCTCTATTTATATTTTCAATAAGACACGCCCACTGGTGTCCCATTGGTGGGTTCTGTTGAAAGAATTTTTCAAGGATTTTCATCATGTGTTTTGCACAGAAAAAACGCAAACGCAGACAAAAACGCTTTAAATCGCATAGAATCGCTTACAATCGCTGCGCTTTTCAAAAACAATGCGCACTATTCGTTGGCAAAATATCGCAGCGATTACACGCGTTTGCACGCGTTTTTTTCATGCGTTTGATGTGCGCTCGATGCGCAGCGCAAAAAAATGCAAGTGTGAAAGTAGCCTTACATCTGTTTGGATTTCAGTAATTAGGGTTTTCTGGTGTCAGTTGTCAGTGTTTATCCCACGCCCTTTATTTGCCCCGTTTCTTCTGTTTATCAGGCGATTGGGGGGTCTTTTGAAGATCATTCTCATATTGGGGGTATTCTGCACAGCAAGATTCATTGTTGTTTTTTATTTTTTGGATCCTCTGATCAGTGTTATCTTTGCAGTACTGAAGCCTCATTCATCGGCAGCCATGCCATCATCTCTTCAAGCTGAATCCTGTTGCTCATTGCTTTGGAATGGATCTATTTGGATTTCCAGGAATTCAGGAAGATTTCGATTTTGGAACAAGTTCAGCTTTAGGCTGGGGTCACACTAGCGACAAAATCGGACGACTGCAATGCGATGAAATATCGCATTGCAGTCGGACCTATGTTAATCTATGGAGCAGCTCATAGTATCAGATTTTTTGTGGTCCGTTTTAAACGTCCGAGTGCAATCGCAGCATGCTGCGATTGTCACCGATTGTGGGTCGACTATCGCCAATGCAAGTCAATGGGAGCGCTGAAAAATCTGATTACAAACGGATCGCACGTGTGACTTGCGATTAAATCGCACCGGTGTCCTTTAGAAAAGCCGGCAATTCATCCCGGCTATACTGTAAAATCACACTGACAGCTTTAATAAAGAATAGAATCAATACATATACACACATAGAATACATATATATATATATATATATGTCATTGTGATATATATATATATATATATATATATACATATATTTATAGTTCCTAGACTTCTACATACTGTAATAGCCGCTAATTCAATTGCCGGCTTTTGTGAAATCACAGAAGCCGACATGAAATGATACATTGTTTAGACACAGTTAACCATGTAATTTCCTGTATTTTGATATATGGTTTGAACTTACAATTACATAAGTGTATGTGTACAAAATTTCAGACATGTAGGGGTTAATTAAAGGTGTAAATTCGTTGTAAAAAAAAAGCGGGGGTTCCCGCTGTATTTTCTCCACCAGACAGACAAAGCAAGCGAGTGGGGGCAGATAATAATAGCCTAGGGAGGGTACATTTTTTTTGTGCCCCCCTGGCTACTGACATCTGCCCCCAGACACCCCAGAAAGGGCAAATCTAATTAGAGATTTGACACATTTTTTTTACAACGAATTTACACCTTTAATGAACCCCTACATGTCTGAAATTTTGTACACATACACTTATGTAATTGTAAGTTCAAACCATATATCAAAATACAGGAAATTACATGGTTAACTGTGTGTAAACAATGTATCATTTCATGTCGGCTTCTGTGATTTCACAAAAGCCGGCAATTGAATTAGCGGCTATTACAGTATGTAGAAGTCTAGGAATTATAAATATATATATATATATATATATATTTATATACACATGTCATAATGACATGTGTATATATATATATATATATATATATGTGTTCTATGTGTATATATCTATTCTTTCTATTGTGATTTAAATACTATTCTTTTGGATCCATTATATGTCATTTTTGCAAGCCTGCGAGAAATTCTCGCAATTCGGATGTAAATCGGATGTGACAACTACGGTCAGATGCGACTAAATCGCATCAACTACAAAAAATCGGATGCTAGTCGCATCAATGTTCATGAAATTTTAATCCGATTATCGACCGACTAAAACGGTCAGATTTTTTACTCGGTGTGTGTGACTCCAGCCTTAGGCCGGCGTCACACACAAAGACAAAAAATCGGTCCGTTTTAGACGGTCGACAATCGGAACAAAATCAAAACATCACACATCCTTCTGGCATCCGATTTTCCTTCAAAGATGCGATTTAATCGCATGTGTGTGTACCTTGTAACATCCGATTTTCATCCCACCACCGTTTTTTTGTCGCAACAAACCAAAAAGGTCAAATAACGGTTTTCAGGCCTGATACTAATTTAAATCATCAGGCACAGCTATATTTAAGTGATCTGCTACAGGTGTGAGGCTCCCACCTTTCACTGTTGTCATTTTGGTCCTTCTGCTTTGTGCTTGATACTTGCTTAATCCAAACATGAGCGACACACTCAGATTTTCGACAACTGAGCGTGTGCTGTTCCATTGGGTTATATCCAGACGTTTTGGAGAGCCATATCCTGTAATATCAGATCACAGAAGACACAGAAGGATGTGGGTACATCCACTTTTGACAAGAAGGCAAACTAAAGGACATTTTCACCGGCTATATTTGTCACTGCGTAGTCACGGAGATAAGTTTTTCCTATATTGTCGAATGACAATAGCTACGTTTGATAAGCTGCTTGACATTGTGCGCCCTGGGATCACATTTCAGGACACCAGGATGAGAAAATCTATTTCTGCAGAGGAACGCCTTCTTCTAACAATAAGGTATGTGTATTAACGATATGTTGATGATGTTTTTAGCCCCATACTCACTTTGCAAGTGTAGGAGCAGACTTCTTGTAATCTTCTAATGTGTGTATTTTATTTCTCAATCTTAGGTATCTAAATTATTGCCTATGGTGTATTTTACAGAAGCCATGGCTTGTAATCTAATTTCCACCATGTGTGCTGTAACAAACTCAAGCATTCTAAGTTTTTTTTTGTTTTTTTTCTAATTTGTAAACTGATTTGTCGATGTTCTATGTTTGTTACAGGTTCCTTTCTACTGGCATGTCCTACGCTGCTCTGCACTTAGAGTGTAAGGTTCTGTGTACATGTTCCTGAAACTCAGTTTTTCCGTCAGCCATTTTACTTTCTGTCTTGCTGCAGCTATCTTGCCCTCAGTCAATATGGAGTTTCCAGCTTGCATGTTCCCGCCCTGATTCTCTCCTCTTGCTTCTTAAGCAGCCACAGCTGAGCAATCAGTGCTTCAGAATCAAGCCTGCAGTGAACCTGTGACCTGACTCCTGGAAGCCTTGGACCTTGTACTCCAGTTATTTCCTATTGTGGAACTTTGGAACACTCGTGGACTTTGGAACCTTGCTATTTGATAAATCCACGTTTGCATGGACTTACGGTAACAGAGAAGAGATCCTGAACCTGTTGTGGAGAGTGATTGCTGAGCTTAAGTTACTCTGGCCTGCTGTGTCTCCTGCTTGTGTATCTGCAAACTGTGTGACTATTATTGCCACTTGTATGAAGTAATACAAGACCTTCTATATCAAACCTGTGACTCCTGTGTTTTCATCGCACCCAAGCACAAGACACTATATGAACTGTACTCCTTACATTACAAGATTCTGAAGCCAAACGTTAGTGTCTGCTGGGTCTGGAAAGGCTGTGTCTGCTGTAAACTGTGGATATCAGATGTCCGGTTGTACTTTCTGTGATGACAGTGGTTGTGACTTCTCACAACCATTCCAGGTGAGCAATTCCCTTAAGTTTTTTTTTCTCTGCAGTGTTACCACAGGTAAACACTATTGTTTTTTTTTTTTTCTTTCCTCTTTTGTGTCTGCTGTAACTGTGGATATCAGATGTCCGGTTGAACTTTCTGTGATGATAGTGGTTGTGACTTCTCACAACCATTCCAGGTGAGCAGTTCCCTTAATTTTTTTTTCTCTCTGCAGTGTTACCACAGGTAAACACTATTGTTTTTTTTTTTTCTCCTCTCCTCTCCTTCCAGTACTCCTGTCTTAAAAGATCTGGAAAATGGAGGCCCGCATAAAGGAACTTTGCGGAGTGACTGATAATATCCTTGCAGATTTGCAGACTATAAAAACCCGTTTTACAAACCTACAGGACCTCACTAATCACAATTTGCAAGTGTTTGGACAGACTGCCCAGGATTTGCGAGCCAGGATTGAGGTTCTAGAGGAGCGAGTCCAGGCTCCTGCCATAGCCCCGAGTTCTGGGATTCCCAAGTTGCCCCCTTTTCGTTTTGGCGGTGAACGTGAGAAATTCAGGGGATTTATTAATCAATGCAATCTTTTTTTTTTCTGCACATGCTTCACAATTTCCCACTGAACGATCTAAAGTGCTTACTATAATTATGTTGCTTACCAACAAGGCTTTGATGTGGGCAAACCCTCTGATTGAGACTGAGGATGAATGTTTGGATCATCTTGATGCTTTCATTTCAGCCATGGGGCAGGTGTTTGATGACCCCAATCGAGGTGCAACAGCTGAAGCAGCCATGTTAGCTTTGCGCCAAGGTAAGCACTCGGTAGCTGAATATGCCTTGGATTTCAGGAGATGGGCCCTTGATACCACCTGGGACAGTTCCGCCAAAAAATCTATTTTTCGAAAAGGGTTATCTCCACTGATTAAGGATGAACTTGCTCGTGCCGACCCTCCCACTGCGTTAGGTGACTTTATTAACTACTGCATCCGTATTGATACTCGTCTGACTGAACGCAGGCAAGAGAGATGGTTCGAAAGCAATCGCACTAACCTTTCCTACCTTCCTCTCCAGCTAAGGAACCTTTGAGTAGGATCACACGGGAACCTGAACCTGAACCCATGCAGGTAGACTCTTTACAACGACGGGTTAGTGATGCACGCAAGGAACATCGTTTTAAGGAGAATCTATGTTTCTATTGTGGTAAGTCAGGGCACTTCATTATAAACTGCCCCAGCCGTTCTCGTAAGACTACTGCAGCACTCATTCACTGTGAGTGTTGCGAGAGGGGATCTGTCAGGTCCGAGCCTCAGGCTCCAGAGAGATCTGCAGCAACAGATCTTGATTTCTCGGACTTAAACTCCGTTACTTCTGAGGACGTTGACTGTGTAAACGCTGCAATTTTTCAAGTTTCCTCAGCGGTGTCCCAGCTGAGTTGTAAGAAAAACAATTCTCATTGCTTTCTTTCCATCAAACTCTGGGTTGACTCAGCTTGGGTGTCTAGCTCTGCTATGATCGACTCAGGGGCAAGTGGAAATTTTATGGATGTCTCCTTTGCTCTGAAACAGGGGATACGTTCAGTGAAGAAGGCTACTCCAGTACAGATGGAAACTGTGGATGGCTCCCTGCTGACCTCTGGACCAGTGGATCAGGAAACAGAGCCTTTGAGGGTTCTTATGGGTAAAGATCATCAAGAGAAACTGTCCTTTATGCTTATCTCTTCTCCCCACTTTCCCATTATTCTAGGGCTACCATGGCTGCAGGCTCAGAATCCTACCATTAACTGGGAGACCAAGGAATTACACTTTCCAGAGAAACAGATGAGTCCAAAAGTTTCAGCTTGCTCTGTTCCTAAAGGAACCATGTCAGTCCCTGAACTACCAGCTGTATACCAGGACTATGTGGATTTATGTGACAAGAAGAACGCTGACCAGCTTCCCCCTCACCGTCCATATGATTGTCCAATTGAATTATTGCCTGGAGCAGAGATACCTTTTGGTAAGATCTACCCCCTGGCGGGGCCCGAACTAAAGGCTTTAAAGGATTACATAGACGAAAATCTAGCCAAGGGCTTCATACGCCCCTCTTCATCTCCTGCAGGTGCACCCATCTTCTTTGTAAAGAAGAAAGATGGATCCCTGAGACCCTGCGTAGACTATAGGGAACTCAATAAGGTTACTATTAGAAACCGTTATCCATTGCCTTTAATCCCTGAGTTATTGGAGAGAGTGCGACATGCCAAAATTTTCTCTAAACTAGATCTCCGTGGGGCCTATAACTTAGTCCGTATTAGACCTGGGGATGAATGGAAGACTGCATTCAGGTCACGCTATGGACACTTTGAATATCTAGTTATGCCTTTTGGTCTGAGTACCGCCCCAGCCACTTTCCAACACTTGGTGAATGACATCTTCAGGGATCTCCTAGATACATTCGTGGTGATTTATTTGGATGATATTCTAATTTTTTCTAACTCCACAGAGGAACATCATGGACATGTGAGAATGGTCTTGGAACGTCTAAGACAAAATCATCTTTACATCAAACTTGAAAAGTGTGAATTCCATAGGACCGAAATTCAATTTCTGGGGTATGTACTGTCTACACAAGGAATTAGTATGGATGGAAGCAAGACCCAAGCCATCAAGGATTGGCCAAGTCCTAGAAATGTGAAGGAGGTGCAGCGCTTCATCGGGTTTGCCAACTTCTATAGACGTTTCATTAGGAATTTCTCTGAGGTAGTGTCACCTATCACCCAACTTACCCGGAAAGAGTCTAGGTTCTCCTGGACTCCCCAAGCCCAGGAAGCATTTTCCCGTCTGAAAGATAAATTTACCACCGCACCTATCTTGGTACATCCCAACCCCGAACTTGCCTTCATAATAGAGGTGGATGCTTCAGACTGTGCCGTTGGAGCTATACTCTCTCAGAGAACAGGTGAGAAGAATGTCTTGCATCCCTGTGCCTTCTTTTCCCAGCAGTTGTCTTCGGCTGAGAGGAACTACGATGTGGGCAATAGAGAGTTGTTGGCCATTATTGCCGCCTTCAAAGAATGGAGACACCTTCTTCAGGGAGCTGCACAACAAATAGTCGTCCTGACAGACCATCGTAACCTTGAATTTATCAGGTCGGCTAAATGCCTGACTCCTCGCCAGGCTCGCTGGAATCTTTTCTTAAACCAATTTAATTTTGTTATTTCTTATAGACCAGGATCACGCAATGGAAAGGCTGATGCACTTTCTAGGATTCATTCAGCAGAGACCCGTCCACTTGCTCCTCCTAAGACTATTCTTCCTGACTCTAGATTCCTGGGAGTGATTCATAATCAAGACCTACTTAAGGACATCAAGGAAGCATACCATGCGGATTCTTTGTTGGCTCAACCCCCAAGGGACGTAAGTCTTGTCTTTAAGAATGGTGTGTGGATTCTGGGACAACGTTTGTATATTCCTGAAACAGTCAGATTGAGAGTATTGCAACTCATTCACGATTCCAAGATAGCTGGGCATAGAGGAATTCTAAAGACACAGGAATTTCTTTCTCGTTTCTTTTGGTGGCCCACTTGCAGGA
Organism: Oophaga sylvatica; assembly: GCA_033576555.1. Lineage (NCBI taxonomy): Eukaryota > Metazoa > Chordata > Amphibia > Anura > Dendrobatidae > Oophaga > Oophaga sylvatica. Next base: position 315,942,695 of record JARQOD010000003.1, read on the forward strand.
AGGATGTTTTAAACTATGTCACTTCATGTGAAGTCTGTGCAAGATGCAAAACACCTCGCTCCTCACCAACTGGTCTGTTACAACCTCTTCCCACCCCGTCCCGCCCGTGGGGATTCATTTTTATGGACTTCATTGTGGAGTTACCAACCTCTCAAGGGAAGAACACCATTCTAGTGGTGGTTGACCGTCTAACAAAGGCAGCTCATTTTATCCCTTGTGTCGGCTTACCCACTGCAAAACAGACATCAGATTTGATGATTAAAGATGTGTTTCGCTTACATGGAGTACCGGATGAGGTCATTTCGGATCGAGGGGTGCAATTCACTTCTAGGTTTTGGCAAAATTTCTGTGCAGCATTGGACATTAAAGTAAACCTTTCTTCTGCTTTTCATCCCCAGACTAATGGACAGACCGAACGAACCAATCAAACCCTGGAGCAGTATCTCCGCTGCTTTATCTGCCACCTACAGGATGATTGGGTGGATCTACTTCCATTAGCTGAGTTCTCTTATAACAACTCTCAGAGTGCCTCCACTAAGCAGTCTCCTTTTTACTCCAATCTAGGTTATCATCCTAACATTCTACCACGATTTCCCATAGAAACGCCTTTACCAGCAGTGGCTGAAAGAATCACGTCTTTACAGAAGAATATGGATCTTCTAAAGGAGAATCTGGAATCGGCTCAGGAAAGGTACAAGAAAGCAGCAGATAAATTTCGTAAACCTGCACCAGCTTTCAAGGTAGGAGACTTGGTCTGGCTGTCAACCAGAAATCTTAAGTTAAGGATTCCATCGTCTAAGTTGGGACATAAGTACATTGGACCCTATAAAATCAGTAAAATTATAAGTGCCGTTGCTTGTCGTCTTCAACTGCCCAGAACTATGAGAATTCACCCTGTCTTTCATGTATCCCTACTAAAGGCTGCGACACCCAATACGTTTCCTGGACGTTCTTCTCCTTGCCCTGACCCAGTGCTAGTCGATGGTCAGGAAGAATTTGTGGTGGAAAGGATTCTAGATTCCAGGTTGTATAGAAATCAGTTACAATATCTGATTAAATGGCAGGACTACCCAGTGGAGGACAACTCATGGGAACCAGTCAATAACGTTAATGCTCCTCGCTTGCTCCGTCAGTTTCATCAGAAGTACCCACACAAGCCTGGTCTGAGGTCATCCGGAGGTTGTCCCTAAGGGGGGAGTAATGTAAGGTTCTGTGTACATGTTCCTGAAACTCAATTTTTCCGTCAGCCATTTTACTTTCTGTCTTGGTGCAGCTATCTTGCCCTCAGTCAATATGGAGTTTCCAGCTTGCATGTTCCCGCCCTGATTCTCTCCTCTTGCTTCTTAAGCAGCCACAGCTGAGCAATCAGTGCTTCAGAATCAAGCCTGCAGTGAACCTGTGACCTGACTCCTGGAAGCCTTGGACCTTGTACTCCAGTTATTTCCTATTGTGGAACTTTGGAACACTCGTGGACTTTGGAACCTTGCTATTTGATAAATCCACGTTTGCATGGACTTACGGTAACAGAGAAGAGATCCTGAACCTGTTGTGGAGAGTGATTGCTGAGCTTAAGTTACTCTGGCCTGCTGTGCTCCTGCTTGTGTATCTGCAAACTGTGTGACTATTATTGCCACTTGTATGAAGTAATACAAGACCTTCTATATCAAACCTGTGACTCCGTGTTTTCATCGCACCCAAGCACAAGACACTATATGAACTGTACTCCTTACATTACATAGAGTTCCTAATAGGCAGATCAACAATTTCTGGCATTGTTCGGTCAACTTGTGTGGAAATTTGGAACAGAATACATGAAGAAGTCATGCCTGAACCCAAAATGAGTGACTGGTTGAGGATAGCACAGGGTTTTGAGCAAAAATGCCAATTTCCACACTGTATAGGAGCCCTGGACGGCAAGCATATACGTGTTTGCAAACCTCCTAACTCAGGCTCCCAATTCTTCAATTATAAACAATATTTTTCTGTTGTTTTGTTGGCCTTGGTCGACACAAACTACATGTTTATAATTGTAGACATTGGTGCCTATGGAAGGACTGGAGACTCTAGAGTCTTCAATACTTCCATAATGGGTAGGCGGATACGCACTAACCAACTGGACCTACCTCCAGCAAGTCAACTTACTGACTCCATTCCAGAACATGTGCCTTATGTTATAGTTGCGGATGAGGCCTTTCAATTAACCCGTAATGTAATGAGGCCATATCCCCGTCGCTATCTCACCCATCGGCGCAGAATATTTAATTGTCGGCTGTCACGTGCTCGTCGTCTGGTGGAGTGCACATTTGGAATTCTTTGTGCTAAATGGCGGGTACTTCAATCTGCAATTCAACTAAGTGAAGCCAATGTTAATGTGGTCCTCAAAACATGTGTGGTCCTACATAATTTTTGTAGAATACATGAACGCTCCTCTCAACATGTGGGTGAATTAGCCTCTGTGAATGTGTCTTTGCCTATGTCACCACCCATCCATCCCCGTCGTCAAACTTCAGGCATAAAAGTACGTGATGTGTTGACTCAATATTTTGTTTCCCCTGAGGGTGCTACTGCCTGGCAAGAGGAGGCATTAGTAGACATGTAGTGCAGCTATGTTTCTCTGTCCTAAAGCTATTTGTTATCAATTTATGTTATATGTTGTGATGTTTTTTTGGTCATGCTGTGTGTAAGATAAGCAGGGCATCAGCTTTTGAAATAAAGACATACAATCAATGGCACTTAAATTATTTTTTATCTCTGGTGTTTGGATTAGTGGCTTTATACTTTATGTTAATGGACTAATATGTCCTTAGTTTTTTGTAATTTCTTTGAACATAAAATAACATCAACAAAAACAATAAACATTTTCTATCTTCATAGAAAAAAATTAAAAAAATATAACAAAAACATAACACCTATAAGTGCTGGTAGGTGTGTGGTGGTGAAGGTGGAAGTCCAGCTTGGGAGGGCTGGCTAGACTGCTCTCCAGCCACTGTGTCAGCATGAGTGGTGGCTGACTGAGCAGTTTGCTGCATGGTTCTTGCTTGCTCTGGAGGTGGGTTTGGGTAAGGGAAGTTTGGGAACTGTTGTGGGTAGTCATAATATGAGTGGGCACTTACATTATAGCCCCCAAAATGGCCATGTCGACCATACCCATGTTGTGGCCAGCTTTGAACATTGGGTATGGTCGAGTGGGCATATTGTGACTGGCCACTATGTGCCATGGGTTGGAGCTGGTTAGCTCCATATAAAGAATCAGCAGTAGGATGAAGAGGAGGAGTTGGGTTCTGTTGGACACAAGGAGGAGGTGGAGGAGGAGGATGATGATGATGAGGTGGATCAGTGGCTGCTGCAGATTGTGCTGTATGTTGAGGCACCACTCTACATACATTTTCTGGACCAGCCACCCATGTATGTAGATAATTGACAAGGTTTGTTGGATCATTAGGTGGTCTTCCAGCATGCAACACAATATGCAGAGCATTTCTGATAAGCAGTCTGTGCTGGCTTGGAATTGCCCGGAGGTAAGGGGCCAGACTGCGGCAATAGGCCTCCTCACCATCATCATTAGCTACACTGGACAAATAGTCCAGCACTCCTCTGTCCACCTGCCTCCTTGTGACAGAACAAACTCCTTCTCTTCTACGCCTGGGTCGGCGTGCAACATCAGCTGTAGGCGAACCCACATCCAGGGGCCTACCAGGGCTGCTGCTCAGGGGAGGGTCTTGAGACTGTGAAGCCAATCTGTCAGACTCCACTGCTGGTGGTGGTGGTGGTGATGCTGCTGAAATTGCTGCTGAAGATGGACCAGCCTCCTCAACATCCCCCACAGGATCAATAAGTGGTTCAGAGTCCGAAGCTGGCTCTCTCTCAGTCAGGTTTGATTCGGTGCTAGAGAAGAATAAAAATTTATTATTATTGATTGATTGAAAATCATATAAATTTTGTACAGACATTAACTTACGGTCTCAAATCCAGAGCTGGAGCTAGAAAATTCAGGCGATCATAATATAAATATTTTCGCTTTCTTGTTCCTGCTGCCCTACTACGCCCCCTCAGCTGTCTCTCTCTCCTGTAGCTGTCTCTACAGCTGCGCCAATGTCTTGTAACATCTGAGACTGAAAAATGAAGTGTTAAAATATAATTTAAACATTATGTGCCTTTGGAATTTTTTTAATAAATACAAAAAAGCAGCAACATAGTATTTGAGAAAATTGGTCAAGGGGTGTAAAAAAACAATACAAAGTATATGTAATTAACCCCTTAACGACCGCCGATACGCCTTTTAACGGCGGTCATTAAGGGTACTTAAACCACAGCGCCGTTAATTAACGGCGCTGTGGAAAAAGTGAATAGCGCCCCCCAGAGGCGCATTTTCTCCGGGGTCTCGGCTACCGGGGGTAGCCGAGACCCCAGAGAACATGAATCGGGTCGGTTTTTACCGACACCGATGTTGCGATCGCCGTTATTAACCCTATAACGGCGACCGCAACAAAAAAAAAAAAAAATTGTGCCATTTAATTTCTCTGTCCTCTGATGTCATCGGACATCAGAGGACAGAGAAAAAGGGTCCCCAGGACCCCCATGTGGCCCCCGATCCAGTCCATGTGGCCCCCGGGCCCTCCGGTGTCCCCCGGTGCCGGCGCCGTTAAGACAATGGCGGGCGCATGCCCAGTGCGCCCGCCGCTATGTGCCGCTGTGCTGGTGGGGGATGGGCAAATATTCTCTGGGGTCTCGGCTACCGGGGTGAAGCATTATCTGAGCTCCTGATCTGGAAGGTGTTTTGCTGGCATCTTCCTGTCTCTTGTGGAAACCCTGCTGTTCCTACCTCAACCTTCTATCATTTAAACGGACTTGGTGCTTGAGTGTGATCTTGGCCGGCCCGTGCTCGGGCAGGCCCCGGCATCTGCTGACACAGTGAACTTCCACCGCCATATACTGCACCTCCAGAAGTCTTTCCACGGTCCGGTCACCTGTGCATCGCTGCTCCGGCCACTGGCCTCCAGTCCAGTATCGCCAGTAACGTGACAGAATACTCAGCCTCTCAAAAATGGAGGCCGCTGGAGCAGAAACTATGGATACACGTGTCAGAAAACTGCAGGGTGGAATGTCCAGTTTGCACACCGAACAGGTAAATGGAAAAGCACGGATGGACGCATTTATTGCACAAAGCGATCATAATGTCCCGAATCACCAACAAGCTATCCATGATCTGCAGAGTGCGGTACAAGTGTTGACTGCTCGAATTACACAGCTAGAAGGACAAGCTTCCGTCTCAGCGTCTGCCACGCCCCCCAAGCTACCACCTTTTCGTTTTGGCAGTGATCGAGATAAATTTTGTGGATTTTTGAATCAATGTTACCTGTTCTTCGATACACATGCTAATCAGTTCCCGACTGATAGGTCAAAGGTGCTATGCATCATTATGCTGTTAACCCACAAAGCGGTCGCTTGGGCTAATCCTCTGATTGAGACTCGGGACGCACGTTTAGACAATCTGGACGAGTTTATTCGAGCGATGCAGCAGATGTTTGATGACCCAAACCGTGCCACTACCGCTGAATCAACGTTGCTGGCATTACGACATGGCAAACGCCCCATCGCAGAGTATGCTATGGAGTATAGGAGGTGGGCCGTCAACACTGAATGGAATAATGCAGCAAAAGTAACTTTCTAGTGCAGTAAAGGACGAACTTGCCCGTGGAGAGACCCCTTCGGATCTGGATGATTTCATCAAGCATTGCATCCGGGTTGACACCCGTCTGTCTGAACGACGACAAGAGAAGTGGACCTCCATGAATCGTTCAACTAGCTCTTATAACTCCTCCCTGCCATCGGTCACTAAAGAAGTGCCTAGCCGGAATGTCCGAGATACAGAACTAGAGCCAATGCAGGTGGATGCGATCCAGAGACGAGCGAGTGCAGAACGAAGAGAACAGAGATTTAAAGAGAATCTATGTCTGTACTGCGGGGAAGCAGGACATTTTCTTATTAACTGTCCAAGTCGTCCCACAAACCGTTCAAGAAAAATGGTGTCTGCCATAATGGATCCTGATTCTTCCGACAAGGAGTCTTTCATCTCAGAGACTGATTACGCTAAAGATGAGATCCAGTCCATATCATCCATAGTTCCACCTACCAGGAAGGAGAACCGAGAATCACATTATTTTGTAACTATCAAACTGAAGGTTAACTCCCAGTGGATC
>JARQOD010000003.1:315948994-316011853 GCA_033576555.1 Oophaga sylvatica
GTGGGCAATAACCCTCTGATGAGACTGAGGATGAATGTATTGATCATCTTGATGCTTTCATTTCAGCCATGGGGCAGGTGTTTGATGACCCCAATTCGAGGTGCAACAGCTGAAGCAGCCATGTTAGTTTTGCGCCAAGGTAAGCACTCGGTAGCTGAATATGCCTTTGGATTTCAGGAGATGGCCCCTTGATACCACCTGGGACAGTTCCGCCAAAAAACTATTTTTCGAAAAGGGTATCTCCACTGATTAAGGATGAACTTGCTCGTGCCGACCCTCCCACTGCGTTAGGTGATTTTATTAACTACTGCACCGTATTGATACTCGTTGACTGAACGCAGGCAAGAGAGATGGTTCGAAAGCAATCGCACTAACCTTTCCTACCTTCCTCCCAGCTAAGGAACCTTTGAGTAGGATCACACGGGAACCTAACCTGAACCCATGCAGGTAGACTCTTTACACGACGGGTTAGTGATGCACGAAAGGAACATCGTTTTAAGGGAACTATGTTTCTATTGTGGTAAGTCAGGGCACTTCATTATAAACTGCCCCAGCCGTTCTCGTAAGACTACTGCAGCACTCATTCACTGTGAGTGTTCGAGAGGGGATCTGTCAGGCCCGAGCCTCAGGCTCCAGAGAGATCTGCAGCAACAGATCTTGATTTCTCGGACTTAAACTCCGTTATTTTCTGAGGACGTTGACTGTGTAAACGCTGCAATTTTTCAAGTTTCCTCAGCGGTGTCCCAGCTGAGTTGTAAAAAAAAACATTCTCATTGCTTTCTTTCCATCAACTCTGGGTTGACTCAGCTTGTGTCTAGCTCTGCTATGATCGACTCCAGGGGCAAGGGGAAAAATTTTATGGATGTCTCCTTTGCTCTGAAACAGGGGATACGTTCAGTGAAGAAGGCTACTCCGTACAGATGGAAACTGTGGATGGCTCCCTGCTGACCTCTGGACCAGTGGATCAGGAAAACAGAGCCTTTGAGGTTTCTTATGGGTAAAGATCATCAAGAGAAACTGTCCTTTATGCTTATCTCTTCTCCCCACTTTCCATTATTCTAGGGCTACCATGGCTGCAGGCTCAAAATCCTACCATTAAATGGGAGACCAAGGAATTACACTTCCAGAGAAACAGATAGTCCAAAAGTTTCAGCTTGCTCTGTTCCTAAAGGAACCTTTCCCAGTCCCTGAACTACCAGCTGTATACCAGGACTATGGGATTTTGTGAAAAGAAGAACGCTGACCAGCTTCCCCCTCACCGTCCAATGATTTCCAATTGTTTTGCCTGGAGCAGAGATACCTTTTGGTAAGATCTACCCCCTGGGGGGGGGCCCGAACTAAGGCTTTAAAGGATTACTAGACGAAACAGCCAAGGGCTCATACGCCCCTTTCATCTCCTGCAGGGCACCCCTTCTTTTAAAAAAGAAAGAGGATCCCTGAGACCCTGCTAACTATAGGGAACTCAAAAGGTTACTATTGAAACCGTTATCCATTCCTTTAACCCTGATTTATTGGAGAGAGTGCGACATGCCAAAATTTTCTCTAAACTGATCTCCGTGGGGCCTATAACTTAGTCCTATTAGGGCCTGGGGGTGAATGGAAGACTGCTTAGGTCACGCTAGGAATTTGAAATTAGTTATCCTTTTGGTCTGGTACCCCCCCACCACTTTCCAACACTTTGGGGAATGACATCTTCAGGGATCTCCTAATACATTCGTGGTGATTTTTTTGGATGATATTCTAATTTTTTTTTTAACTCCCAAGGAACAATCATGGACATGTGAGAATGGTCTTGAACGTCTAAGACAAAATATCTTTACACAACTGAAAAGTGTGAATTCCATAGGACCGAAAATTCAATTTCTTTTGGGGTATGTAGTCTAAAAGAATTAGTATGGATGGAAGCAAGACCCAAGCCATCAAGGATTGGCCAAGTCCTAAAATGTGAAGGGGGTGCAGCGTTCTTCGGGTTTGCCAACTTCTATAGACTTTTCATTAGGAATTTTCTGAGGGATGTCACTACACCCAAAATTCCCCGGGAAAAAGGGCTAGGTTTTTCCTGGACTCCCCCCAAACCCAGGGGAAACTTTTTTCCCCCCTCTGAAAGATAAATTTACCACCGCACCTATCTTTGACATCCCAACCCCGAACTTGCCTTCATAATAGAGGTGGATGCTTCAGACTGTGCCGTTGGGCTATACTCTCTCAGAGAACAGGTGAGAAGATGTCTTGCATCCCTGGCCTCTTTTCCCAAGTTGTCTTCGGCTGAGAGGAACTACATGTGGGCAATAGAGAGTTTTTGGCCATTATTGCCGCCTTCAAAGAAGGAGACACCTTCTTCAGGGAGCTGCACAACAAATAGTCGTCGACAGACCTCGTAACCTTGAATTTATCGGTCGGCTAAATGCCTGACTCCTCGCCAGGCTCGCTGGAATCTTTTTTAAACCAATTTAATTTTGTTATTTCTTATAGACCAGGATCACGCAAGGAAAGGCTTGATGCACTTTTAGGATTCATTCAGCAGAGACCCGTCCACTTGCTCCTCCTAAGACTATTCTCCTGACTTGATTCTGGGAGTGATTCATAATCAAGACCTCTTAAGACTCAAGGAAGCAACCATGCGGATTCTTTGTTGGCTCAACCCCAAGGGACGTAAGTCTTGTCTTTAAGAATGGTGTGTGGATTCTGGGAAACGTTTGTATATTCCTGAAACAGTCAGAATTGAGGTATTGCAACCTTCCGTTCCAAGATAGCTGGGGTAGGGAATTCTAAAGACACAGGAATTTCTTTCTCGTTCTTTGGGGCCCCCTTTCAGGAAGGTGTTTTAAATTGTCACTTCATGTGAAGCTGTGCAAGATGCAAAACAACCTCGCTCCTCCCAACGGTCTGTTTCAACCTCTTCCCACCCCGTCCCGCCCTGGGGATTTATTTTTATGGATTTTTTTGTGGATTACCAACCTCTCAAGGGAAAAAACCCATTCTAGGGTGGTTGACCGTCTTAAAAAGGCAGCTCATTTTACCTTGTGTCGGCTTACCCACTGCAAACAGACATCAGATTTGTGATTAAAGATTGTTTCGCTCATGGAGTACCGGGTGAGGTCATTCGGATCGAGGGGTGCAATTCACTTCTAGGTTTTGGCAAAATTTCTGTGCAGCATGGACATTAAAGTAACCTTTCTTCTGCTTTTCATCCCCAGACTAATGGACAGACCGAACGAACCAATCAAACCCTGGAGCAGTATCTCCGCTGCTTTATCTGCCACCTACAGGATGATGGGTGGATCTACTTCCATTAGCTGAGTTCTCTTATAACAACTCTCAGAGTGCCTCCACTAAGCAGTCTCCTTTTTACTCCAATCTAGGTTATCATCCTAACATTCTACCACGATTTCCCATAGAAACGCCTTTACCAGCAGTGGCTGAAAGAATCACGTCTTTACAGAAGAATATGGATCTTCTAAAGGAGAATCTGGAATCGGCTCAGGAAAGGTACAAGAAAGCAGCAGATAAATTTCGTAAACCTGCACCAGCTTTCAAGGTAGGAGACTTGGTCTGGCTGTCAACCAGAAATCTTAAGTTAAGGATTCCATCGTCTAAGTTGGGACATAAGTACATTGGACCCTATAAAATCAGTAAAATTATAAGTGCCGTTGCTTGTCGTCTTCAACTGCCCAGAACTATGAGAATTCACCCTGTCTTTCATGTATCCCTACTAAAGGCTGCGACACCCAATACGTTTCCTGGACGTTCTTCTCCTTGCCCTGACCCAGTGCTAGTCGATGGTCAGGAAGAATTTGTGGTGGAAAGGATTCTAGATTCCAGGTTGTATAGAAATCAGTTACAATATCTGATTAAATGGCAGGACTACCCAGTGGAGGACAACTCATGGGAACCAGTCAATAACGTTAATGCTCCTCGCTTGCTCCGTCAGTTTCATCAGAAGTACCCACACAAGCCTGGTCTGAGGTCATCCGGAGGTTGTCCCTAAGGGGGAGTAATGTAAGGTTCTGTGTACATGTTCCTGAAACTCAATTTTTCCGTCAGCCATTTTACTTTCTGTCTTGGTGCAGCTATCTTGCCCTCAGTCAATATGGAGTTTCCAGCTTGCATGTTCCCGCCCTGATTCTCTCCTCTTGCTTCTTAAGCAGCCACAGCTGAGCAATCAGTGCTTCAGAATCAAGCCTGCAGTGAACCTGTGACCTGACTCCTGGAAGCCTTGGACCTTGTACTCCAGTTATTTCCTATTGTGGAACTTTGGAACACTCGTGGACTTTGGAACCTTGCTATTTGATAAATCCACGTTTGCATGGACTTACGGTAACAGAGAAGAGATCCTGAACCTGTTGTGGAGAGTGATTGCTGAGCTTAAGTTACTCTGGCCTGCTGTGCCTCCTGCTTGTGTATCTGCAAACTGTGTGACTATTATTGCCACTTGTATGAAGTAATACAAGACCTTCTATATCAAACCTGTGACTCCTGTGTTTTCATCGCACCCAAGCACAAGACACTATATGAACTGTACTCCTTACATTACATAGAGTTCCTAATAGGCAGATCAACAATTTCTGGCATTGTTCGGTCAACTTGTGTGGAAATTTGGAACAGAATACATGAAGAAGTCATGCCTGAACCCAAAATGAGTGACTGGTTGAGGATAGCACAGGGTTTTGAGCAAAAATGCCAATTTCCACACTGTATAGGAGCCCTGGACGGCAAGCATATACGTGTTTGCAAACCTCCTAACTCAGGCTCCCAATTCTTCAATTATAAACAATATTTTTCTGTTGTTTTGTTGGCCTTGGTCGACACAAACTACATGTTTATAATTGTAGACATTGGTGCCTATGGAAGGACTGGAGACTCTAGAGTCTTCAATACTTCCATAATGGGTAGGCGGATACGCCACTAACCAACTGGACCTACCTCCAGCAAGTCAACTTACTGACTCCATTCCAGAACATGTGCCTTATGTTATAGTTGCGGATGAGGCCTTTCAATTAACCCGTAATGTAATGAGGCCATATCCCCGTCGCTATCTCACCCATCGGCGCAGAATATTTAATTGTCGGCTGTCACGTGCTCGTCGTCTGGTGGAGTGCACATTTGGAATTCTTTGTGCTAAATGGCGGGTACTTCAATCTGCAATTCAACTAAGTGAAGCCAATGTTAATGTGGTCCTCAAAACATGTGTGGTCCTACATAATTTTTGTAGAATACATGAACGCTCCTCTCAACATGTGGGTGAATTAGCCTCTGTGAATGTGTCTTTGCCTATGTCACCACCCATCCATCCCCGTCGTCAAACTTCAGGCATAAAAGTACGTGATGTGTTGACTCAATATTTTGTTTCCCCTGAGGGTGCTACTGCCTGGCAAGAGGAGGCATTAGTAGACATGTAGTGCAGCTATGTTTCTCTGTCCTAAAGCTATTTGTTATCAATTTATGTTATATGTTGTGATGTTTTTTTGGTCATGCTGTGTGTAAGATAAGCAGGGCATCAGCTTTTGAAATAAAGACATACAATCAATGGCACTTAAATTATTTTTTATCTCTGGTGTTTGGATTAGTGGCTTTATACTTTATGTTAATGGACTAATATGTCCTTAGTTTTTTGTAATTTCTTTGAACATAAAATAACATCAACAAAAACAATAAACATTTTCTATCTTCATAGAAAAAAATTAAAAAAATATAACAAAAACATAACACCTATAAGTGCTGGTAGGTGTGTGGTGGTGAAGGTGGAAGTCCAGCTTGGGAGGGCTGGCTAGACTGCTCTCCAGCCACTGTGTCAGCATGAGTGGTGGCTGACTGAGCAGTTTGCTGCATGGTTCTTGCTTGCTCTGGAGGTGGGTTTGGGTAAGGGAAGTTTGGGAACTGTTGTGGGTAGTCATAATATGAGTGGGCACTTACATTATAGCCCCAAAATGGCCATGTCGACCATACCCATGTTGTGGCCAGCTTTGAACATTGGGTATGGTCGAGTGGGCATATTGTGACTGGCCACTATGTGCCATGGGTTGGAGCTGGTTAGCTCCATATAAAGAATCAGCAGTAGGATGAAGAGGAGGAGTTGGGTTCTGTTGGACACAAGGAGGAGGTGGAGGAGGAGGATGATGATGATGAGGTGGATCAGTGGCTGCTGCAGATTGTGCTGTATGTTGAGGCACCACTCTACATACATTTTCTGGACCAGCCACCCATGTATGTAGATAATTGACAAGGTTTGTTGGATCATTAGGTGGTCTTCCAGCATGCAACACAATATGCAGAGCATTTCTGATAAGCAGTCTGTGCTGGCTTGGAATTGCCCGGAGGTAAGGGGCCAGACTGCGGCAATAGGCCTCCTCACCATCATCATTAGCTACACTGGACAAATAGTCCAGCACTCCTCTGTCCACCTGCCTCCTTGTGACAGAACAAACTCCTTCTCTTCTACGCCTGGGTCGGCGTGCAACATCAGCTGTAGGCGAACCCACATCCAGGGGCCTACCAGGGCTGCTGCTCAGGGGAGGGTCTTGAGACTGTGAAGCCAATCTGTCAGACTCCACTGCTGGTGGTGGTGGTGGTGATGCTGCTGAAATTGCTGCTGAAGATGGACCAGCCTCCTCAACATCCCCCACAGGATCAATAAGTGGTTCAGAGTCCGAAGCTGGCTCTCTCTCAGTCAGGTTTGATTCGGTGCTAGAGAAGAATAAAAATTTATTATTATTGATTGATTGAAAATCATATAAATTTTGTACAGACATTAACTTACGGTCTCAAATCCAGAGCTGGAGCTAGAAAATTCAGGCGATCATAATATAAATATTTTCGCTTTCTTGTTCCTGCTGCCCTACTACGCCCCCTCAGCTGTCTCTCTCTCCTGTAGCTGTCTCTACAGCTGCGCCAATGTCTTGTAACATCTGAGACTGAAAAATGAAGTGTTAAAATATAATTTAAACATTATGTGCCTTTGGAATTTTTTTAATAAATACAAAAAAGCAGCAACATAGTATTTGAGAAAATTGGTCAAGGGTGTAAAAAAACAATACAAAGTATATGTAATTAACCCCTTAACGACCGCCGATACGCCTTTTAACGGCGGTCATTAAGGGTACTTAAACCACAGCGCCGTTAATTAACGGCGCTGTGGAAAAAGTGAATAGCGCCCCCCAGAGGCGCATTTTCTCCGGGGTCTCGGCTACCGGGGGTAGCCGAGACCCCAGAGAACATGAATCGGGTCGGTTTTTACCGACACCGATGTTGCGATCGCCGTTATTAACCCTATAACGGCGACCGCAACAAAAAAAAAAAAAAATTGTGCCATTTAATTTCTCTGTCCTCTGATGTCATCGGACATCAGAGGACAGAGATAAAGGGTCCCCAGGACCCCCATGTGGCCCCCGATCCAGTCCATGTGGCCCCCGGGCCCTCCGGTGTCCCCCGGTGCCGGCGCCGTTAAGACAATGGCGGGCGCATGCCCAGTGCGCCCGCCGCTATGTGCCGCTGTGCTGGTGGGGGGATGGGCAAATATTCTCTGGGGTCTCGGCTACCGGGGGTGAAGCATTATCTGAGCTCCTGATCTGGAAGGTGTTTTGCTGGCATCTTCCTGTCTCTTGTGGAAACCCTGCTGTTCCTACCTCAACCTTCTATCATTTAAACGGACTTGGTGCTTGAGTGTGATCTTGGCCGGCCCGTGCTCGGGCAGGCCCCGGCATCTGCTGACACAGTGAACTTCCACCGCCATATACTGCACCTCCAGAAGTCTTTCCACGGTCCGGTCACCTGTGCATCGCTGCTCCGGCCACTGGCCTCCAGTCCAGTATCGCCAGTAACGTGACAGAATACTCAGCCTCTCAAAAATGGAGGCCGCTGGAGCAGAAACTATGGATACACGTGTCAGAAAACTGCAGGGTGGAATGTCCAGTTTGCACACCGAACAGGTAAATGGAAAAGCACGGATGGACGCATTTATTGCACAAAGCGATCATAATGTCCCGAATCACCAACAAGCTATCCATGATCTGCAGAGTGCGGTACAAGTGTTGACTGCTCGAATTACACAGCTAGAAGGACAAGCTTCCGTCTCAGCGTCTGCCACGCCCCCCAAGCTACCACCTTTTCGTTTTGGCAGTGATCGAGATAAATTTTGTGGATTTTTGAATCAATGTTACCTGTTCTTCGATACACATGCTAATCAGTTCCCGACTGATAGGTCAAAGGTGCTATGCATCATTATGCTGTTAACCCACAAAGCGGTCGCTTGGGCTAATCCTCTGATTGAGACTCGGGACGCACGTTTAGACAATCTGGACGAGTTTATTCGAGCGATGCAGCAGATGTTTGATGACCCAAACCGTGCCACTACCGCTGAATCAACGTTGCTGGCATTACGACATGGCAAACGCCCCATCGCAGAGTATGCTATGGAGTATAGGAGGTGGGCCGTCAACACTGAATGGAATAATGCAGCAAAAGTAACTTTCTAGTGCAGTAAAGGACGAACTTGCCCGTGGAGAGACCCCTTCGGATCTGGATGATTTCATCAAGCATTGCATCCGGGTTGACACCCGTCTGTCTGAACGACGACAAGAGAAGTGGACCTCCATGAATCGTTCAACTAGCTCTTATAACTCCTCCCTGCCATCGGTCACTAAAGAAGTGCCTAGCCGGAATGTCCGAGATACAGAACTAGAGCCAATGCAGGTGGATGCGATCCAGAGACGAGCGAGTGCAGAACGAAGAGAACAGAGATTTAAAGAGAATCTATGTCTGTACTGCGGGGAAGCAGGACATTTTCTTATTAACTGTCCAAGTCGTCCCACAAACCGTTCAAGAAAAATGGTGTCTGCCATAATGGATCCTGATTCTTCCGACAAGGAGTCTTTCATCTCAGAGACTGATTACGCTAAAGATGAGATCCAGTCCATATCATCCATAGTTCCACCTACCAGGAAGGAGAACCGAGAATCACATTATTTTGTAACTATCAAACTGAAGGTTAACTCCCAGTGGATCACCGCATCAGCCATGATTGACTCTGGGGCCAGCGGGATGTTCATGGATTCTGCATTTGCTCAAAATCATGGCATAGATGTGCAGAAAAGACGTTCACCTATTGTGATGGAGACGGTAGATGGATCTCCACTGAATTCGGGGCCAGTGGATCATGAGACAGGACTTTTGGAGATCTTTATTGAGCCCCAGCATCGTGAGATGTTAACCTTCCTAATTATTTCTTCTCCACATTTTCCCATCATTTTAGGTTTGCCCTGGCTGCAGAAGCAAAATCCTATCATCGATTGGGAGATGAAAAAGATCAGTTTCCCCGAAAAGGAAGTTCAAGCAGTGGTTCCAAGTGAATCCACATTAGAAGCAGTTCAGAATCCAGAATTGCCTCAGCTCCCAGCGGTGTACGAAGATTTCTTAGATGTCTGTGACAAGAAGAGAGCGAATACACTTCCTCCGCATCGACCATACGACTGCCCAATAGAACTACTCCCGGGAGCGGCTATACCGTTTGGAACTATCTACTCCAAACGGTATAGCTATCTACCCTTTAGCGGGTCCTGAACTGAAGGCTCTCAAAGAATTTATTGATGAAAATCTAAGCAAAAAATTCATTCGTCCATCATCTTCTCCCGCTGGAGCCCCTATATTCTTTGTTAAAAAGAAGGATGGAACATTACGGCCAGTAGTGGACTACAGGGAGCTTAATAAAGTCACGGTAAAAAATCGTTATCCTCTACCGTTGATCCCGGAACTACTAGAAAGAGTACAAAGTGCGAAGATCTTCACTAAGTTAGATTTACGTGGGGCATACAATTTAGTACGTATAAAGCCTGGAGATGAATGGAAAACGGATTTTCGTACCCGATACGGACACTTTGAAAGTCTAGTGATGCCCTTCGGACTCGCCAATGCTCCAGCTACCTTCCAGCACCTGGCAAATGATATTTTCCGAGACCTGTTGGATCAGTTCGTGGTCGTTTATCTAGATGACATCCTGATCTTTTCAAACTCTATGGAGGAACATCAGACTCACGTAAGACAAGTGCTACAACGATTAAGGGAGAATTCGTTATATATTAAATTAGAAAAATGTGAATTCCATCAAGAAGAGATTCAGTTCTTGGGATATGTCATTTCACCTCAAGGATTACAATGGATGCTAAGAAAACGCAAGCTATCACCGAGTGGCCTATCCCTAAAATGTGAAAGAAGTTCAGCGTTTTGTGGGGTTCGCCAACTTTTACAGACGTTTTATTAAGAATTTTTCAGAAATCGTGCTACCCATCACGCAACTAACAAAAAAGGGAGCAAAATTCATCTGGACACCCCAAGCGCAAGAAGCGTTCTCTCGCTTAAAAAGGAAATTCACAACGGCTCCCATATTACGCCATCCTGACCCTGAATTGGCTTTTATCATTGAGGTGGATGCTTCAGACTGTGCGGTCGGCGCTATCCTCTCCCAGAGGACAGGGGAAAAGAAGTTGCTGCATCCATGTGCATTTTTCTCACAACGTATGTCTGTAGCCGAAAAGAACTATGACGTGGGAAATAAAGAATTGCTCGCCATCATATCAGCATTCAAAGAGTGGAGACATCATCTCCAAGGGGCTGCACAGCAAATTTTGGTGTTGACCGATCATCGCAATCTGGAGTTTATCAGGTCTGCAAGATGCCTCTCTCCTCGGCAGACCCGTTGGAGTCTGTTTTTGAATCAATTCAATTTTGTAATTTCAAATCGACCAGGCTCCCGCAACAAGAAAGCAGACGCATTATCCAGAATGTTTTCAAGCGAAGCTAATCTTGTAACAACACCCAAACCCATTGTGGCAGATACTAAGATCTTGGGAGTAATACATGATGGAGATTTGCTGGAAGATTTGAAAGCAGCATACGAAACAGACTCGTTTCTATCACATCCATCAGGGGACGTGCATCTGCTTTTTAAAAATCAAGTATGGACTGATGGTCGACGACTATATGTACCAGAAGCAGCTCGGTTAAAAGTTCTACAACTAGTGCACTATTCTAAGATTGCAGGACACAAAGGGACACAGAAAACGCAGGAGTTTTTGTCACGTTTCTTTTGGTGGCCGAACTTTCAAGAAGACGTGAAGAAGTACGTTAATTCCTGTGACATCTGTGCCAGATATAAGACTCCACGTGCATCCCCTATGGGACTATTGCAGCCTCTCGCCATCCCAACACGACCGTGGGGATCGATTTCAATGGACTTTATAGTAGATCTACCAGAGTCCAAGGGAAAGACATCCATTCTGGTAGTAGTGGATCGACTTACGAAAGCAGCGCATTTCATTCCGTGTTCAGGTCTGCCTTCAGCAAAAGATACAGCCGATCTGATAATTTGCAATGTTTTTCGCCTCCATGGAGTGCCGGATGAAGTCGTCTCAGATCGAGGTGTGCAATTTACATCCAAATTTTGGCGCAGTTTATGCTCAGCGCTAGACATCAAAGTACGATTGTCAACCGCTTACCATCCGCAATCTAACGGCCAGACAGAACGTACAAATCAGACGCTGGAGCAGTATCTTTGTTGTTATATTTGCCATCTACAAGACGACTGGGTGGATCTGCTGCCATTTGCGGAATTTTCATATAACAATTCACAGAATGCCTCTACGAAACAGACGCCATTTTTTGCAAATCCTGGATATCACCCAAACATCCTTCCCAAAAATCCTGTGGCACCATTAATACCAGCAGTCGCAGAAAGAATCTCTCTATTACAGCAAAATCTTAATGTTCTGAAAGACACATTAAAGTAAGCTCAGGAGAAATACAAAAAAGCGGCCGACAGGTATCGGAGACCCACTCCCACGTTTAGGGTTGGAGATCGAGTGTGGTTATCCACTAAGAATTTGAAATTGAAGATTCCTTCTCCTAAATTAGGACAAAAGTTTGTGGGACCATACAAAATCAGTAAGATTGTGAGTCCATTAGCCGTTCGTCTACAGCTACCAACATCAATGAAGATTTCCCTTGGTGGCCCTGATTTTGCTCGGGTGGACACTGTCCTTTTCCTGCGGTTTGTATATTTAGTTAGATATGTGACAATATCTTACCATGCCGCAGCGACTATATGTAGTTTGATCTATGGTTCCACCTAAGTGGCCACATACTTTGGATGTTCTGCAGGACACTAACCATCTTTGCGAGGAGATTTATACTTGGTATAATCTATGCATTGCATTTGTATAGATATTTTAGATATTACTTCTGTACCTTACTCAGCAACGCTTTAGCGTCCCGTTTTTTTGCTGATTGCACATATGCACTTTGGTGTTCTTACTGTTATACCTGTTGTATATATGTTACAATAAATATTTCTATTTTTCTCATCATTCCCTGGACTTGGTGATTGTTTTTTTCTTTTCCTGTTTTTTGCTATTGCTTGTCAGCGATTTGTCCAATATTTAGTCAGCCA
This sequence comes from Oophaga sylvatica, assembly GCA_033576555.1. NCBI lineage: Eukaryota > Metazoa > Chordata > Amphibia > Anura > Dendrobatidae > Oophaga > Oophaga sylvatica. Next base: position 315,961,431 of record JARQOD010000003.1, read on the forward strand.
TATTTGGTATCACAATGTAATTTTTGGTATTGTCTACGTAATTATTTATTCATAATGATACCTCTTTCTCGTTGAAACATTATCTAATCCATACTGAGCCTGACAGCGTCTGTCTGTGACTCCGCAAATATATACGGAGATTTACAATTTTCCCCTATACTATATACACCTGGTTTCTTGTGATACAGTACCCTTTTTCTGCTTTTTATATTCTGGTCTAATCCATACTGAGCCTGAGAGCGTCTGTCTGTGACTCCGGAAATATATACGGAGATTTACAATTTCCCCTATACTATATACACCTGGTATCTTGTGATACAGTACCCTTTTTCTGTTTTTTATATTCTGGTCTAATCCATACTGAGCCTGAGAACGTCTGTCTGTGACTCCAGAAATATATACGGAGATTTAAATTTTCACCTACACCGTATACAGCTGTACGCTTCTGATACAGTACCATATATCTGCTGTTATTTTTGGTACATTTTCCCAAACATGAGGAAGTATGGTGGAACAGGCCGCGGACGTGGGCGGGGTGGGGGACCAGCTGGTACTGATGGTGGAGGTGGTGCATCTGCTGGTAATACCAAAAAAAAAAAAAAAAAAAATCATGCATGTGTTAATATGCATTTACATTTTGCATACACATCAACTTACTTTTTCAGTTCAGATCTAGTTTTCTGGTAGCACCAAAAGCACAATAGCACCTAAGGCAGGAGGTGTTGAGCCTGCGTCACCGTCTGGCTCCAGAAGGCCTGGAAGGCTCCCTTTTCTGGGAGTAGGTAAACCGCTTTTAAAGCCGGAGCATCAGAAACAGGTTTTGGCTTACATTGCCGAAACAGCCTCCAGCTCTATCGCCTCCTCTTCTGAAGTTTCAAAAAATGCAAGCACTGAGTCGTCAGTGCAGGCTCCTGGTCAGGAACAACACCTTTCCTTGTGTCCTTCACCCCCACCAAAAGTGAAGGATGCGGCAGGCCACACTTCAGATTACTCCATGGAGCTCTTTTCACATACCATGCCTAGGTTATCAAGTCAAATCCTGAATTCCACAGTCCAAGATGAATATGACATGGAGTGCACTGATGCACAGCCACTGCTATATGATTCTGCTGGTATATTCACCCAGAGCACTACATTGCCCTCGCAGTCTCCTGAGCCAGAATCTGACCCTGATGAAACTCAGGTGCCCCTTCCCGCATACTATACCACCTTACACGGTGACACAGAGGAAGGTGCAGATGAAATTGAAGAGGAGGTGATGGATGACCCAGTTGTTGACCCAGATTGACATCCATTGGGGGAAGAGGGTGCCGCTGTGAATAGCTCCGAAGAGGAGAAGGATCCGCAGCAGGCATTGACATCGCAGCAGCGGTTATCTGGCAGGCCCATAGCAGTCCAAAAATGTGTTAAATAAAAAAAAGAGATGCAAAACAGCTTGGCCAGACGGTCAAATTAGCACAGCGTGCAAGCCCTGAAAATTTATCCCATAGTAGGAAGAGTGCAGTGTGGCACTTTTTGGACCAAAATCCTATTGGTGAGGCAAAGGTTATCTGTAAGAAGTGCGGAAGGACCTTTAGCCGAGTGAAAAATCTCCGAAATTTGAATACCAGTTGCATAATTAATTAGACATTTAAACAGCATGCACTTGCAAGCATGGACGGACTACAAACCCTCAGGTAGCACATGTGCACCTGCTCCGACTGAAGGTAGCCAGCAACGCTACATCGCTTCCCCCACTGTAAGCCCACTGGTTAGCACACCACCAGCAAGAATTGTTGAGGTGTCGTCGCAAGGTCAAAGCAGTCAGGGAACAAAATGAATGAATAGGAGGGCACTACTAAATGGTCTCAAAGAAAGGGGGTTCTCCAAGGGCATGTTTAGGAAAGACAATGAAAAATAGAGAAAAACAACATGCCTAAAAAATGGGAACACCACCAAAACAAAATATATAAAAAAATATCAAATTTTATTGAAGGCACACAAAAACATGCACAAAAACACACAACAATGATTAAAAACAACAAAAATACTGGTCATGCCATATGGTAATGGTGCCATGACTCCTCCCTGTCAAGAACCCACACAGCACAAAAATGTATACAATGATATGAAAAAAAAAAAATCAAATAGATATAATGATATGAAAAATAATCAAATAGATATGTCCCAGAAATGCACATCATATGAAGAAAATCCAATGAATAAACAAAAGCTAATGATATATACACAGAAATATACATATACAGATGTGACTTTTTGCAGCACCATAGACAAGAATACCTGGTAGTGAACCAATGGAGACAGGTACCAATAAGCAAGTGAATGTGAATGAAACATCCTGCTGTTGTGAATGGACTTGAAATGAGTTCTGAGCAGAGGCTCCCTCTGGTGGTTACAAGCGGTACTGGACTGTCCAGTGAAGATTGTGAGGAGTGGGAATCAGGTGTTACTGACTGGTCTTATATAAGGGAGTCGCCTTCCCATCAGGGTTGCCGGTGATCAATTGTTCTGGTCTCAATCCTTGAGTCCTGTTTCCTTTGTAGCCTGCTGTGTCGTGTCTGCATCTCCTGCTAACAGATAAGACATTTTCTTCTTTTTGTTTTTGTGCTTGATTTTTGCATTTTGTCCTGCACTTCTGTGGGGGCCTTCAGGGTCCCCTCCGGGGGCTTTTGCCCTCTCAGTTTAGTTCAGCCACTGATGTTTGTACTTTTGCTTTTTCCAGTTTTTTCAGTGGCTGCTGTTTTGATTTTGTTACACCAGAGAACTAATTTAGGTGGTAGAGGTCGTGTGATCTCAGGTGATTTTGAAATTAGTAGAGTTGGTGCTTTTCAGGGTTTTTTGGGATTGCAGTAAGTGCCCTTCCTATCCTTTTCTATTTAGGTAGTTTGGGCCCCAACGTTTGCTCATACTATTTTCTGTCTGTGTCAGTATTTCATCTTGTCTAACCGCCATTACATGTTTGGGGGCTTTCTATGTTCTTTGGGGATCTGCTCCGGGCAGATAGCTTTCCTCTTTCTATCTTTAGGTGTAGTTAGTTTCTCAGGCTGTGACGAGGCGTCTAGGACCAACGTAGGAACGCTCCACGGCTGCCTCTAGTTGTGGTGGTTAGTCAGGGTACTGCAATCTCATAGATTCCAACTTCTCTGGTGTATTGCCTTTTTTACCTGCACTCCTCAGCTACCGAAACATAACAGTATCACCGGCCTAAAAATTGAAAATTATATGGTACTCACAGAAGGGAAAAAATATTGTGAAAGAAAAAAGGTTGTCAGAGTTGTCAGAGATATTTTTCTGTTTGTTGCATTTTTTTTCCCTCTGTATCTCTGGGTGCTGGGGAGGATTTTTTTTTTCTCTCAATGGAGTTTGCACAGTTGTCTGGCCGTGTGGATCAGCTTGCCACTGAGGTTCGGAGTATTGCTGCCTATCTTGCTAGGTTGCCTGTTGTGGAACCTAGGATTCCCATGCCAGATTTGTTTTTAGGGGATCGAGCTAAGTTTCAGAATTTCAAAAATAATTGTAAATTGTTTTTTGCCTTAAAATCTAAGTCCTCAGGGAACGCAGCGCAGCAGGTTCAAATTGTCATTTGAAATGACACTTGGTGTACATAGGGTTAACCATGTCTTTTCATGTCGTTTGCTATCTGATTTGCACATACAATTACATCAGTCTATGTGTGCAAAATTTCACACCGTAGGGGTTAATTAAAGGTGTAAATTCGTAGCAAAAAAGTCCGTTTTTTTTACAACGAATTTACACCTTTAATTAACCCCTACAGGTGTGAAATTTTGCACACATAGACTGATGTAATTGTATGTGCAAATCAGATAGCAACCGACATGAAAAGACATGGTTAACCCTATGTACACCAAGTCTCATTTCATGTCGGGTGCTTCTGTCTTTTCACAGAAGCCGACTTTACCCGGCAATTGAATCAGAGGATATTTTACTATGTAGAAGTGTATAAACTATACATATATGTATATATATATGTCACAATGACATGTATATATATATATATATATATGTATTCTATGTGTGTATATTTAGTGTTTACAAGGAAAGAAAGAGTTTTTTTTAGTTGCAATATTTTGTTCCCATAGACTTACATGGGACTTCCGGTATCGGGTATCGCCGATATTTTAATGGTATCGGCGATACCATTCCGATTCCGATACTTTTGGATATCGGAAAGTATCGCTCAACTCTAATCCCAGGTGCACAAATACTAAGCCAGCCAAAAGTGCTGCGGGGAACAAGAGTGAGGGAGGGGCACCCACCCCACGCGTATCGCCACAAATTGTGGCTTTCTCAAGGGAAAATGAAGTGCTGAATTGAGCATGTACCAGGTGCCTATTTATATGTAATCGATATGTTCACATATGCCAGAAAATTAATAAGGAAACTCACCACTGAGGCCGGGAGAAGACGCACATGGTTGCGGCCATGTTATCAGTGTCAAAGGACATTAGTGTTCAATAAAGTTGTTGAAATTGACGCAAGTGCGCACGCGTCAGAAAGTAAAGCTGGCGCATGCACTAAGAAATGCGAAATGAACTGAATGCACATAATATAAAGTATACCCATCTGTCAATTACTCAAAGGTTTGGAACACGAGTGTACGATAGAAAAAAAGGAGACGCATGCGCAATGACGAAAAACAAAATACAAAACACATTATGAAATATACTTGTAAATAATAAACTATTGCGCACACAAAATGGAATAATGTCTAGTGAGATGTGTTGTTTCATCTCCCAAATGATTTGGAATAGAGCAAATAAAATAAAATAAAGCATTTGAAAATGAGTATATTATAATGCAAATCAATAAACTGAATATAAATACTGTACACCCATAAAAAAGAAAAAAAAAAAAAGGGGGGGAAGAGGGAAGTGCGACGCGATGTAAGTGCGCAATCATCAGAGAGGAAAATGCAGCGCAGTATCTGAATGTGCACACATCAACAAAAAAAATGTAGCAGAAGAATATAGCAAAAGTTTTAACGCAATGTAAATCCACATACAAAAGAAGGGAATGCAGCACAATATAAGATCGCTCGCAAAGGGAAAAAAAAACAAACAATGCAGTACATATGCTAAAGAGTACACAATAGACTTAATGAGTGTCCTAAGATATGTTAATCTATAAACAAAACATGTGAGCGCCAAAATACAAAGATAGAAAGACACACATATTGATTTATAATTTTATTTGTTTGTTTATTTGGCTGACTGATAGCCAGCCAAACCTACATGAAAATGTGCAAAAAGTCCAACAAGTTTATAAATCCGACTCTTTAACAAGCTTATGAAGCTGAAATCAGAAAAGTCGAACACACAATCAAGTGCATGGGTGTTTGCACTATTCAGGCGCTTGGAAAAAGTCCAATGTTCTTGGTCAGAGGAATACATGATACCATATAAAATGAACTTATAATTCGATTGCAAGAATCAATTGATTACCCAGCATAGGAGCCAAAGACGTATGATAGTACAAATAAGCCACAAAAATGAATTCCAAAAACATCATATCCCATATTAATGGTTAGACAAGTGCGTTATGTAAACAAAATATGAGATATAAAATGCACTTGCGAGTTGTTATCAGAAATAATAATTTATATCCCATAATGGGAACCGATAACATATGGTGCTGCAAATATACCACAAAGATGAATCCAAAAAAATGTGACATATGGTGCTGCAAATAGATCCTAATACAAGATAACCAACCGGCACATATTTGAGAGAAACATCATCTCTGACTCTAAGAAAGTTCATATTGAATGTACCTAAAAAATACAATCTAATGGACAATCCACTTATTGTGAAGAAAAAAAAAAAGATGAAATCAATGATGTGAGTGATTCCAGAATAAGTCCATCAAAAATCCAATGAAGTCGATAATGTGGATGGTTCCAGAATGAGTCCATCAAATAATAACAAAAGAATCTTCCTGACGAGGTTCTGTAGCCGAAGGCAATTTATTTTCATGGGCTAAATAGAAGCATTAATGATCTATGAAAAAATCAAAAAGAAAAAATACATGAAAAAGAGGGATATTAAATCATGTAACACTAGATCAACCATAGAAACTGGAAAAAAGTATCTCTACATTCAGCCCATGAGGAGTCATGCTGTTTAGATTATAAATCCAACGTGCTTCCCTACAAAGCAATTCCTTGGTAGGGTTGCCACCCCGAATGCTGCCTTGTAACAGGTCCACTACCATAACCCGAATGTCACGATAAATGGACTTATGATGTTCAAGAAAGTGTAAGGCCACTGATGAAACAGACTTACCTTTTTCACGGTCCATTTTGGCTTTGCCAATATTATTATTATTATACATTTTTATAGCGCCATTTATTCCATGGCGCTTTACATGTGAAAAGGGGCAAATATAGACAAGTACAATAAACGTGAGCAATACAAGGCACACACAAGTACAGTAGACTGAGGATCACTGCAGGTTGTAGGCTTGTCGGAAGAGGTGGGTCTTCAGGTTATTTTTGAAGGTTTCCATGGTAGGCGCAAGTCTGATGTGTTGGGGTAGAGAGTTCCAGAGTATGGGAGAGGCACGGGAGAAGTTTTGTATGTAGTTGTGGGAAGAAGAGATAAGAGGGGAGTAGAGGAGGAGATCTTGAGAGGATCGAAGGTTGCGTGTGGGTATGTATCGGGAGACCATGTCACAGATGTATGGAGGAACTATTAGAGACATGTTGCTGGACCCTACGTTGGATCTCATGACTTGTCTGTCCTACATAGATTTTCGGACCTGGGCAGATTAATAAATAGACCACGTTTTTTGTCCTACAATTAGAATAAAATTTTGTTTTAATCAAGCCCGGGTGAGTAGGAAGAGAAATATTGTCGGAAGCAATCATAAGAGGTCAAATAGTACACCCTCCACAACGGTAAGAGCCAACCAATCTCTGTCCTGTCCCAATTTTGATGGTTGGTCGCTTAAAATGACTGGCTCTTACATACTCTTTCAAATTTTTAGCTTTTTTAGCAATCAATTTAGGCGTGTCAGAGATAAAGGGTTTCAATTTGGAGTCACTTATCAAAATTCCCCAATGTTTATTCAAGATACCCTGTATCTCTCGCCAATGATTGTTATAAGGCATGATTAGATTTACATTACGTGAGGTATTGCGGGCTTTAGGCTTCAAAAGTACTGCTCTGTCACTTGTCCGAGATGTTTCAAAGGCCTTCGAGATAACCCTATGAGGGTAACCCCTATCTATGAAACGACAAGTCAAATCCTGAGCTCCCTCACGGAAATCAGCATCAGCACTGCAATTTCCTCTTACCCTCAAAAATTGTCCTTTGGGAATATTATTCTGGAAATGCTGGGGGTGGAAGCTTGAAAAGTGGAGTAAGCTGTTCGTTGCTGTAGCTTTCCGATATAATTTCATCTGGATACAAGTGCCCGTCTTAATGACTTTGAGATCAAGGAAATCAACTGATTCATCCGACAGGGAAGCTGTTAAAGAGATGTTTAAAGCGTTATCATTGAGCTGAGCTACAAAAGATGAACAGTCGTCCCTTGAACCTGTCGATAAAATCAAAATATCATCTATGTATCTGCACCAGCGGAAAACGCTGGCACCGAACAAAGACGATGTATACACTTGGGTCTCCTCCCACCAACCCAAAAAAGGTTGGCGTAGGAGGAGACGCAGTCAGGGAATCACAATGTTTTTGCAACGAAAGACTGAATCTAGGCCATCACCACCACCACCAACCCCCTCTCAGTCCGTCATGTCCACCACTAGTTCCCCTATATGCAGCTCTCAAGTCCAGCTCACCCTAGCAGACACTCTGAGTAGGACAAGAAAGTACTCATCCTCTCATCCGCGTACACTGGCTTTGAACGCCTACATTGCCAAACTGATCTTATTAGAGATGATGCCCTTCCGTTTGGTTGAAAGCTCATGGCCTAAGCTGTCCCACGCTATGACTTACCCAGTCAGCACTTCTTTGCTAGAAAAGCCATCCCTGCCCTCCACCTGCATGTGAAAGACCGCATTGTCCATGCACTCAAATAATCAGTGAGTGGAAAGGTGCACCTCACAACAGATGCATGGTCCAGTAGGCATGGCCAGGGCTGTTACGTGTCCATCACTGCGCACTGGGTTAATGTGGTGGATGCAGGGTCCACAGGGGACAGTGGCGGTGGGACAGTGCTTCCTAGCCCACGGTATAGGCAACAGTTGGCTGTAGGCGTTCGACCCTCCTCCTCCAGAAGCGAAAGCTCGTCAACAGAGCGCAGTCGCACGAGCACTCTATCCGCAGCTGCCAGTGTTGGACACAAGGTGTCCCACTATCGAACAGCTAGTGGTAAGCGTCAGCAGGCTGTTTTAAAGATGATGTCTTTGGGCGACAACAGACACACCGCGGAGGTACTGGCCGACTACTTGCAGCGAGAAACTGAGTCATGGCTGGGCAGTCTACATCTTGAGCCAGGCTAGGTAGTCAGTGATAACGGATGTAATTTTGTGGCGGCCATAGCCCTGGCAAAACTCAGACACATATCTTGCCTGGCTCACACCTTGAACCTGGTGGTGCAGTGCTTCCTAAATAATTATCCGGAGTTAACAGCCCAGCTCCATAAGGTGCGACGACTGTGCTCGCATATACGTCGCTCGCCCGTAGACTCCAGTCGTATGCAGAGGCTGCAGCGATCGCTCCACCTCCCTAAGCACTGCCTAATCATAGACGTTGTAACAAGGTGAAACTCCAACATGCACATGGTTGAGAGGCTGTGCGAAAAAAGGCAGGCTGTAATGCATTTGTGGGAGGATACACAGGCAGGCAGTTTGAGGGCAGACATGGAGTTGTCCAATGTGCAGTGGTCAAAGCTGAATGTAAAGTCCTTCAGTATTTTGAGGAATGCACATGGCTGGTAACTGCAGACAACGCCATCATAAGCATGAGCATCCCACTTATGCGTCTGCTCATGCAAACATTGACGCACATTAAGGATCAGGAGTCTGCAGTGGAGGAGGAAGAGGAGGGAAGCCTTGATGACAGTCAGGCATTGTCTGCTCAGGGAACTGTCCTGGAAGAGGTGGAGGAAGAGGAGGAGGATGAGGGGATGATTATTTTGGGGAGGAGGATGCTTCTCAAGGGGCAAGAGAAAATGTTGGCTTGCCAAGGTCAGGTACAGGGTTTGTGTGTGACTGGAGGGATGTGGATTTGGCAGAAAGTGCTCCTTCACTCACCACTGGCAGTGCATCATTGACACCTGGAACATTGGCCCACATGTGTGATTATGTCTTGCGGATCCTAAAAAGGGACCCCCACATTGCCAAAATTATGAAGTATGACTACTGGTTGGCCAGCATCCTCGATCCACGCTATAAATGCAAATTACAGAACATCATGCCACAGGAGAACCTAGAGCTAATATTGGCAAAGAAACAAGCAACTCTGGTAAACCGTTTGTTAGAGGCATTCCCAGCACACAGCAGCGGTGCAGGTTCTACCACGAGCCGTACTGGGCCAAATGGAAGAGGTGTTCGTGGTGCATACAGCCGAAGTGGCGTTGGTGACAAGAGTTTCATGACCATGTTGTGGACTGATTTCTCGAGTACCGCTCACACGACTGGTAATACTGAATCGATTGCAACAGACAGGAGACAGCAGTTGTCAACTATGGTTCAAAATTACCTCTCCTCCCCTATCGATGTTCTCCCTCACAGTTCATTCCCCTTTGACTGCTTGGCCTGTAAACTTGACACCTGGACTGAATTGGCACAATATGCCTTACAGGAGCTCGCTTGCCCTGCTGGTAGTGTGCTATCAGAAAGAGGCTTCAGTGCTGCTGGATCAATCCTGACAGAAAGAAGGACCCGGCTGTCAACCCAAAATGTTGGTGATCTCACCTTCATTAAAATGAACCATGCATGGGTTTCAAAGGATTTTGTACCACCTTTCCCTGATGACACATAGGTTGCCAGCAAAATGGCTCGCTTTGTCCTCCTCTTTCTCCAATTCCTCCATTTGTAGCTGCTGAACGTCCAGCCTACACCTCAATGCCATTTTTTCCACCTCCCTAACTGGGCCCATTATACACTGGAGCATTATAAATGGGGCCCATTATATATGGAGCATTATATAGGCCCATCATACACTGGAGCATCATCCATGGGGCCCATCATATACTGGAGCATCATATGGGGTTCATTATTTATGGGGTATCATATAGGGTATGGAGCATCATATGGGGCCTATTCTGTATGGAGCATTATATGGAGCCCATTCTGTATGGAGCAATATATGGGGCCCATCATATACTGTATGCAATATATGGAGCTTTATGTGCGACTCATACTGTATGGAGCAATATGTGTGGCTCATTGTACTCTATGGGGACCGTCCTATACTGTATGGCACATTATATGGGGACCATCATATACTGGAGCATTATGTGGAGCTCATCGTATACTGTATGGAACATTATATGGGACCAATTATTCTGTATGGAGCAATATATGGGGCTCATTATCCTGTATGGCGCACTATGTGGTGGCCATAATACTGTATGGAGGAATATACTGTCCGGTTTTTGAGCTATTGAAGAATTTAAAATAGATATCAGTCATGTAATGTAACAAGTCAAGTATTTGGCATTGTACTATACCTATATTTCTCTGCTGTATCAAAGCATCATGAATTGTGGTATGTGTTAAAGGGGCCCACTGAGACTCTTTGGCCCGGGGCCCACGAAAACCGGGAGCCATCCCTACCCCCCCACAAGTTGAGCCAAATAACCCCCATTTTTCAATGCGTAACCATTATTATAAAGTAAATTAAGGTTGCCAAGCTTAAGTAATAATGATTAATGTCGTTGGCTTTGAAATGGGCACTGTAGGTGTGTTTACTGTCCTCCACTTCCTACCGACTTTGGTTCCACATTGACTTGCATTGGTTTTCGTGTTTCAGTCGGACCTTCGACTTTTTCCGATAGTCGGCCGATTTCGTTCGACTCGACTTTTGTGAAAGTCGGGTGGTCCGAAACCCGACTCGACCCTCCCGGAGGCAAAGTCGCTCATCTCTACTACTGACCCCACTGCTGCTGCACATCAGAGGAGAGAGAAATAGGGTCCCCGATCCCTCCCCCCCGGTACCTCCCGGTGTCCCTGGGTCCTCCTGCTTCCCCCCCACGGCCGCCAGCATCTTCTTCCGGTAAGAAAATTAAAAAAAAGTAAATACCCCCCCATTATCACCCCCTTAGTTAGGGAAAAATAATAAAATAAAGAAAATATATTTATTTCCATTTTCCCATTAGGGTTAGAGTTAGGCTAAAGTGAGTTGGTATAAAGTTTTAGGATTAGGGTTAGAGTTAGGCTAAAGTTTTAGGGTTAGGCTAAAGTGAGTTTGGCTAAAGCTTTAGGGTTAGGCTAAAGTGAGTTGGGCTAAAGTTTTAAGGTTTGGGTTGGGATTAGGGGTGTGTTGGGGTTAGGTTTGTGGTTAGGGTTATGGTTGGGATTAGGGGTGTGTTGAGATTAGGTTAGGGGTGTGTTGGGGTTAGGGTTGGAGTTAGAATTGGGGGCTTTCTACTTTTTAGGCACATCAGGGGGTCTCCAAATGCGACATGGCGCCACCATTGATTCCAGTCAATTCTGCGTTCAAAAAATCAAACGCCACTCGCTCCCTTCTGAGCTCTGCCGTACGCCCAAACAGTGGTTTACTCCCACTTATGGGGCATCAGCGTACTCAGGACAAATTGCACAACAACTTTGGCGGTCTAATTTCTCCGGTTACCCTTCGGAAAATAAAAGAATTTGGGGCTAAAAAATCATTTTTGTGGGAAAAAAAGATTTTTTATTTTCAAGACTCTACGTTATAAACTTCTGTGAAGCACTTGGGGGTTCAAAGTGCTCACCACACATCTAGATAAGTTCCTTAAGGGGTCTAGTTTCCAAAATGTCACTTTTGGGGGGTTTCCATTGTTTAGGCACATCAGGGGCTCTCCAAACGCGACATGGTGTCCGATCTCAATTCCAGCCAATTCTGCATTGAAAAAGTCAAACGGTGCTCCTTCCCTTCCAAGCTCTGCCGTGCGCCCAAACAGTGGTTTACCCCCACATATGGGGTATTGGTGCATTCAGGAGAAATTGCACAACAAATTTTGTGATTAATTTTCTCTATTTACACTTGTGAAAATAAAAAAAAATGGTTTTGAAGTAAAATGTTTGTAAAAAAAGTTAATGTTTTTCTTCCTCATTGCTTCAGTTCCTGTGAAGCACGTAAAGGGTTAATAAACTTCTTGAATGTGGTTTTGAGCACCTTGAGGGGTGCAGTTTCTAGAATGGTGTCTCTTTTGGGTATTTTCTGTCATGTACACCCCTCAAAGTAACTTTATATGTGATGTGGTCCCTAAAAAAATAGTTTTGTAAATTTTGTTGCAAAAATGAGAAATCGCTGGTCAAATTTTAACCCTTATAAGTTCCTAACAAAAAAATGTTGTGTTCCAAAATTGTGCTGATGTAAAGTAGACATGTGGGAAATGTTATTTATTAAGTATTTTGCGTGACATATCTCTCTGATTTAAGGGCATAATTATTAAAACTTTGAAAATTTTAAAATTTTTCCCCATATTTCCGTTTTTTTCATACATAAACGAGTCATATTGAAGAAATTTTACCACTAACACAAAGTACAATATGTCGTGAAAAAACAGTCTCAAAATCACTGGGATCCATGGAAGCGTTCCAGAGTTATAACCTCATAGTGATAGTGGTCAGAATTGTAAAAATTGGTCTGGTCATTAAGCTGCAAATTGGCTCTGTCACTAAGGGGTTAATTGTTTTATTTTGAATGAGGCAAATGGGGCGGGGGGCAATTAAAACTTATATTTTTTAAAACTTTTTTTTTTTTTTACTTTCTACTGGCTGTAAATAGTCTCCATGGTAGACTAGAAGCTGCGATCATTCGATCGGCTGTGCTACACACAGCAGGGTTTCAGCCCTGCTATATGTAGCCAAAATGCTCATCTGCTATGAGCGCCGGCCACTGGGCAGCGCTCATAGCAGTTAAGCTATGACAACCACAGGGGTCTTTACCAGACCCCGGTTTGTCATGCCAAACCATCGGCGACCCGCGGTCAGGTCATGTGACACAGGCGCAGATGGGCAGAGTTTGTGACGCGCTGATCATGTTGAATGCCCTTTCAGGTGGACAGCAGCATTTAACATGGTAACAGCCACGGGTGGATCGCGATTCCACCTGCGGCTGTTAGGGGCTCTGAAAAGCATTGCATGACCTGCAAGTCTCTTTACACTGGCATGTCACTCTCCACAAGGAGAAATTTTACCCCTTAGACTGCAAAATATATGTATTTTAACGCTTTCTGAGGATTTCATTGTGAATTTCATTCAACATATTTCTCCCTGCCATGTGTGGATGTACCTCAAGTAAATGTGTGCTGCAATCATGGGTGCCCGACCTTTAAAGCTTATGAAATAATACTACCCGTTAAGAGTTGGTTAGTAAGTGGCAGTAAACACGTTTCAGACGGGTGTCATGAGCAATGACTAAAGAAATTTGTCTGAAACGAGTTTGCTAGCCAATTATTGGCTCTGGATTTGCAACTTTTTAATTCGTTGTTGTAATAGTGTTTTTAATGAGGATTCGGATGCTGGAACTCCATTTTTCCTTCTTCTTGGATAAGTCTCCAAAACTTCGGCTCCTAACCATCACCACCATCTAATGATTTGCTAAGAAATGGCTCATAATAATCACATACTATAATGTGAAAACCAATGCATTGCTGCAGCCCTTTTTAGCTACTTTGTCATGGACAATGCATTCAAGCAGATTTATAGGAAATAAATTGCAATTTTAAAAAATCATTTTATTTCATCTTACAAATGATAAATACTTTGTTCACAAGTTTTCTTTTCTGGACTTGCGATTAAAAAAGAAAAAAAAAAAAAAAAAAAAGGTGTCTTCATACAAAAATATCAGAGCTATATTAAAATACATTATATAGAATGAAGAAGGCACACATAATCTGCAACATTTAACCCATGACCAGTAAGAATTCATGTAAAAAATAGATGAACGGCCCTTCTGATAAATGGAGGGGTTACATAATTCCCAGATGTTCACAGTTCCTTTAATACTGTTTTTCTCCATAATGTCCTAGTGGAGACCTACACTTGGTATAATTGTACTTCTTCTGGGGCTTAAAAAAAAAATCATATTTGTGTTAAGGCACATAGGGGTGCTGAGAAGTTCCAGTCATTGTGCAATTATTATGGATACGTCTGTATCTTCTCAACAATAAGAGAAAAGCAAAATGTAAGGTAGATGTGCGGAGCTCTACTTCTTAGAAGATCCTAAAACTTCACAGTATCAATGTCTTTAAGGCAAATGTACTTGCTGGATCTGAAGTAGTCGTGGTCCTATTTCATTTATGGGCACGCTGGTGTAGATAGAAGTCCTCGCAGCAGACGTGTCTAGGTCTCTTCATCCCACAGGCAAAGCTGTTTTTGGGTCACATAGAAGTGAAAGATGTATCCTTTCTGGCAGCTGCGAATGCCACACTTGTAAGACGTGGTCTTTCCAGATGAATCCCGAGTTTTGCAGTATTTTAGGCTACAGGGGATCCATTCCAGACTTAGACGATATGAGCAGATACAGGCTTTCCAGTCTTGAGAGCAGATCTTGCAGGGGTGAAGAACAGGCAAAGATGACGACTGAGGAAGGACCTCGAACATGGAGCCATCCACACCTTACAGGGAAAAAGGAGGCAAAGAGATGAACAATTTTTTTTTAGTTTCGCTTAATTCCCCCACACTACATAAAGCAGTCTATCTTAGATATGTCGGGGAGATTGAAGAGGAGAACATGAAGTTTTCTATTCTCTAGGCTTCTGCATGGAACAAATTACTTGGCTGTCAGTGAACATATTGTTCATCTCAAAAAACACATTTCAGGCTAATCTACTACTTCAAGAGGACCTTCCAACAATTTTTTCATGTTGAACTGAACACAATATATAACAGTGGCTGCAAAGTGGAATACATTTTTATTTATTTTGCCTCTCCATTGTGGAGATACTGTATTAGCAGTCAAAGTATTTGGCACGTAATGAGATGAGTCAAGTCTCATACAATTAACCAAAAATGGCACGAATATCACTTCAGAGGAGAATTCAAATGCAAAGGCGAAGGATCTCACAAGATTATTAATAAAAAATTTACTTTTAGTTGGTATAATTGAAAATTTCTTAACTCACAATAGTTCTAAAAGAGCGGAGTTCAGGCCGTACAACATATAATCACACACATATGTACACAACAATATTGATGAGGTCCTCAATGCTACCAGTACTCAGGAAGAAAGGTTCCATCTCACCTCAGTTCTCCCGGTATGTATGGTTCTCTGCTGGATAAAAACAACAAAAGTTATACAGAATAAAAAAATCCTGTCTGTGCACATTTCAGTGTGTTTCCACGGATCGTGTGTTCGTGGGAAAAACACACCGACATGTCCGTTTTTTACTGGCAGCACGGGCTGCAAAACGGAACGCACATGTGCACACGGATAACACAATGTCATCCATGTGATAGGTCCCGGCGCCTGAGAAGCAGTAAGCACTGTTCTCCGGCACGGATGCTGAAGATGCACTCCTAATTCTCCCTTGCTCTGCCGGCGAGCAGGGAAAAATGATGAGTTATATTCAAGAAAAATATTTAGAATTGAGAGTACTCAGTGGTTGATACCTTTTAATGGCTAACTGAAAAGATGATAAATTGCAAGCTTTCGAGACTAATCAGGTCTCTTCATCAGGCAAAGACTAAAACAAAATCTGAAGAATCACATATTTATACACAACACAGCACAGAAACAATGCAATAGGTAAGACAATGAATGCAGGCGGCAGCTGATGGGACTATTACTCACATCTGCCTACACCTGCTGCCGTTAATAACAGTTGAGAGCATGAGCTGCTGATGGGAGTATTGATCACCTGCCAGTTGCGCTATAAATAAAAACTCCAGCATGGATTCCCCTGTATTTTCTATAACCAGCCAGGCAACCCTCAGCTGTCAGCAAGGCTGGTTATCAAGAATAGAAGGGTCCCTACGCGGTTTTTTAAAATTATTTTAATAAATAATTTAGAAAGATGGTGTGGTGTCCCCCCCACATTTTTGACAAGCACTCTTGCTAAAGCTCACAGCTGGGGGCTGGTATTCCCAGGCTAGTAAGGGGTCATGGATATTGACCCCCTCAGCCTAAAAATAGCAACCCGCAGCCACCCAGAAAAGGCAGATACGGTATATTAGATAAGCCAATTCTGGCGCTTTGCCCACCCGTTACAGGGCAAGTGAGGCTGAACTGCGGTGACCTCTGCACCTTGGGGAAAAAGTCATTGATGAGGTCACCCCTGACATGGATTACAGCATGGGGACAGAACGTTGGACAGGTGAGGGATAATGTTTTTTCATTTTTGTTTTATTACAGGAGACAAGGATTCAATAGAATGGGTGTTATACTCGCCTAACTGTGTTTGTTATTTTTTTTAAAATAAAAATGGATAAGTGTGTTTTGTTTTATTTCAAACCAAGGCCTTTATACTTGCTGTGTCTTAATTTACCATACAAGTATGGGATAGCTATGGGCTTGATGTCACCTGACAATACAAAGGTGACATCAACCCCACAAATATTTCCCCACTTGCCATCGCTAATTATTTAAATAATTTAAAAAAAAAAATAAAAAAAAGCGTGGGGACCCCTCTATTCTTTATATCCAGCCTTGCTGAAGCTGACAGCTGTGGGTTGCAGCCCCCAGCTGTGAGTTTTGCCTGGCTGGTTATGAAAAACACAGGGTGTGAGAGATTGGCTCTGCTGGTTCACACATGGGACTTTAGTTCACTGGTTTCAACCAACATGACTGTTTATGGACTGTTTTTAATAAACCACAAGGTTACAAAGTAAACAGCCTCTTCTAGGTAAACAAAGGTATAACAGAGCAAAACAGAAAATAAGGCCATATAACACATGGGCTCAGCCTTTAAAATCAGAGTCTTTTCCTCTCAGACTCCAGCACAGTCTGAGTAGCACATGAAGGACCTCCTCAAAACACACAGACCAAGTCAGATAGCCCCAGCTGCTTTATTTATTTATGCTGTTATTTCTTTATTCAATACACGATAAACACACACAGCGGGTGCTGACTCCCACTCCCCATCAGCGTCGCCTGGTCTCGCTGATCACAGGGAGACCAGGCGACATTGATGAAAGCTGCCTTCAGCACCCGGCGTTTGAAACACAGCAAACTGTATTGCCTTTTCCTAGGTGCCGGTACGTGTCATAATGATGTGGCACACAGATACCACGCATTTGTTGAACACGGACAGAAACCGGTACTGGCTTTTCCAGTACAGGTATTATCAGGACGTGTGAAGGAGGGCTAATCTGTATAATTTCATCCTTTTGATCCAGCAGAGAACAGTGCATACGGTGAGAACGGAGGTGATATCGAACCTTTCTTCCTGAGCACTAGTAAGATTGAGCACCTCATCAATATTGCTGTGTACATATAATCACAGAAGTATGTTGTACATCATGAGCCCAGCTTTTAAAACTAGTGCGAGTTAAAAATGTTAAATTATACTGATTAAAAGTTAATTTTTCTTAATAAATCTAGTGAAATCCATCAGCTTTGCTCCTAAAGAGATGAAATGAAAAAAAGAAACTAAGTCCAAGAGGATGTCAGACAGTTTTCATTGGGGGCGTGCACTTCTCCCTGTATGATGCAGAACAATCATAAGCAGCAACAACATCCAGAGGAATGGAGAACACGCCCCCACCATAGCTTAGAGTGGATTTCTCAGTGTATGAGATGTAATGATACAGCTCTGATCTCCAGGTCTAACTTCCTGATTGATTAGAACTGCTGGGAGTAGAGCACTAACACCTTTCAGATAAGGTCCCTGTGTGGAGGGGCAGTGCAGCTGAGCTTAGCTGTGTCATATTACAACTATCAGCTTTATTCCTTACATAGCACTGTCAGCTCTGCTGTAGTGCCCCTCCTGGCACACTGTCTGTCCAGTGATGTGTCAGTAATCACACTAAATGTGTTGTGCTCAACCTGCTCTCACTGTGCAGGGAGACCAGATCATGTGATTACATCTCACACAGAAGAAGTCCAGAACAAGCAGATTACTCATATGTGAGATGTAATGACAGTCCTGATCTCACTGCACAGTGATTATAAGTTGCTTACACACAGCAGACATAAGTGTGATTACATCTAACACAGGGAAATCTGCTCTAAGGTACTGTAGGAGAGTTCTTTCTCTAGTGTACTGCTGCCGGCTTATGATTGGGCAACAGGGACAAGAAGTACACGCCCCAAGTGAAAACTGTCTGGTAACACCTGCTTGGACTTAAACGTTAACTCATTAGGTGCCAAAAAAACCTTTGTTTTTCTTCCTCTCAGTTGCTGATATAAAACAAACAAAAATACTAATATTTTATTTTGCTCTGCAGCCACTATTATATTGTATTTTGAGTTTAACCAAAAAAAATAAAACGGTCCTCTTTAACGTGTTAGCAATTTTAGGGGACACCATCCTCGTCAAAGAAATATAGATATCACAAAACCACCCCTACTCCTGGCTTCAATAACAGCAAAACTGTATGACTGCACTGAACAAGCTCAAAGCTTTCCTCATCTCCCAGGACAAGATCCTTTCACTATGCGCTGCTTGAAGGATAAACTCCAGATGGTTGTTTCAAATGGATATGTCGTTTTATTCTTTGCGTTTCGAAGCGCCAAGGGTACGTTTCCACGTACCGTAATCCCTGCACTTTGGACAGAGTGGAAACCCCGCTCCGCCCCAAAGCCTCACCCCCTTCTGTACACGTGGGGATTCCGGATGTGCTCATGGAACACATCCGGAATCGCCGCAGTGTAGCCATAGAGTAGGCTGTTTACCATGCGGAAACTGACCGTCTCCGCAAGGTAAACAGACATGCTGCGATCTAAAAAGACGCGCCACATGTCCGGTTTAGCGGGTGTGTCACCCGCGTAATCGGGCGCATAGTGCAGACGGGATTTCATAAAATCCCCTCCACTATGCTGGAACATCTGGCTGCTGCTGCGGATTAAACGCTGCGGCAGGACGCAGCAAATACTGAATGTTTCCGCTACGTGGAAACATACCCTAAGGCTTTTTCATCAGGATACTACAAATGTACAATGCTCAAAAAAATAAAGGGAACACTTAAACAGAATATAACTCCAAGGAAATCAAACTTCTGTGAAGCAGCTCATCCAGGATGGCACATCAATGCGAGCTGCTGCAAGAAGGTTTGCTGTGTCTGTCAGCGTAGTGTCCAGAGGCTGGAGGCGCTACCAGGAGACAGGCCAGTACACCAGGAGACGTGGAGGGGGCAATAGGAGGGCAACAACCCAGCAGCAGGACCGCTACCTCCACCTTTGTGCAAGGAGGAACAGGAGGAGCACTGACAGGGACCTGCAAAATGCCCTCCATCTGGTCAAAAATGTGCATGTGTCTGCACAAACGGTTAGAAACCGACTCCATGAGGATGGTCTGGGTGCCCGACGTCGACAGTTGGGGGTTGTGCTCACAGCCCAATACCATGCAGGACGCTTGGCATTTGCCACAGAACACCAGGATTAGCAAATTCGCCACTGGCACCCTGTGCTCTTCACAGATGAAAGCAGGTTCACACTGAGCACATGTGACAGACGTGACAGAGTCTGGAGACGCCATGGAGATCTGCCTGCAACATCCTTCAGCATGACCGGTTTGGCAGTGGGTCAGTAATGGTGTGGGGTGGCATTTCTTTGGAGGGCAGCACAGCCCTCCATGTGCTTGCCAGAGGTAGCCTGACTGCCATTAGGTACCGAGATGAAGTCCTCAGACCCCTTGTGAGACCATATGCTGGTGCGGTTGGCCCTGGGTTCCTCCTAATGCAGGACAATGCCAGACCTCATGTGGCTGGAGTGTGTCAGCAGTTCCAGCAAGATGAAGGCATTGAAGCTATGGACTGGCCCGCCCGTTCCCCAGACTTGAATCCGATTGAGCACATCTGGGACATCATGTCTCGCTCCATCCACCAACGTCACACCACAGACTGCCCAGGAGTTGGCGGATACTTTAGTCCAGGTCTGGGAGGAGATCCCTCAGGAGACCATCCGTCACCTCATCAGGAGCATGCCCAGGCATTGTAGGGAGGTCATACAGGCACATGGAGACCACACACACTACTAAGCAACATTTTGACTTGTTTTAAGGACACTACCTTGCACTTTAATTTTGTGGGTGACTCCTAATCCAGGCCTCCATTTGGTTAATAAATTTGATTTCCATTGATGATTTTTGTGTGATTTTGTTGTCAGCACATTCAACTTTGTACAGAACAAAGTATTAAATGAGAATATTTAATTCATTCAGATCTAGGATGTGTTATTTGAGTGTTCCCTTTATTTTTTTGAGCAGTGAATATAAAACCCTATTGCGCTTTCTTTCCTTCCAGCATTTTTTTTATTTTGAGGACAAAATCCTTGGCACTAAATATATGGCTTATGGAAGAGGCATACTATGATCACACGCACGATATATGGAAGTTATATCCAGTCTTGAGGTCAAATAAAAAACTATTCAATCATTTGGACACTATGTAAAATGGAGTTGTAGTATTTATTAAGCTACACCTAGGCAAACTCCTTGTGTATCCCATAGGAATTAACATTCCAGAGATCGCTTCTTTTCCCCTTCTCTCTTGGCCTTCTGTACATTTACACACCAGAAATAAGAGGAATCCTGCCAATGAAGACTGTTGTATAATCCAGGGTTTCTCCAGCATTATCGGAGGCAGAATCCATCTACTTGACTAAGCAAAATCTGCTGACGATATTTCATTTAGGATATTAAAGGGAACATGTCACCTAATTTTTTCACCTCTGATCTTTCCCGGCACCTGCGCACTGCAGTACTTTACTCTGCCCTCAACAGGGCAGAGAATAACGCCTGCGCAGGAGCCGTGACAGAAGCAAGGAGGAGGAACGTCATCGCATGAAGATGGGAGGCGCTGGACCCGGACCTACGACACCCATCGGACCGGACCCCCGGGTGAGTATAATCTAACTTGTTCTTCTCATCTTTCAGGTGACATCGGGATCTTATCTACAGCATTATAGAATGCTGTAGATAAGACCCTAATGGCGGTGGCAGCATCTTATATGTGAAAAATGAGGTGACAGGTTCTCTTTAAGGGATGAGTCTGCCATGACTTACCTTTCTTTAGCCAAGCCCTCACATCTTCCTGCCGTGTATAGACCGCCTCTCTGGCCTCGGAGCAGATGTTGTGGATGTGGGAGCTCAGCTGGATTCCTTTAGTAAAGTTAACAGCTACGTCCATCTGCAAATTCTCAAATCCTCTCATGTCTTCTGCCTGTCGCACGGTGTGTGGATTTTTCTACGCAAAAGAAATAGGAGTGATGTTACGGTTTCAGACTTATGTTTCTTAGTTGCATATAAAGTCTTGTGAAAAATGAAGTACACCCTAGTTGATATCTATGGTTTAATGTAGCCGGATAAAAAAAAAATCTGGTCCCTAAATCTAAAGATTAGGTAAATACAACCTCAGATGAACAGCAACACATAAATATATGGCACTAGGTAATTTGTTGACAAAAACTAGGCCAGAACGCAGAAGAAGTGAAAAATTAAGTACACCGTTATTGTTACCATGGGTTTTAAGAGGGTGAGTAGGAGCCAGGTGCTGCTAGTGAAATGCCTTTCACTAATTGTTCATCAGCAAGTATAAGGCTATGTGCACACGTTGCGGTTTCTTAGCGGTTTTGCCGCGTTTTTTCGCAGTGGAAACGCCGCGAAACCGCGGCAAAACCGCTTACACAATACAACTCATTAAGGCCTATGAGATTCCGCAATGCTGTGCACATGCTGCAGGTTTTTCCGCGGCGGAATCGCATCGCGGGAGAATCCGCAGCATGCTCATTCTTTTTTGCGGAACCGCGGCGATTCCGCCGCCATAGGAATGCATTGAACCAATTACTTTCCGCATGTGGCTGTGCCCACCATGCGGAAAGTAAGCGGTTCATGTGCTGATGGTACCCAGGGCCTGGAGGAGAGGAGACTCTCCTCCAGGCCCTGGGTACCATATCCATGTAAAAACAATAATTAAAATAAAAAATAATGATATTCTCACCTTCCGGCGTCCCACGCAGCTTTCCCGCCTCTCAGCGACGCTCCCGGACCCAGGAGTCCTTTGCGAGATCACCCAGATGACGTAGCGGTCTCGCGAGATGCTACGTCATCGGGATGATTGTCGCAAAGGACTCCTGGGAACGCGATTGGCCGGGAGCGTCACTGAGAGGCGGGAAGGCTGCGGGGGCCGCCGGAAGGTGAGAATATCATTATTTATTATTTTTTTTAGTATTTTTACATTAGATCTTTTTACTATTGATGCGACATAGGCGGCATCAATAGTAAAAAGTTGGTCACACGAGTCAAACACTTGTTTGACTCGTGTGACCAACCTGTCAGATCGCTTGTAAAACGCTAGCATTCTGCAAGCTAATTACGCTTGCAAAACGCTAGTGTTTAGCGGGAATATGCATACCTATAATATGCGTATTTCCCGCAGCAGGGAGGTGCGGAATTGCCGCGGAAATTTCAATGGCAATTCCGCAACGTGTGCACATAGCCTGACTCTATAAAAGCAGAAAGCAGACGTTTCGGCAGTTTGCTGGACTGGAGTATTCAGACGCGTGTCAACACAACGCCAAGGAGGAAATACATCGGCAGTGATCTCAGCAGGGCTGTGGAGTTGGAGTCTATGTCCATTTTGTTGGAGTCGGTGCAAAATGGACCGAATCCTAAAATATATAATTGGGTACAGTAGTACAATTAAAGATGTGATGTAAAATGTTTTCATAATTTGGGAAAGTTATGAAATGTCCTATAAATGTCTGTTCTGTTCCTCATGTAAGGATCTCGGCTTTTAGTTGAGATTAATCTGTGCTGCACTTTATGCACATGCTCAGTAGTGAGGCAGGGTTGTGGAGTCAGAGTCAGGGAAATTGAGGAGTCAGAGGTATGGCTTACCGACCTCACAAGTAATAATCCTGGTATTTCAATGGTCCATTCATAGTCCAGATCACAAATTGAAAAGGTTGTGTGGGGGATCTTAAGGGTATGTGCATGACTTCTTTTTCAGGCAGATTTCACCTCAAACCACTGCTAAAAAACACCAAATATAATGGAACTATGAAGAGCAATGTAAAAACAAATCGCTGTGTATAAAAAATACAGCTTTTTTTCAGTGCACATGTTCCATCTTTTGAGCTTTAACATCTTCATGCTTCCAAAAATCATGAAATGGTTCAAAGAAGTGAACGAACCATTTTCCAGGCTTATCATCAATACATACAATTAAAACAAACAAAAAATACACTGCAAAAGATGTAAAAAAAAAAAATAAATCACCCACAGTTATGGAAAAATACTGCCGTCATTTTCCTGCCTTTTGAGGGATAAACTCAGTGGGTACGAATTCATCTAAAAGACTCCATGGAGAGTTGTGCATAAATGAATGGCTATAAAACCTGAATGAAAGCACTAAAGAAGACTCCTTAAGAACGACGTGTGAGATTGATAAAATCATACAGAAAATGTTTACTTCAAGTTATTACTGATAAGGTGGTTCTACAAGCTATTGATTCATGGGGTGCACTTAATTTTTCACACATGGCTTTTCCATTTTGACCTTGTTACTGTTAAAGGGGCTGTCCACTAGTAGGACCACTTCTTCTCATTCCTCAGGTTTGGCCCTGTTAAAATAAAAACACCTCTGCTCACTTCCCGTGCCAGGGCCGTTCCTCATGCAAGTCCTGTGCCCAATCAGAGCTGGCATCACTATCCCTGCCTTCCGACAAATCAAACATCAGGAGGACATCAGAGCATCCACAGCCCTGACTTCCTATTGATGATCAATACATCTGAAGGCGGGGATAGTGAAGCTGGCGCTGATTGCGTGCAGGACTCATGTGATGTAAAAACCTCGCGTGACCCCCGGGAGAGAGAGAGTGCCGACACTGCTAAAATAGTGTCGGCACTGGAAGAGGAGTATAGGGCCAAACATGAGGAATGAAAAGGGGTTGTTCTAGTAATGGACAACCTCTTTATAATCTGTCAGTAGGATTAACCCTAAGCTGTCCGTATAGGCATGCAGGTTATAGGAAGCTGAGTAAAAGGATACAGATAACCGCAACCTGATTTCTTATTCCAGAGAAATCCTTAACATGTAAATGAGCTGTTTAGATCTATGGGCTGGACATAGATCTCAATGAGAACCTGCCTCCAGAGATTATTGTCAATGGCAGGAGGCATTACCAGTGATTGAGGACAAAGATGCAGTAGTGATATCCCATTTATAACACATGACAACTGCAGCCAATCACTCACCTCAGTGGTGATGTTAGGGTAGATAGTATAACGACGCTTAAGGCACTGTCACACTTAGCGATCGCACCAGCGATCAAAACAACGACACGACCTGGCGAGATCGCTGGTGCGATTGCTATGTGATCGCTAGTTAGATTCCAAACACATCTCATCAGCGATCTGTATAACGACCTCTGCGGTCGTTGGGAAAACCTAGTCCCACCTGTGACGCTGGTAAAGTCGTTCATAAAGGGTGTCACAACATCAACAACATCTCAGCAGGGGCCACATCGCTGCTACATGTCACACACAGCGACGTCGCTAACGAGATTGCTACTGCGTCATAAAATCGGACATGCTTTAGCGATCTCGTTAGCGATCTTGTTTAGTGTGACAGTACCTTTAGGCCAGTGATTAATTTCAGCAGTCACATGTTGTGGACAGGAGGTGATGGCAGCAGACTTATCAATACAGACCAGTGGGGGTAATAAAATTTCAGGGGCTCAAACAGTTAAGTAGTGTTTATTTTGTTATCTTAAATGATTACCAGCGTCGGCCTTGATTTTGTTCAACCTTGACAAAGATTTCAAGGGATTTTCCAATTCGTCAATTTTTGTGTTAAGGTACTGCCACACTAAGCTATCCCGTTAGCGATCTCGTTAGCGTTGCATACTAATGAGATCGCTAGCGGGATTGTTTCTATATCGCTAAATGCGGCCACATTTAGCGATATAGTTAACGACGCTATCGCCGTTAGCGATCTTCTTAACGACTTTAGCGGTACAAAAGTACCGCTAAATCGCTAAGAAAAGGTGCCACGCAGCGATTAGATACTTACCCAGCGGGAGCGCCAGCGATGAAATAGGGTCCGGAACGATTCCAGCGACGAGCGAGATCACAGCAGGAAGCTCGTCGCTGGAAGCTGCCGCACTGAACAATATCGCTAACGGGATCGCTAAATAGTGACGTTTTTTAGCGATCCCGTTAGCGATATTGTTTAGTGTGGCATACCCTTTAATCCATCGTCACACAAACCTGATAACCCCCAATAAGTCAATCAGATTGATGCAAGAT
The DNA here is from genome assembly GCA_033576555.1 of Oophaga sylvatica. Classification (NCBI taxonomy): domain Eukaryota; kingdom Metazoa; phylum Chordata; class Amphibia; order Anura; family Dendrobatidae; genus Oophaga; species Oophaga sylvatica. The sequence continues at coordinate 315,986,970 of JARQOD010000003.1, forward strand.
GGATCTGTAGCAGCGTTGCAGCTGTCCTGGTTTCTGAGATTCACAACTGTAGCTACAGATAGGGCCATGTGCTCACCAGAGTAGGCCAACGTTATCACTCCATTTTGCACGGTCCTCCCCACACCCAAATAAACCTCACAATCGGCTGGAACAGGAAAGGCAATTCTTCACTTCACGTAAGAATGTTGAGGGTGTACGGTCCTGAGACAATCGGTCATTTGATTTCCTGACATATTCCAGATTTGTAATGGAAAAAGAAAGGATTGGTCCTGGCACAACCATGCAGGTAAAAAAGCAACATTTTATTGGAACACCTTAAAAAGAATAAAAGAAATCCTGTAACCAAGGGCACTACTATCGCGCCAGACACGCGTCAGGTTTCTTTTATTCTTTTTAAACTGGTCCAAAAATATTCTGCTATTTTACCTGGATGGTTGTGCCAGGACGAATCCTTTCTTTTTCCACTATGGCTGTGCTCACCAGCAGGATCGGCACCCTCCAGCAATATTTCAACTTCACTTCATCCCCATACTTTGTGGACGTGCCCAGCCCTCTCCTCATATTCTGTATTCATAGGCAGCCATTTTTACTCGCATGACTCTTCAATTTTAAGTGCTATACAAGTCACACAAAAAAAAAAAAAAAAGAAGAAGAAAATAGAAGTCAGAGTCCTGTATTACCCCTCAGAGTCGGTCATTACCATACTTTACTTGCTCATTACGCCCCAGCCCAAGAGGCTGGAGAACTTTGTAGAGAAGGATAAGTAGACTGAGCAATCCGGTCTACTCCGACCGCGGCAGGTGGTGCCCTTACATCATCAGGGATAATATCCTTACCTGTCGCAGCTTGGCCATAGACTCGCTGGGGATGATCTCATTATTCTGTAGTTGAGTAATGAAACAAAGAGCTTGAAATTGGCTTTGTCCTCTTTCCAGTTCCCCAATATCAGGATTCGAAAAATCTTCACCTCCTGGAAAGACAATTAAATGATTGCCATGAGTCTTGTCTGGTAGATATCATTTACAATGTTTTTTTATTCAATTATTCAATACCCATTTAATGATCACCAGGTCAAAAGTGGCCAAATTTTGCTCTCAATTTTTTTTCCTGCTGCTCCACCGAATATTCCATTTTTATTTATTTATTTTTTTAAAATTCCCATTCGGTTCCAGAGAATAAGGGTATGTTTCCAAGTTCAGGATACGCTGCAGATTGGACGCTGCGTACAGCCTCAGCGTCCAATCCGCAGCATCCAGATGTTACAGCATAGTGGAGGTGATTTTATGAAATCCCATCTCCACTATGAGCACAAACACATAGGTGGCAGATCTGCGTAACCGGACATGCGGCGCATCTTTCTAGACAGCAGCATGTCTATTTATCTTGTGGAGACGCTCCGTCCCCACAAGATAAATAGCACAGTCTATGTATAGGATGCGGTGATTCCGCATGTGTTCAATGAACACATGCAAAATCACCGCGCGTACAATAGCCGGCAGCACTTTGAACAGAGCGGGTAGCCACTGCGTTCAAAGCGCTGCCAATCCGGAATGTGGAAACATACCCTTAGGCAGTTTTATTTAGTGCTAATGTTATGGGTTTTTTATTAGAAGGCAGTGTGGCTCACAGTGTAATAATACAGCGCAACCTAAAGACACGCCCCAGAGGATCCTGTAGAGCCACGCCCCTTCGTAAAGACTATGCAAAAAATAGCAGTAAATAAAAAGCCCATCTCTCTGAACCGAAAGATTTAAAAAAGAAAAAAAGTTAAACTTAGGGGAATAGCGGGAATAAAATAAGAGTAAAAACTGGCCACTTTTGACCTAATGACAAGTCTCCTTTAATGAACTGAAGATTAGTGGGGTCAGTTCAGGTCCTGAGATGTGCGCAGCTCCTGCCTGGGCGAGTGAACAGATCCATACGTCTACGTGTCTGTACATCGCTCTTTGAATGTCCTCATTTAGAAGATTCATTTTGCTGGTTTGCACAGTCTTCTAAGTGATTGGTTGGGGGGGTCTCAAGACCTGGACCCACCACTGATCTACAGCATGTTAAAGGAAAATAATATAAAAAAAATAATGCAAGTAGCAAATAAACTATAAACTGGCAAGAAAATTTTGTCTCTACGAAAGGAGAACCATACCAGGACTGTGATTTGCAGCAGGATGGAAAACTCGTGCAAATGATTTATTAGGGCAGGCCAGTCTTGTATGAAAGCAGCCGAGATTTACTGCAGCAAAATATGATATAACGTGCTGAATTAGGCTTTGCCATGTCATGTGTCTGGTGTATCGGCTGAAGGAGCATGAAAACATGAAAATATGTCTACATATATATATAAATATATGTATCTATCTTATATATATAAAACACACACACACACACACACACACACACACACACACACAGTACAGACCAAAAGTTTGGACATACCTTCTCATTTAAAGATTTTTCTGTATTTTCATGACTATGAAAATTGTACATTCACACTGAAGGCATCAAAACTATGAATTAACACATGTGGAATTATATACTTAACAAAAAAGTAATGATGGCCACTCGTTTTTCTTTACTTATCTGCTTTTTTCTTGCCATAATACAAATTGTAGCAGTCGATTCAGTAGGACTATCAAGTGTATATCCACCAGACTTCTGTACAACACAACTGATGGACTCAACCCCATTTATAAGGCCAGAAATCCCACTTATTAAACCTGACAGGGCACACCTGTGAAGTGAAAACCATTTCCGGTGACTACCTCTTGAAGCTCATCAAGAGAATGCCAAGAGTGTGCAAAGCAGTCATCAAAGCAAAAGGTGGCTACTTTGAAGAACCTAGAATATAAGACATTTTCAGTTGTTTCACACTTTTTTGTAAAGTATATAATTCCACATGTGTTAATTCATAGTTTTGATGCCTTCAATGTGAATGTACAATTTTCATAGTCATATATATTGTGAGACAGTGAGAGTATGTGTGTTGAATGGGGTGTACATTTCACCTGGATACTTTGCTGACTGGTATAGGGGAAATGTATGGCTTTGTAAACCTAGTGGTAGAGAAAGGTGTCATGGGTGTATCGCCACAAGGATCGTCGCGATTACACACTCTGACTTCTCACAGCTGAGTTGCTGTTTCTTTGTGTTTGGTAATGAGGGAGTTAATTTTACCTAGCTCTTTGCTAAGACTAGGTCCAGCCTCGCCCGGCTGCTTTTGATTATGTTCTAATTAGATTCCTTCATATACCTGCCAGTCTGCTTGTTAGATGCCGGTGAAAGCCTTTATGTAGTCTAGCAGACTGGATCGGTTCTGAGAATACTTAAGCTAAGAGCTCCTTAGTTGTTTTTACTCTTATAGCTTATAGTTTATCTCTGAGACCTTAGGTGTTCCTACTGTGTGTGAGTGTTGTATGTAAGACTTTATTTACTTTATTTCTTGTCTTTCTTGTATGTCTTTCTGTTCATTAACCGTTACCTGTTCATTCCCTTTGGTGGTAATCAGGGTCCTTCTTAGGACTAGATTACAGTTGGCAGGGATTGATAGGAGACAGGGTTTACGCTGGTGGCCTGGACCTCTGTACCTTTAACAGTACCTCCAGGTACAGGGATTAGTTAGGACCCCAGTTTAGGGTCAGCATAGACCCCGGTCACCCTCTAGCCGGAGACAGCGTATAACGGATTCCGTATTGACCCACTGGACTTTCTGTCAGGTAATTCTATGTTATCATATATCTATGCGCATGTTATATTGTATGTTGCCCTTTTGATATAGATTACTGTCATCACATATATATATATCTGCTATACAGCGTGACATTTTCACCGGCCTTACAAAAGATTCTCTCCAGCTGTCATGGATCCAGTAGCCCAGCTGGCCCGGCAGTTGCAGGGGTTGTCCATGGAGTTTGCAGACATTAAGTCCAAGGTTTTGTTCCCCCCGGAGCAAACCAGATCTGAACCTAAGGTTGCTCTCCCGGACAGGTTCACTGGTGGGCGGGACAAATTTTTTACTTTCCGGGAGGCATGTAAATTGTACTTTCGGCTGCGGCCTCGGTCATCTGGGAGTGAAGAGCAGAGGGTGGGAATTGTTATCTCGCTCTTACAAGGGGACCCTCAATCTTGGGCGTTCTCTATTCCTCCAGGCTCCCCAGATCTCCAGTCAGTGGATCGATTTTTTACTGCCCTGGGTCTGGTATATGATGATCCGGATCGAGTTTCCCTTGCTGAAACAAAGTTGCGTAAAATACGGCAAGGAAATCGTCCAGTGGAGGAATATTCTTCTGAGTTCCGTAGATGGGCAACAGATACTCAGTGGAATGACCCAGCTCTTAGGAGCCAGTTTTGTCAAGGGTTGTCTGACAAATTAAAAGATGTGTTGGCTCAGTATGATTCTCCTCCATCACTGGAGGCTGCTATGGCCCTCGCTATTCGCATGGATAGACGAATTCGGGGAAGACGCGAGGTAACTCCGCCTCCCGTGATGACTCCACCTACTACTAAAGTCCCTTATACTGAGGTTCCCCTGGTCTGTTCTGAGGAACCCATGCAGTTGGGAGGGACATCTTTTTGTAGGAAGGAATTGGCGGTGCACCGCAAGACTAGAAGGTGTTTCTTTTGCGGGAGAGAGGGACATTTTGTTGGGGGGTGTCCATCCCGGGCCTCTTCGAGCAAAGGAGTTAACCTGGGAGTGTGTATTTCGTCCCCAAATCCCTCTCAGTTTCTCGTGCCTGCGGAGGTGGTGATTGGTACTAGAACTGAGAGGATTTCTGTTTTTCTTGATAGTGGGTCCGGGGCTAATCTGGTGGACGCTCGGTTTGCCCAGGTGCATGGTATGCAACTGAGTGTATTGGCCAAACCGGTCCCTATAGTCTCTATTGATTCTAGACCTCTCGGTCAAGGTAGCTTGGTACAAGCTGTTCATAACATAGATCTTCGAGTAGGGGCAAGACATAAAGAGCAATTGTCTTGTTATGTGTTGGAGGGTCTACCTACTCCTATTGTGTTGGGACTTCCTTGGTTGGCTAAACATAACCCAGTGATTGATTGGCAATCCGGAAAGATAAGCCAGTGGGGTGAATTTTGCAGGAATAACTGCATGAGCACGGTCATCGGTGCGGTTGTGCCTAGGACTTTGTCTCCTTTTCTGGAGGACTTTGGGGAGATGTTCTCAGAGGAGGGGTGTAAAGAGTTACCTCCTCATCGCGCATATGACTGCTCAATAAAGTTGCTTCCTGATGCCTTATCTCGTACTTTCCCAGGGGCCGGGAAGACAGATGATCCGGTTCCTATTCCTCAGGAGGGAGTTGTAGTGTCAGCTGTATGCTCTGAGCTTGAGGGGGAGGTATTGGGGGCTCAGGGGGACGCCCCGGTGGGACTTCCAGGGAGACTGATAGTTCCAGATCGGTTAAGACTGAAGGTTACGGGGAACCGTTACAAACGGATGGCTGATAGGGGGAGAGTTTCTGGTCTAGATCTGAAGGTGAACGATCTAGTTTGGTTGTCTACCAGGAATATAAAACTTAAAGTTTCCTCCTGGAGGTTGGGTCCCAGATTCATCGGGCCGTACAGGATCAGTTCCATAATTAATCCTGTGGCATTTCGTCTGGACCTCCCTCCTACGTTTAAAATTCATAATGTGTTTCACAAGTCATTACTTAAAAAGTATGTGGCACCAGTCATACCGTCACCTCTACCTCCGCCTTCAGTGGTGGTCAATGATAACGTGGAATTTCATGGGTCGAAAATCATTGACTCACGTCTCAGTCGCCGATCCCTTCAGTACTTGGTTCATTGGAGGGGGTATGGTCCTGTGGAGAGGACGTGGGTCCCTGCGTCTGATGTTAACGCAGATCGATTGGTTCGGACCTTTCACACAACTCACCCGGGCAGACCTGGCCCTGAGGGTCCGGAGTCCCCTCGTAGAGGGGGGGGTACTGTCATGGGTGTATCGCCACAAGGATCGTCGCGATTACACACTCTGACTTCTCACAGCTGAGTTGCTGTTTCTTTGTGTTTGGTAATGAGGGAGTTAATTTTACCTAGCTCTTTGCTAAAGGGTATGCCACACTAAACAATATCGCTAACGGGATCGCTAAAAAACGTCACTATTTAGCGATCCCGTTAGCGATATTGTTCAGTGCGGCAGCTTCCAGCGACGAGCTTCCTGCTGTGATCTCGCTCGTCGCTGGAATCGTTCCGGACCCTATTTCATCGCTGGCGCTCCCGCTGGGTAAGTATCTTATCGCTGTGTGGCACCTTTTCTTAGCGATTTAGCGGTACTTTTGTACCGCTAAAGTCGTTAAGAAGATCGCTAACGGCGATAGCGTCGTTAACTATATCGCTAAATGCGGCAGCATTTAGCGATATAGAAACAATCCCGCTAGCGATCTCATTAGTATGCAACGCTAACGAGATCGCTAGCGGGATAGCTTAGTGTGGCAGTACCTTTAGACTAGGTCCAGCCTCGCCCGGCTGCTTTTGATTATGTTCTAATTAGATTCCTTCATATACCTGCCAGTCTGCTTGTTAGATGCCGGTGAAAGCCCTTATGTATTTTTTACTTTTTTTTTCTTGTTTTCTTGTATGTTTTTTTTCTTTAAAACCGTTCCCCGTTAAATTCCCCTTTGGGGGGGAAAAGGGGCCCCCCTTTTGGGGTAATTACTTTTTTGGGGGGGGTTGATAGGAAAAGGGTTTTTCGTGGTGGTGGCCCCCTTTTATTTACCCCCCCAGGTAAGGGATTAGTTAGGCCCCCTTTGGGTCACATAGCCCCCGGGCCCCCTTACGGAACGGGTTTTAACGGTTTCCCCAAAAGCCCCCTGGTTTTGTCGGGGAATTTATGTTATATAACTAGGATGTTATTTTTTATGTCCCCTTTTTATATGATTTGTCATCACATATATATATTTTTCTTACAGGTACAAAAGGATACATTTTTCTTTCTAAAAATTGCGCTCAGGTCCCCCTTAGTTTAAAATTTGGGGGTTTTTGGTGTCCGAACACAGTCGGGGAGCTCGTTAGTCGGGAAAAAGGAGCCGGGCCAAAAGGGGATTCCAGGAATATGATTTTTTTTTGGGGGTGTCGATCCCCCCGGACACGGATATTTTGGGGAAAATTGGGGCGGATATGTAAATAGGGGGATCTTCAAGTGGGTTGGATCCCCCTTCAAAAAGGGGGAGACTCGGAACCCCCCTGCTAAAAAATACTGAAAAAATTTTTTTTTTGGGGAGGTTTTAGAGGGGGCCCCCAGGTAGATGGGGAAAAAATCAACTAATAAAGTAAGGGGGGGAAAAAGCCCAGGTCTTTGTTTTGGGGTTTTGTTTAAATTTTTTTCTGTAGTTTTAAAAAAAATGGTTGCGGAGTTTTCCCAAACTGCTGTCTGTAAGAATTTTTGGGCCCCACTCCGCAGGGGGGGAGGCCCCCCAGAGCTACCCCCCAAAAATTTAAAAATTGGCGGAAAATGCGGGGCAGCAAGGGTGAAAAATTTTGGTGGGGAATGTTGAGCACAGGGGCTTAGAGACGAAAAAAAGGGGAGAGAATTTTTTTGGAAGCAGAAAAAAAGAAAAAAAAAGTGTGTAGAAAAAAACTTTTTTTTGGGGGACTCTTAAAAGCCCGTACCCAAAATTTTTGCAAAAAAAAAAAAAATGTTAAAAAGGAGAAATTTTTTGGGGAGCGGGTTTAAATAACAGGGGCCCCCTAATAGGGGTTTGCAAAAAAAAAAAAAAAGTGTTGCACGCAACTGAATTTTCTGGGGAAAAGGGAAGGGGGGAAGGGGGGTTGTTTGAGTGAACCCCCCCTTTGTTAACAGGAAGTCGACAGCATGGAGACAGAGGAGGCGTTTTTTTGGAAAAAATGGCGCAAGTAATGGCAACATAAGACTCCCGGGGGTTGAACAAAAAACCCCCGGAAAAAAAGGGGGACCCTTGAGTACCTGCACAGGCCCGCAAAATTTCCTGCAGCGAGCAGGAGAATCCCGGGTTTTTTTTTTTGAGGGGTTCAGAAAAAAAAGACTTGCAGGCATCGTAAATTTAATTTAAAAAACCCCCGCATTGCCCCTGTAAAAAGGGGCGGAAAAAGGGTCCCTAAAAAAAAAAACCCCCCGTGACGATGTGGAGTATATCTCATAGGTTTGAGGGACTGGTAGAAAGGGGAAAAATTCCCCCACTGAAGGGGCCCCCATGGTGCACCCCATCGATTAAAACCCCCCAAAGGGGGTTTTGTGCCTGAGGAGAGGACACCCCCGACTATGCCAAGCTAAAGCGGAGATTTTCCCCCCCGGGTGGGTGTTACGGTGACCCCCCGTCCCCGGGGGGTTATGACGGGGGATGCAGTTGGGAGGGGCTGCGTCAGCCCAAAAAGGGTTATGGAGTTGAAAAGGGGGGGAGGGGGCCCAAAACCCCCAGCATTCCCCTGGGGGGAAAAACCCAAAGGGCGGAAAAGGAGGGCCACCAGGGGCCCCCAAAGCGGGCAGCCTATGGAAAGGCCTTCCCCGCAAAGGAATTTTCCCCGGGCCACCCTCTAGGGGTTTCCCCCCCAAAAAGGGGTTGGGGGCGTGAAATTTCCCCCGGGGGAAGAGCGTTCCAGTGTGGGGACCCGGGGGGTTCTGAAAGGGGTTTTTAGGCCCGAGGGGGCATGTGGGGGAAAAATTTTGATGGACAGTTTTGGGGGATGTCTGAAATTGCCCCAAAATGCCAATGGGGGGGGCCCCATGTTTTTTGATGTTGGAGATCCCTCTCTCTTGGGAAACCCCCGTGGGGGGTCCACCCCCGGAAAAGGGGCCACAGGTGTGCCCCGGGGGGAAATGATGCCCCCCAGGCCTTTGGATCAGAGCCCCCGACTTTAAAGTGAAGCCCCCTTGTAGGGGGGTTTTACCCGATAAGCACCCCCTGTGGTGTGCAACCCGGAAAAAACCAAAACTAACCCCAAAAAAGGTTTTGGGGGGGTCCCCCAAAATTTGGGGGGTTTCATTGAAGTGGGGGTTTTGAAGAACCTGGGGCACCCCCCTTTTTTTGGGGAATGATTTCCCCCCATTAAAAGGGGGCTGGGGAAAAAGTTTTGATGGGGGCAGTGTATGAAGCCCCCCCCGAGGGTTTCGCTCCCGAGGGGGGAAAAAAAATCTAGGGGGGTTAAAACTTATGTATTTAAGATGTTTTTCATGATAATGATGATGGGCCAGATTAAAAAAAGATGATTTTATCATAAAATGATAAAAAAAATTTATAATAATGATGACGTGAAAAAATAAATCCCCTTTTTTGGTGTGTTTTTGGGGGAGAGGATGGTGGTTCCGGGGAAACCCGGGGTTTCCCCGACTTTCTGTGTCCGTGACATTTTGAGGGGTGGAAAAAAGGGTTTTTAAACCCCCCTTAAAACGGCACGGAAAAAAAAAAAGTTCAAATGAGGTTTCCCAAGGCCCCCCTCTGAGGAAGGTTTCCTCATTTTTCCCTAAACAAAAACCCCCTTTTATGGGAACTAAGTCCAGGGGGAGGTTTTTGGGGCCACTCAGTACCCCCGTATATAAAAGGGATAGTGTGGGGTTGTCACTTTGTCAAACTTTTGGGGGCCCCCTGAGGGAAACCAGGGGGCCAGGGGGTGAAGTTAATGTTGTGGAGACAGTTAAAAAAGGGGCGCCACATAAAACCGCTAGGATCTGAGGCGCATCTAATGAGTCGTAGGGGGGTTGTTTTATTCGCTAGTACTACCTATTTTAGCGTGTTTTTAGGAGCATCGGGGTTTTAGCTTTCCCCTTTAAACTTTAGGGGGAAAAATTTCCCCAAAACCCGCAAAAAAAGGGCCCCCTCAGCGATTAGTATTACCCCGGGGCCCCCGCAAAAAAAATTTGGGCCCGGGAAAGATGGGATGAAAGATACGGGGGGGGCCCTCGTGGGGTTTAAAACCCCGCACAAAAAAACACGAAAAGGGTCGAAATATGATTTTTTTTAAGCCCCCCTTGCGTTTTTGTTTATTTGGTGGCCCCCCTTTTAAAGGGTTTCCAGATAAGATGTAATAGAATAAATTTGTTTAATGAAAGTGAGCAAGATGAGAATGAGAATAAATTGTAAACCCCCTAAAGGGGACCCGGTGGGGTGAAAAAAAGGGGGTCAAAGGGGATAGTGGTAGTGATGTGAATATCTGATCCCAATCAAGTAACCAGTGAAAAAGGGAAGGATGGTAGCGGGGGAGGAAAAACCCTAGAGGAAGGGGATGTTTTTTTGCATCGGAAGAAATGGAAAAAAGATTTTTTATTTTTGGCCCGGGTTTCCCCCGGGCGAAGACAAGTAAAAAGGGCCCAGACCTGGGGACTGAAACAGCAAATGGATGCTGTGAAATAAAAAGGGGTTAAAAAAGGAAAGGAGCTTACCCGGGATAAAAAGGTAATGCTGCAGGGGGGGGAAAAAACCCAGGGAAGGGGGGTCAAACCCAAAAACCTCACAGAAGCTGACCCCCAAGTAAAAGCTGTAGGAAAAAGATGAAAAAAGGGGACGGGACCCCCCCAATCTGTTTCCCCGAAGACGCGGCGGGGACGGGTTGGGCCCGGGAAATAGGGGCTGCAATCAAAAAGCTCGGGCGGGGTTTTTTCCCCCCCCGGACCCCAGCAGTTTTCCCCGAGTGACACCAAGGATCGGGAAAACAAAAAATGAGATTCTGGACATCGGCGGCATTGGTGAGTAAAGGGCCCCCTTTAGGGGTTTTAATCGGAGCCCCCCCAAAAATGGGAAAAGCGGGGTCACCTTTTCCGGCAGACACCGGGAGCTCAAGGGATGCGGGAAAGGGGGAAAAAAAAAACCCGGGGGTTCTGAGTATCGAGGAGTTAAAGGGGAACTTGAGGCGGGAAAAAAAGGGGGAAAAAATTGGAGCCCCAAAAAGATGTTGAAAAGGGGAAATTTAAAGGAAGGTAGGGCTTCTGAGAAATTTTCCCAGAAGAGCTAAAAAAAGGGGCCAAAGGGAAAAAAGGCCCCCAACGGGCCCCCAATGAATTGTTTTTTTTCCCAGAAAAAACCCCAAATGTTTTGAAGGATGGGGAAAAAAACCCAATGAGATTTTCGTAAAAAAGTAATAAAAAAAAAAGGAAAAAATACGGGGAATCTTTGTTGCAAGGGGCAAATCTGCTCAATAATTTAAAGGCTCAAATAAAAATGCTTTTTTTTCGTAGAAAACAAAAATTTTTCAGCGGGAGACTTAGGGTGAATTTTTTAAAAAAAAAAATTTCTCCCCCTTTTTACAGCCCAAATTTCTTTTGAACGAGAAAGTTAAAGGGTCAAGCCCGGGGGGCAGGGTTTTTAAAAGGGTCGTGAAATAGATTTTATGACCCCCCGTATTAAAGAAAATTTGTGCAAAAGGGGTTTTAAAGGGGAACAGAGAAAAGTAAAAAACCCCTCCCCCTTCTGTGATATTTTTTTAACATGGTCAGTGCAAACCCAAAGGGAAAGGGGGTTTCTGATTTTTTAGGAAGAGTCAGCAGAAGTTTCTGAGTGCGGGGGGTACTTTCGGGCCCCGGCACTATATCGAAACTACCCCCGGGCCCCGGGGGCAAGATGAAAGGCAGGAACCCGAGGCCCGAGAGCAAAAACCTGGGGGTCCCGGGGAGTGGGGATCTTCAATGAAGAGAAAGTGAGTTGGGTATGGCCCCCTTTAAGATACAGATACAGTATGAAGGAAGCTGATGAAAAGGCCCTGGGCTGGGAAGTTACGTTCTTTTGGATTGTTGACCACCCTCCCGGTTTTGGATACCACCCCCGGGGCCCGGGAAAAAGGGGGGGGGGGGTGGGGGAAAAGTGAAGTAGTTTTTTTAATGGGTGTCATTTCACCCCCAAACTTTTTGATGGTAAGGGGAAATGTATGGCTTTTTAAAACCCCCGGGGGGGGGAAAAAGGGGGCAAACCTTAATTTGTAAAAATTGGCTCAGGCCTAAACCCCCAAATTTTTAATTAGGAGGGCCAAAGTAGGTGTCTGCGAAACAGTCGGGACCGCTTAGTCTGGAAAGGAGTCAGGACAAAAAAGGAATCCCAGGAAAAAGACTTTTTTCATTGGGTGCTCGATGTACCCCGGACACAGGGGGAGTCCCCCGAGAATCCAGGGAAAAACGAATAAGGGGAGTCTTCAAGCGGCGTTGGGTAGCCTTTAACCAAGGGGGGGAAACGTGAACCCCCCGCTGGAAATTGAAAATAATTGTTGTTTTGGCCCCCTGGTTTGAGTTGGTCCCGATAGATAGGGGGAAACAAACAAAAATAGTAAAAGGGGGGACAAGCCCGGGGCTTATGTTTTTGATTTGGTTTTTTTATTAGTTCTGTTTTGTAGTCTTTTAAAAAAAAGGTTGCGGCCCGTTTTTTTTCCCAATGTGTTTAATGAACTGTTTCCCCCCCCTCCCCCCCACCCGGGGGGGGGGATCCCCGGGGTATATCCCCCCCAACTTAAAAATATATAACATTTACCCCAAAACACACCCCCCACAACAACCCACAACACACCAACATAATAAGGGATGGAAAAATAATGGAAAAACCGGGAAAAAATAACAAAGTTAGTTTACAAGGTGTGGCCACTTTTTGCGGCGTTTTAAAGCCCAATTCTCCGAGTAGGGGTTCATACAAGGTGTGAATTCACAAAAAAAATTTTAGGCCCATTCTTTTTTTAAAAAACCCCTCCAGTTTTTAAAAACTGGCGGGGGAAACCCGACTTTTAACTTGAATCTCAAAAAATAGAACAAAAATTTTCCAATAATGTTGGGGCGGGGATTGTGGGGGCAAAAAAAATCCCAAATTTCATTAGAAGTTCCTCGGCCATGTTTTAAGTTTCCCGCTGTATGAATTGGTGATTAAATCCGAAAGATGGCTTTCCCCCCCGGGAACAGGTTAACCCCTAGGAGCACTTTGGCCCCCAAAATGTAAATAATCACGGCTTTTAAATTTTTTCCCATGGGGGGGTTTTTTTTGGGGCCCTGGGGGATCCCAAAGAAATCCCCCCAGTTTAAAACGGGAAACCCCGACTTTTTTTTACGGTTGGGAAAGGGGGCGGGTCTGGATGGAATCCCTTTTTTGGGGCTGCAAAATTTAAAGGGGGCCCCGGACCCCCAATAGGGAAAAACTTTATTCGTCAAAAATTCACTTTTTCCCCACGGCCGAGCAAAAAAATTTTGGGGGTTTCTTACACTAAAAACCCTTTGGGAAAATTTCCCCCTTTGAAAAAAGCGGTTTCGAATTGCACTTTTCCGGGGAATCCAGATTTGTTCCCCCCCCGGAAACATTTTGGGGGAAATGTTTTCTGTGGTTTTCTTTGAGCTCGGTTTTTTGGGGGCCCCCGGGGTCTTGCGACCCTTTACTTTTGGGTTTTAATTTTACGATTTTTTCTAAAAAAAAACTTCAACTTTGGCCGAATTTGGCTTTACTGGACTTTTTCCTTCTTTTTTAAAAACACAGTTTATTTGGGGGAAGTACCTTTTTACAAAAAAGCATTGGGCCTTTTGGTTAATAGGCCTCCCATCCCACCCCCAAAAATTTTTGGGCCTTTTTAAAACCCCCGAGAGGTCTGCCATTGGTTTTCGGGTTTTTCTTAAAAAAAAGTTTTCTTACAAAAAACAAAAAAAAAAAAAAAATTTAAAAAAAAAAAAAAAAAAAAAAAAAAAAAAAAAAAAAAAAAAAAAAATTTTTTTTGGAAGATTATGATCCCAAAAAACGTTGGGGGTTTTTCCCCTTTTTTGCCCAACCCCCGTATTTTTAATATTATTTTTATATTTTTATATATATATATATTATTTTTATATATATAATATATTTTATATTTTAAAAGTGTGTGTGTGTATCCCCAAACCCAACCCCCAGCAGTTTTCATTTTCCCCAGGTTTAAAAGAAGCAGCTGGGATTGGTTCGAGAAACCCAGTTTCTATCCTCAAAAACCCCCACAGACAGTGATGGGGGTTTAAAAACCCCGGCCAATTAAAGGGACTTTGGGGATGGAAGCCCGGCAATCCACCCCTAACTAGGGTTTTTTACCCGGGCCCCTTTTAAAAGGGGCCCCCCCGTATGGAATTTTTGGCCCCTTTCCACCCCGCTGTGGTTTGACCCCGGGGCCCAAAAAGGGACTTTTGGGTATGTAATTGGGGGGAATTCCCAAAAGCGTTTGGGTTCGGACCCCGGGCCCCCTTTAAAGGGACCCCCTAGGAAGGGGGGGCAAACCCCACTGCGCTTTGGTACGGGAACCATTTTCCTCTTTAAAGTGATCCCCGGGGGAAAATTGGGGAAATTTCCCCCAGGTTTGATTTCACTCAGGTTCTATTAAAGGGATCTTTGGGTTTTGGGAAGTAGGGAAAATCCACTCAGCCCGGGGGTTTTGGGCACCCCCCCCCTTTAAAGGGGTCCCCCGGGATGGAAGTGAGGGGAAATCCACTCAGCGCTTGGTTGGGCCCCCCGGCCCCCTTTTTTTGGCCCCCATCACCATCCCAAAAAACGTCCGACCTGCATGTCAAACCCGCCAGGGGGGCCCCGGGGGCGGGAGGGAGTGCGCAGGGGCATGTATTTTATGCGCCCTCGCTCCACTCTGAGTGCCCGGGGGGCCCCCCGGGTTTGGGGTTTCACATGGAAAAGTGGATTTTTCGCGCTTTTTGGGGGTCCCGCCCCTTTAAAGGGGGCCCCCAAAAAAAGTTAGGGCATTTTCCCTTTAGCGTTGGGTTTTATCTGGTGAAAGGGATATGTGGGATATTTGGGTGTATTTCCCGTGGTCTGGCTCCCCGGGTGATTTGGGAATTAGGGGTAGTAGTCCCATGGTTGGTGAAAGGGAAAAATGGGGTATTAGGGGGATAATGGGGGCTGTGGCGACGGGTTTTATGTGGGATATTAGGGGTAGTGGGGTTTGGGGGACTGTGGGGGGGAAAATTTTGTGGGATATTAGGGGGAGTACCCCGGGGTTGGTTTGGTGTTTGGGTATTAATGGTGTAGTCCCGGGGGGTGGGATATGTGGGTATTAGGGGTTTGAGTCCGGGGCTTTTGACGGGGATGATGTTTTGGGGTAATTTTGGGGAGCAGGTTTTTTCCCCCGGGGTTTTGGGTGACGGGAAGTGGATATTTAAAGGGGGGTATCCGGGGCTTTGGGTAGGGGCAAGTGGGGTATTTGGGGGAGTAGTTGGGGTATGACGGGGGATTGGATTTAGGGGGAGTAGTCCCGGGGGCTCTGGTTTATGGGTGATGTGGGGTATTTATGGTAGAAAAAACCCGGGGGTTTTTGAGGGATGAGAGGGGTATTGGGGGGAGTAAACCCCGGGGGCTCTGGCCCGACGGGATGATGTGGGATTTTTGGGGAGTGGGCGGGGCCGGGGGACGGATGTGGGATTTTAAAAGGTAGTAGTTTTGGGGATGAGGGGTGTGTGGGTTTTTGGGGGATAGTCGTGGTCTGGTGATGGGGTGATTGGGATTTTAAAGGTAAATAGTCCCGGGGGCTGTGAGGGATGATGTGGGTTTGGGGGGGAGGGAGTCCGGTGGCCTTGGCCCCGACGGGGTTTGTGGGGTAAAAGGGGGGGTAGTCGGTTTTGGGCTGGCGAAAGATGTGGGATTTTGGGGTTTGTAGTTGGCGGGTTGAGGGGTGATGTGGGAAATGGGGGGATATTTTGGTTTGTTAATGATGGGGTTGTGTGGGATATTATAGCGAATGTGGCATGGGAGTGGGGGGGGCCCCCAAAAAGAGATATATCTTATATTATAGATTTTGATAGATTACATATATAGAATTCCCATCTATTATATAATATAGATAAAATTTCCTATATATAGATATATCTATCTATATTTTATATTTATATAGAAAAATATGACTATATTAATAGAATTATATTTAATATAGTAGGATTATATTATCAAAAATTTATTTCTTCAAAATACCCCCACCCTATCTATAAAAAAATTATATATATAAAAAAATTTTTTTTATAATAGATGGTAATTATAGATATAGTTTAAAATAATCATTAAATTTTTTAACAACCCCTAGTTAGTTACTTTTTGGGGCACCCGGGGGGCCTTGTGTTTTAAAAAAATTTTGGGAAAAGGGGAGATACCCTATTCTTTTATTTTTTTTTGTGAAAAAGACAATCCCCAAACCCCAGAAGATGTGGGGGGAAAGGGCGACAGAAATCACCTTTTCCAATACCCGTCATTAGAAGGAGTGTACTTTTAAAGGGGGGCCCAAAAACTACTGTAGCAAAAAAGGTTTTTTAAATGTACGGGGATTAGGTCTTTACCCAAAAAAATTTTGCAAATATATAATTAAATACAAAATCTATCACCCCCCACCCCCCCACACCCCAAATTTTTTTTTAACCCAAACCCCTTTTTTAAAAGTTACATTTCCCTAACCCTTTTTTTTTTTTTCCCCCAAAAAATGATCAAATTTTCCATTTTTTAAAAAATTTTAAAACTCTTTTAAAGGTCCTTTAACTACAAAAAAAAAAAGCTTTTTGAGGTAAAACTGAATTCACCTTGTTTTTCCCCCATTTCCTAAAACCCAATTTTAATATTCAGTAAATTTTGTCCCGGGTTTAAAGCCCACTGCAGGGGAAAAAATTTTAATCACCCCGGGGGGGTGGGAATTTTTAAAAACCCACATTAACTTAAAATAAAAGCAAAATGTGTATTTTCCCCTTCAATATCGGGTTACAGAAACTACCCCCAGGAATCTTACACCCCCCCCTTGTGTCCAGTTAAAAAAGCTTTTCCCCTCTTAAAAATCGGCAGAAAAAGCAAAAAATTCCCTCTTCCCCAAGAAGGTTTTGGGGGAAAACCCGGGCCCAAAAGGGGACAGGTCCCATACCCACTGATATTTTCCCATGTCCTTTCATTAGGGGCAATTCCTGGCGAATGGGAAAATCTAAAAAAACCCCAAAGGGGAAAAAGCAACCCAAAAGGGGGAATGAGTGAGGGGGATAAAAAAAAGCAAAAGCGATGGGAAAAAGGGACTAGGAGGAGAACCCCCCCACTTTTACACAAAGTTCGGGCCTGAGTCACAAGAAAAGGGGATTTCCCCCCCATTTTCAGAAACAGGAAAAACCAAAAAGTCCATATGTCCCAAAAAAAAAGGCAAAAAAAAAAAAGGGGAAAAGAAATTTGGGAACCCCCGGTTATAATGAAAAAACTCCAAAGTATCGTTGTTTTGGGAAAAGCTGAAAAAAATTGACTATTTAAAATCAGTTTTTGATAGTTTTCCCCCAAAATTTAAACCCCCTTAAAACCCAGGGGGTGAAGATAAGATTCCGTAGCTTTTTTGAACCCCCACAAAAAGGTCCAAAAATTTTTAAACTTTTTTTCGGAAATTAGGTTTTTAATTATGCTTTTGCGGGAATTTGGGCCCTAATCCCCCAAAAACCCCCGACATTTACCCCCCGGGTGATTAAAATTGAAAAAAAAAAAAGGCTGAAAGTTGATGGATGGTGAGTGGGGGTTTTTTTTATTTCCTGTTGTTGCACCCCCCTAGGACGGACCCCTGGGGGGAAAGTGGGGGGGGCCCTTTTTTTCCGGGTTCCCCAAAAAGGGAAAAACAAAAAAAGTTTTTTAAAGCCTTTTTAAAGATGGTCCCCCTTAGGGAAAAAAGTTTCCCCCAAAACCCATCAAGTGACCCTTAGGAAAAAAGTTTAATTGGAAAAAAGAGGGAAAAAACCCCGGGACTACCAAGAGGGGATCGGGCCACATAAATTTGCAGGGAGATTCAATTTTAAACAGTTTGTCATTGTTAATTGGTGGGGAAAAAAAGCAAGAATAGGTTGGCTCATACACCCCCCAAAAGGAGCAAAGTTTCGAGGAAATTTTTTGCAAAATTTCTAGGGGTGCGCAGCCCGGTGGGGAAACCAAACCCCCAAAAACCCCCGCCCCCTTAAAATTTCCCCCAAAAAAAAACCCCCCAAACCCCCGGTGAAAAACCCCTTTTTTTTTGGGGGGTTCCCCAGACCCATAAATTGGATTGCGGGGCCCCCCGGGAGTTCAACCCCGCAATAAAAATTTTTGTCCATTGATTAAAAAAAACTTGTTTTTTTATTAAATACATTTTTTTTGATTTTTGTTATTTGTTTTTTTGCCCAGCAGCTTTTCCCCCTGATCCCCCCCAAAAAATTAAATTTGTAAAGTTAAAAGTTGTGTTTTTTTTCAGGGCCCCCTGATGTTGCCCTTAAGGACATGTGGTTTTGGGTGTAACCTTTGTTGCCAATATTTTTAAAAGAACCCAAAAACATTTTAAATGTAATGGAGAATAGTTCTCTTGTAGAATAAATAATTTTAAAATTTTTAAAAAAAAGGGGTTTCCGTAACCGGAAAAAAAAAAAAAAATAAAAATTTTTATTAAACCAAACCCCCCCGTTCCGGTATCACCTTTCCTGTGGGGAATTTTTTTTGGTAAGGGATAAGTAAAGACTTTTTTGGGGTGGTCTGCTATATGTGGTTTTCCCCAAGCCCCCCAAGCGCGTTTTGTCCTTGGGGGGGAGGGGGTTTTGAACCGAGACGGGGGGGACTTTTATGGGGTATAAAATGGGTTTACTTTAAAGCATTTTTAATTATTGTAGGTAAAGGGAAAGGGGTTCCCCCCCCACGGGGGTTTAGGGGCCCCCTTGATTTTTATGTTTTTTTTTTTGTGGAATTATTCGTATTTTTTAAAAAATTTTTCCCACTTGAATTTTGTTGATCTATTAAAAAAATTTTTTTTTTTTTATTATGGCCGGTTACGGATTCTCGGGGAAAAATTTTGATAGGGCAGTTTTTTGTCCCGGGTTACTTGAAGGGGTTTTCTTTTGTTAGTATTTTTTGAAAAAAAAAATTTTTAAAATTGACTGTGATAT
Source organism: Oophaga sylvatica (assembly GCA_033576555.1). Taxonomy (NCBI): domain Eukaryota; kingdom Metazoa; phylum Chordata; class Amphibia; order Anura; family Dendrobatidae; genus Oophaga; species Oophaga sylvatica. The sequence continues at coordinate 316,005,772 of JARQOD010000003.1, forward strand.
CTACAATCTCAGGGGGGTTTCCCCAAAATAGGCAAAATTTTGCACCCTTCTAGTTTTTCTGGCCCCCCCCACAAAAATGGGAAATAAAGAAACATTTTAGAACTTAAGGGGAAAAACTAGAATTGTAGGAGTACGGGGGGGTTTAAAAAAAACCAAAGTTAAGTTTTTTTTAAAGGGGAGGGCTGCCGCCCCCCCCCAGATGAACCTGCCATCAAATTTTAAAATGCTTTTTAGTTTTAAAAAATTGGAAGCAAAACGGGAATATAGAATACCTTGCTTTTGTTTTGTAGCGCCAAAAATTTAAGGGTTTGTCACCCATATTCGGTTGCCCCAAAAGGGGGGTTTTACCATCTTGAAATATTTTAAAGGGTGCCTGGTAAAATGCTTGGAATAATTCTTTTTGCATGGTTTAAAAAACTTTTTTTTTAAAACCCTGTGATTTGGGGCCTTCTCCCCCAATCGGGGGGAAGGGGGTAAAGATATAGTTTTTCCCCAGGTTTTTTGATGTTAAACCCCCCCCGGGGTGGGGGGGGCCCCCAGGGGGAAAAATTATCCAAAACAGAAAAACCCTTTTCCCCCCCCGTAGTGGGGGGTATTTTTGGGGGGTTTTAAAAAGGGGGCCCAGAAAAAAAGGGGCCCCCGCACCGAAAGAAGCATCACAAAAGAAAGCACGAAAAAGGGAAATTTCCCCCGGGGGATTCACAAAGCAACATAGAAAAAAGGAGACCCATGGAGTTCACGAAAAAAGGGATCGAGTAAAGGCTTTCCCCCGGGGATTAATAGGGCAGGAATAGGTAACATTTGCTTTTTTTTAAATTATTTTCTTTTTTTTTCTTTTTTTTCCCTTGACCCCAATTTTCATGCCCCCCCCTCACGATTATACATCAGCCCCTATATTTTTCCCTTCCCCAAATTTTCTTTCCCCCTCCCACCCTCCCCCCGGAAAACCCCCACCCCTTTTCCCAAAAAATCACAAAAAAAAATATTACAATACAATACCTCCCTTTTTCTTCTATTACTTTTTGGAAAAACCCCCCCCCTGGTCCCCCCCCCCCAAACCCCCAAAACCCCCCCATCAGGGAAAAAACATAAAAAAATTTTTTTAATTTTTCTTGACTCCTCCCCTTTTTTTTTTAATTTTTGTCGGGAAACCCCGGGTTGATCAAAAAAATACCCTTTCCCCGCACAATACTTTTGAAAATTTTTCCTCTTTTTGGCCCCCCACAAAAAACCCGGGTTTTGGGGTTTGACCGGTTCCCCGCTGCCATTTATGGTGGTTAAATTTCCCCCCCTTCCCAGCCCCCAAACAGACATGGGGGGTTGGGGTTGGATCCCCGCCCCCAAAAATTTATTTTCCCCGGTTTTCCCCCCCAAATTCCCCTCACTCTTTTTTTTTTGGGGGCCACAGTAAAGCCTTTTTTTCCCCCTTCCCCCAGAGTGGGGGCATATGGGCCCCCCCGGCCCCCCCCCCCAATTCCCCTTTACCACTTTCAGGGGGTCCCCCACTTCATGCCCTCAAAAATCCCCAACCCCACCTTGGAAATAAAACCCCCTTTAAACCCAATTCCCCATCGTTCTCAGTTTACCATACATTCTTGGGCCCCCTCCCCCCTTTTTCCCCCCGGGAAAAACCCAGGATGGCAACACCCTTGCCCCGTCTTTGCCCCCTTGAAAAACCCCCCAAAAAAAACCCCCCCCTTACTTTGCCCCCAACACCCCCTTTTTTCCGTAAAAAACCCCCCCCCCCGAATTACCTAAACATTCAAAAAACTACAACCCCTTAACCCTCAACACCCCCCCCTTTACATTTTGGGGCCCCAAAATTTTTTTTTTGTTGACTGGGTTCATCATACAAGACATCTTAAACCCCCCGAAAATGAAACCGCTAAAACCCCCAAATTTCCCAAAACACTTTAAAAACCCGGTACATCGCAAACTCCCCTTTTCCCCGATTTTTGGAGTGTGAAGCCTTTGGAAAAAAAACCCCCAAAACTTACCCCAATTTTAAAATTTTCATGTTAAGAATTATAAGCACCCCCTTACCCCCCCAAAAAAATACTTCACCCCCCGATTCTCACTACCCCAAAACCCCCCCAAAAAATTTTTTGAATTTTCACCCCCCCCTGGGGCCCAAAACAAACCCTACATACATTTGGCTACCCCCCCGGGCCCCCTTTTTTTTAAAAAAAAAAGATACTATCCGAAAGGAAAAACTTCTAAACCCCCAAGTGCGTGCCCCCCCCCCTGCTTTTCCCCCCGGTAATTTTCCAATTTGATCCCCCAAAAGAAGAAGTCTCCAAAACCCCCTTTTCCCCCTCGCCCGACTACATCACTCCCACCCCCCCCCCCAATCCCCTCCTCTTCTCTTGTTGTCACAATCCCCCAACTACAATTTTTAGGGAAGTTAAAATTTTGGGGAAATTTTCCGGGGGGAAAATTTCGGGAACCCCCACTTTCCCCGGGAAAAACGAAAGTTTTTTTTATGCTTTTTCCCCCCAGAAATAATAGCGTTTTGAAAAGCAAATTAGCTTGCAGAATGCAGGTTTTTACGACTGTAGATCTTTTGGAAAGATTGAAAAGGTTTGGGGACAGGTCAAAAATAGTGTTTTGACAAGTGTGCCCCAAATTTTTCAAAAGGGTCCCCCCTTTTTCGCATCAATAGAAAAAAACCTAAAGTAAAAAAAAAAAAAAAATTTAAATAATGATATTTCCCTTCCCGCCCCCCCCCACCCTTTCCCCGCCTTCGGACGCTCCCCCAAATCCCCCCCCGGAGTGTTTTTGAAAAAAAACCCCCCGATGCGGGGATTCGCGGGGGCCCCACCCCTTGGGTGATCCCCAAAAGGATTTGGGGGCCAAAAATCCCGGGGGACTGCTGAAGGGGGGGAAGGCTGCGGGGGGGGGGAAGGCTGCGGGGGCCCCCCGGGAAATGAGAATATTTATTTTTTTTTTAAATTTATTTTTTACCAGGGTATGGTCCCCGGGCCCCGGAGGAGCCCCCTTTTTCTCCAGCCCCCGGGTACCACCCCACATAAACCCCTTTTTAAATTTGGGCCCCTAGGGGATAGCCCCATGCGGAAAGTGGGTTCAATTCTTTTTTTTGGGGGGAAAAACACCCGGTTACGCTAAAAATGAACATTTTTGGGTTTTTTTTTCCGCAAAGCTTTTTTTTCCCGGGGAAAAAAAAAGCAAATGGGGCCCCCAAAACATGGGGGAAAAATTAAATGTATAGGAGTTTAAAAGTTGCGTTTTTTTGCGTTTTTACCGGGAAAAACCCCGGGGAAAAACCCCAAAAAAAAAAAAAATTTTTTTGTCGGGCACAAACCTTCATTCTCCTCCCCCGGCTTTTTCCCCCTTTTCAAAACCCCTAAATATATATAAAAAAACCCCCTTTTCCCTTTCCCCGCAAAACAACACAGCCCGGGCCCCAACTCCCCTTTATCTCAAAAATTTTGGGAGGTAGTTATGCTACCGTTCCCCCTTACTCACCCCCCTAGCCCCTTTACCCCCTTCGCCCCCAATTTTAACTAAAAATGCACCACAAAGGCCCAAAAGATTTTGCAGAAAAAAAGTAACGGGACCCCCTTTTTTTCTGTTTTTTTCAGTTTTTGACATGTTGACCACTTTTCCCCACTTCTGGGGTTTTTTTTAGTCACAGGTTTTTAAGGACACTTTTTCTTCCTGGTTTCCCCCCCATTTTTGCCCCCCCCTTTTGGTTTCATTTTCTGGCCCCCCTTCAACCCCCTTCCTTCAGTCGGTGTACCCCATAGCCCTTTGGGCCCCCCCTTTTTTTTTTCTTTTTCCCACCCCCCAAATTTGGACAAAACCCCAGAGTTTTGGGGTTTTCAGTACCATCTTTATGCTATGACACAAAATTTTAAAAAAGTCCCCCCCAACCCCTTTCCCCAACCTTTTAACCCCCCCATTTTTTTCCGCGTCCCAACAAAATGTTGCTCTCTTAAAAATTTAAACCCTTTCCCAAAAAATAAAATTCTTTTGCCCCCGCTTTCTACTAACCTCCAAAAACTGACTTTTTCCCCCCGGTGGGGGGGCCCCAAAAAAACCCCGGGGACGGGCTCGTGTTGGGTGTTATGTTTAAACCCAAAATCCCCCCTTTCCCCCAATAAAAAAAACTCTTCCCCCCTCTTGGCTACACCCCAAAAAAATCTCAGAAAACCCCCCTTTTTTTCACCATGGAAAAACAAAAACCCTACTGTCATTGATTCCCCCACTACTGCAAACCCCCTTTCTTTTCTCCCCAACTGACTATCCCCCCCAAATCCCCCCCCCCAAAAAAGCAGCCCCCGGTCTTTCCCTCTGGTAATGGTTTCTCGGGGGTGCCTTTCCCCCTTTTCAGGTGCCTTTTTTATAGGATCCCCAAACAAAAACTTGTTCTCACCCCCCAAAAAACCCCCCGCCCCGCACCCCCCCCCCTTTTCCCCCCCCATTTCTATTACGGCCTAACGATGCTGGTCTGCAAACGACTTCGATAACCCCGCACTAATCCCCCCCCCCCTCCCGACCCAAGTTTTCCCCCGGGGGGGGCCCAACCTCTGGAAACTCTCCCCCCAAAAAATTTTTAAAAAACCCCAATTTGATGGGGTTTTGGGGCTCCCCCAAAAAAATCTGTTCAAGGGTATCACTTTTTACTAAAAAAAATCATTTTGTGTAAGTGTGTTTGTGTTTCCCCCCACTATCTCCATCCACCCCCCCCCAAAAGGCTGGGCCACATTGAAATGCAACCCCCGTATATCAACCCGTCCCTTTTTTTCCCCCCCCTTGTAGATTGTAAGCTCCAGAGCAGGGGCCCCCCCTTTTTTCTTTAAAATTTTTTATTGTTAAGTTGTTACTTATGATTTTGTTCTGAAATGTTAAATGAAAAACGCGGGAAAAGATGGCGCTATAAAATAAAGATTATTATTATTTTAATTATTAATAAAAAAAAATTTTTTCATTGCGGCAGGGGTGTCCCCTTTTTTAAAAAACTGTGCTCCGAAAAAAATGATGGGCCTGGCAAAAATTTTGGTTTTTTGAAAAAAGAACCATAACAAGCACCCCAAAAAACTCCTTTCTGTATTTGGTAACGGGGCTATTATGTGGTTGACTGGCGGACTATTTTTGGGGGCCCCCCGGGGGAAAGGGGGTTTTTTGGGGATTGCTACAGTTTTCTGCCCCCGGGGGGGTTTTCCCCCCCCATTTATAAACAACCCAGATTTTTAAGGGTTTTTTTAAATCAGGGCCAAAAGGGAAAATTTTGGGTGACCAAAAATTTTTTGTTGGAGGGCTCATGCTTCCCCCCCGATATTTGGGTGGGAAGGATCAGGCATTGGAATTTTATCCCCCCCCCTTTTTTTTCGTGGGGTTAAGGGGGGTTTTTTTCCCATCAAGATGTTGTACAGGGCTGTTTAAATACAAGCACTTTTTGCAATTTAAGTTTTAAAAATTTTCAGAGTTCTTTTGGGTTCATTTCTTTTGTTACTGTCGTTTTTTAAAGACCGACCCCAGTGTCAGTTTAAGCACGTGCTAAGTGGGGAGGATTGGGGTAATGACCCCCCAAAATTTTTGTTAGGGCCCCTTTTTAACTTTAGTCTTTGGGGTCGTTTTAAAAAAAGCCAAAGTGTGGGGAAGAGAGGACCCCGGGGGGGTGTTTTAAGCTTATCTATGGAAGGAAGGGATCCGTGGGGGATTGTCAAAACGGGGTGCAGGCGGGGCCGCCACCATTTACAAAAGGCGGACGCGGCGGTCCGCTTAGTCCCCCCTTTTGAAAACAAAAAAAAATTTTTTTTGGAAAAACAAAAAAAGCGGAACCCCAAAAATTTTGGGGGGTCCTCAAAAAAACGGAAAAAAAGGCGAATTTTCCCTCAAAAATTTCCAAAAAAAAGTCATGGGAAAAAAAAGGGGATCCGCCAAAAAAAAAATAGGTGGATGTTTTTTTTTTTAACTTTGGGGGTTTTTATTTAGTGAGATGGGGGGGGGAAAAAAAAATTGCTTTTTGACAGTGCTTACTAATTCAATTGAAAAAAAAAATGTAAGAGAGATGTTTTGCTGTTTTCACAGTGGTGGTCTACAAACCAATGACTGTAAA
>JARQOD010000003.1:316011953-316108808 GCA_033576555.1 Oophaga sylvatica
CAGGTTTCTATTAAAGGGATCATTGGTATGGAAGTCAGGGAAAATCCACTCAGCGCTCTGGTTCTGACACCAGGCCTCTCTTAAAGGGATCCCCGGTATGGAAGTGAGGGCAAATCCACTCAGCGCTCTGGTTCTGACACCAGGCCTCTCTTAAGGCCAGGATCACACATGCGACGAAAACGTCCGACGCTCGCATGTCAAATCCCAGCTCAGGCGCCGGCACTCGGAGTGGAGTGCGCAGCTGCATGTATTTCTATGCAGCCGCTCGCTCCACTCTCGAGTGCCGGCGCCAGAGCTGGGATTTCACATGCGAGAGTCGGACGTTTTCGTCGCATGTGTGATCCCGGCCTTAAGGGATCCCCGGTATGGAAGTTAGGACCATTCCATTCAGCGCTCTGGTTCTGACCTCTGGCTGACGGGATGATGTGGGATATTAGGGGTAGTAGTCCTGTGGCTCTGGCTGCCGGGATGATTTGGGATATTAGGGGTAGTAGTCCGATGGCTCTGGCTGACGGGATGAAGTGGGATATTAGGGGAGTAATCCGGTGGCTGTGGCTGACGGGATGATGTGGATATTAGGGGTAGTAGTCTGGCGACTGTGACGGGATGATGTGGGATATTAGGGGTAGTAGTCCGGTGGCTCTGGCTGACGTGGAATATTAAAGGTAGTAGTCCGGTGGCTGTGACGGGATGATGTGGGATATTAGGGGTAGTAGTCCGGTGGCTGTGACGGGATGATGTGGGATATTAGGGGGAGCAGTCCGGTGGCTCTGGCTGACGGGATGATGTGGGATATTAAGGGGAGTAGTCCGGTGGCTCTGGCTGACGGGACAATGTGGGATATTAGGGGTAGTAGTCTGGCGGCTATGACGGGATGATGTGGGATATTAGGGGTAGTAGTCCGGTGGCTCTGGCTGATGGGATGATGTGGGATATTAATGGTAGTAGTCCGGTGGCTGTGACGGGATGATGTGGGATATTAGGGGTAGTAGTCCGGTGGCTCTGGCAGACGGGATGATGTGGGATATTAGGGGGAGTAGTCCGGTGGCTCTGGCGACGATGTGGGATATTAATGGTAGTAGTCTGGCGGCTATGACGGGATGATGTGGGATATTAGGGGTAGTAGTCCGGTGGCTCTGGCTGATGGGATGATGTGGGATATTAATGGTAGTAGTCCGGTGGCTGTGACGGGATGATGTGGGATATTAGGGGTAGTAGTCCGGTGGCTCTGGCAGACGGGATGATGTGGGATATTAGGGGGAGTAGTCCGGTGGCTCTGGCGACGATGTGGGATATTAGGGGTAGTAGTCTGGCGGCTGTGACGGGATGATGTGGGATATTAGGGGTAGTAGTCCGGTAGCTCTAGATGATGGGATTGTGTGGGATATTATAGCGAATGTGGCTATGCGGAGTGGGCGGGGCTCTACACTCAGAGATATATCTATCTATCTATATAGATAGATAGATATATCTATATATAGATATATCTATCTATCTATATAGATATAGATAGATATATCTATATATAGATATATCTATCTATATCTATATATATATATAGAAAAATATAGATCTATATCTATATAGAATCTATATCTATATATAGATATGGATCTATATCTATCTATAGATATATCTATCTATCTATAGATATATCCATCTATCTATAGATAAATATATATATATATATATATATTTTTATCTATAGATAGATGGATATATCTATAGATATAGATTTATATAATCATTATAATTTGTTATAACTAACCATAGTTAGTTACTATTTGCTGGGCAGCGCCGGGCTCTTCAGCTAGTATCTCAATAAATCTGGAAAAGGCGGCAGATAGTCCCATATTCTTTTACTTTTTTTGTGCAAAGACAATCACCAACCAGAAGACTGTAGGTGGGCAGAGCGACAGAACATGCACCTGTGCCAATACTCCGCTCATTAGAAGGATGTGTACATTGAACACGGCGCCAAACTACTGTATGCAAGAAAAGGTCTTAACTCGTCACTGGATTATGGTCTTTACGCCATAAGAATTGCAAATATATATATAATATATCTATCTATCTATCTATCCATCCATCCACACACACACACATTTTTAACCCCAACCCATTTAAAAGTTACATTTCCTCTAATCTTCTGATTTTTCCCATAAAATGATGCCAAATGTGTCCCATTTATTAAAAATCTGAACTCTGTTAAGGTCCTCGTTAACTACTAGAAATGAGAAGCAATTTGAGGTGAACTGAATTCACCTTGAATTTTCCCCATTTCCTAAAATTCCTATTTTACATATTCAGTACAATTTTGCTGCGGGGCCTTAGAGCCCACTGCAGTGGGGAAAAATTAATCACACCGGGGAGACGTGGGCAATTTATCTAAATCTACATCTAAGCTTAAAATGAAAAGCCAGAAATGTGTCACTTTCCCTTCAATATCAGGTTACAGAACTATAGCCCCAGGAATCTTCACATCCAGCCTCTGGCTGTCCATGTCCTCGGATCACGCTATTCTCCTCTTAACGAAATCTGGCAGAAAAAGCTAAAATTCCCTCTCTGACCCTGATGTAGGAGTAGTGGAACGCCGGCCAAGATGACAGCGTCCCATACTCCACTGATGACATTACCATGTCCATACATTAGAGAGACTCATTCCTGGCAGCAATGGAAAATCTGCTAAAACCCAGAACGGGGAAGCAATACACAAAGGCAATGAGTGAGGAGGATGATAAGAAAGCAAAGCGATCAGCAGAACACACAGACTGAGGAGGAGAAGCCACCCCAGCTTTCTACACAAAGTTCAGGCTGAGTCACAAGACTAAAGGGAGAGTTCCTGCCACATCAGAAACAGTGAAAACCAACACAAAGTATCCACCTACTGTACCACAAAAGAAAGGCTAAAGACACAACAAAGGAAAAGAAAACTAGGGAATGTCAGCGTTATAATGAAGAAAACTCTCAAGAGTATCGTTTTGACTTTGGAGAAGCTGTAGAAAATGACTATCTGCTGAAATCAGATTTTGCATAGATTCCTGCCCATAATTAGAGCCTTTAAACACCCAGCAGGGTGACCAGATAAGATTCCGTAGGCTTTATTGAATATCCACAAAAAGGTACCATAATTAACGCGTTTCGGATCAGTTAGGATCCTTAATTATAGCATTTGCGGGAATTTGGGATCCTAACTGATCCAAAACCCGACAGTTACTGTACCGGTCTGTGTAGTCTATTGATACTCAATAAAGGTCATCGCAGTTTGATCGGATTGGTGATGCTGGGCGTTTCTTATTTCCTGTTGTTGCACATTGCCTACGTGATCGGCACACCTGGTGGCAAGTGATCCGGCCTTTCTTCCTGCTTTGCCCATCAACATGACTAATCAATCTAAGCTTGTTTAAAGCTCTTTTTATACAGACTGATGTGCACCTTACGGTGAAGAGCTATTCCCAAAACATCAAGTGATCCTTAGGATAGAAGATAAATTGCTGATTGAAGAGGGTCCAACCACTGGACTATCCAGAGATTGGGGATCTGCCCATCATAAATGCAGTGGAGATTCACATTCTCAACAGCCACTAGTCATTGTTAATGTGGCTGCTGGAAAAAGCAGAGAATAGCGTTTGGCTTCATGACACTGACCATAAATGGAGCAAAGATCGAGCAATTTTGCTAAATTCTAGAGGGTGCTGCAGACAGGGCTGTGGCATCACTAAGCCAAATCTCCGACTCCTTAATTTCCCTGACTCAAAACTCCCCAACCCCGGCTGCAGAACCTCTTTCTTTGGGGTTCCAGAGCCATAATATCTGGATTGCTGGGAGTCCCAGAGTTCAGACCCCCGCAATCAGCAATTTGTCCATTGATTGAAGATAACTTGATTTTTTATTTAAATACATGTTTTTTGATACTTGTATAGTTTGTAGATTGTCAGCAGCACTTTCCCTGATGCTGCCGAGAACATAAATTTTGTACACTGTGTAAAAGTTGATGCTTTCCTCATTCACGGATCGCTGCCATGTTGACACAGGCTATAAGGACATGTGGTCTTGTCGGCCTGTAACACATTGCTTGCCAACCTATGTTTAACAGAAGTCCATAAGCATGTTAGATGTACATGGAGAGAATAGTTCTCTTGTATGAATATACATATATTTTGAATGTTTACACAAAAGAGAATCCAGTATACCGTGCCATAATAAAAAATACAAATTTTATTAATAGACTCAAAGTCCCCTGTCTCCGGTATCAGCCATATCCTGCTGAGGCTATAATTTAGTAAAGGATACCAGTAAAGCACTTACATTGGTGGTGGTCTGCTATATGTGGTCTTCCCCAAGCACCCCAACGCGCGTTTTGTCCCTTCGTCAGGAGGATACGGTTGATACCAGAGACAGGGGACTTTTATGGGGCTATCAAATAGGATTACATTATGCACTGTATACATGTATTGTAGGTCAAGCTTATAGTGGTTCAATCCCCCACTATGGTTTAGTAGTGACCTTGATTTCTTATGATTCTTTTTTGTGGAATTATTCTGTACTATTATATATTTTCACTTGAACTTTGTTGAGTCTATTAATAAAATTTGTATTTTTTATTATGGCACGGTATACTGGATTCTCTTGTGTAAACATTGATATGTGTCAGTTTTTTGTACCTTGGTTACTTGAATGGGTTCTATTGTTATGATATATTTTGAACAAATAATTGTTGTAAACTATGACTGTGATATCTACAATCTCCAGCTATGGTTCCGAATAGAAGCTGAAATTGCAGCCTTCTATGTTATTCTCGGATGACTCCCACAGATATAGGAAATGAAGAAACATTTTTAGAACTTAAGTGAATAACTCAGTATTGTAGGAGTTACTGGGAGGTTTAAGCAACCTACAAGTTAAGAGCCTTTTACAAGGGCGATGACTGCCGCTCACTGCCCAGTATGAACCTGCCATCAAATGATAAAATGCTCTTTAGTATTAATAAGTGGAAGCAAACAGCTGAATGATAGAATCCCCACCTCTGCTATCTGTGTTGTATGCTGCACTATATATTAATGGTGTGCACTCCATACTTCTGCTTGCTGCCAAGCACTGCTTTACCATCTTGCAACATAGTTTAATGTGCCTGGTAATAATGCTTTGGAATAATTCATTTTTGCACTGTGTTTAAAACACTTACTGCTTCATATCCTGTGACTTGGGCCTCTCTAGATCCTATCAGGTGGAAGGTGGTAAAGCATATAGATGTTGCCAGGTTGCCTTTGATGATCTAACCACCCCCTGGTGTGCTGGCCCCAGCTGGCAAATTATCCCAAAACAGCTCCCACAATCCCACTTTCCTGACCCTGTAGTGTGGGCTATATATTTAGGAGTAGTCTAAGGGGCGCACGCAGTAAGGGGGCGCACGCATCACAGAAAGCAAAGCATCACGAAAGACAAGCATCGAGTAAAAGGCAGTTATCCATGGCAGTTCACGAAAGACAAGCATCGAGTAAAAGGCAGTTATCCATGGCAGTTCACGAAAGACAAGCATCGAGTAAAAGGCAGTTATCCATGGCAGTTAATCAGGGCAGGAATCAGGTAGCCCACACTTTGCTTTCTTTTAAATTATGTTCTTTATCTCTATCCTCCTGTGTTCCCTTGCCATCCACATTCACTGCCCCATCCCCCCTCCATCACGACTCATATACATCAGCCCCTCCATACTTCCCTCTCCAATGTACAGTTCCCATGCACTCCTCACCTTCCTGAGAAACCTCAGCCCATCTTGCCCAAACACATCACAGAAAAAACCTACTTACAACTCCAACAACTACCTGCTCTTTATCTTCCTACTCCTACTGATTTCAGGGGACATCTCCCCCAACCCTGGTCCACCATCCCCCAACCTCAATCCCTACCCTACCTCATGTCGAAACCATAATAATCTTGTTAATATTACTTGCACTCCCTCATCTCCTTCTTTCAATTGTGCCCTCTGGAATCCACGGTCTGCATGCAACAAACTATCCTTCCTGCACAACTACTTTCTGAACAACTCTCTTCATCTGTTGGCCCTCACTGAAACCTGGATTCAGGATTCTGACACGGTCTCCCCTGCTGCCATTTCCTATGGTGGCTTAAATTTCTCCCATTCCCCGAGACCCACAAACAGACATGGTGGTGGAGTTGGCATACTCCTGTCCCCACAATGCACTTTCCAGGTCATCCCCCCAATTCCATCACTCTCATTCCCTTCTTTTGAGGTCCACACCGTCAGGCTCTTTCGTTCCCTCTCCCTCAGAGTAGCGGTCATATATCGGCCCCCAGGCTCGCCCACCCAGTTCCTTGACCACTTCTCAGCCTGGCTGCCGCACTTCATGTCCTCAGAACTACCAACCCTTATCCTTGGAGACTTCAACATCCCCATTAAGAGTCCTACTTCCACATCTGCATCTCAGCTTCTATCACTAACCACTTCTCTAGGCCTCTCACAGCTTTCAACCTCTGAGACACACAAGGATGGCAACACCCTTGACCTGGTCTTTGTCCGCCTCTGTTCAATCTCCCACCTAAATAACTCACCGCTTCCACTCTCTGACCACAACATTCTCTCCTTCACGCTCACAAATCCTCCACCACCCCAGCGAACTCCTACCTACCACACATTCAGAAATCTACAAGCCATTAACCCTCAGACACTCTCAGACTCCCTACACTCTTCGCTGTCCCCAATCTCCTCTTTTTCTTGTCCTGATCTGGCTGTTCATCACTACAATGACACTCTTAGAAGCACCCTTGACCAAGTAGCACCGCTCACCCTCAGAACTTTCAAACACACAGTAAAACAGCCCTGGCTCACATCGCAAACTCACCTTCTCCAGCGATGCTCTAGGAGTGCTGAACGCCTATGGAGAAAAACCAGCACACCAGAAGACTTCATCCACTTTAAATTCATGTTAAGAACTTATAATGCAGCCCTTCACCTCGCCAAACAGACCTACTTCACCACCCTGATCTCCTCACTAGCCAACAACCCCAATAAACTTTTTGACACTTTTCACTCCCTCCTCAGGCCAAAAGCACAAGCCCCTATCACTGACATTTGTGCTAACGACCTGGCCTCCCACTTTATAGAAAAAATAGATACTATCCGTCAGGAAATCTGCTCTCAACCACCAAGTGCTGTGACTCCCATCCCTCCCTGCATTTCCCCTGGCTCAATTTCCACATTTGATCCCATCACAGAAGAAGAAGTCTCCAGACTCCTCTCTTCCTCTCGTCCGACTACATGCACTACCGACCCCATCCCCTCACATCTCCTCCAGTCTCTCTCTCCTGTTGTCACAACTCACCTAACTACAATCTTCAGGCTAAGTTCACACGTTGCGGAATTGCCGCGGAAATTTCCGCGGCAATCCCGCACTTCTCCCGCAGGAAATACGCACGTTTTTTTTATGCTGATTCCCGCCAGAATAATAGCGTTTTGCAAGCGTAATTAGCTTGCAGAATGCTAGCGTTTTCCTAGCGATCTGTAGCATCGCTTGGAAAACTGATTGACAGGTTGGTCACACGAGTCAAACATAGTGTTTGACAAGTGTGACCAACTTTTTACTATTGATGCCGCCTATGTCGCATCAATAGTAAAAAGATCTAATGTAAAAATAATAAAAAACATAATAAATAATGATATTCTCACCTTCCGGCGGCCCCCGCAGCCTTCCGCCTCTCAGCGACGCTCCCGGCAACTCGCGGTCCCAGGAGTGCTTTGCAACAAATCACACCGATGACGTGGCATCTCGCGAGACCGCTATGCCATCTGGGTGATCTCGCAAAGGACTCTTGGACCGGAAGTTGCCGGGAGCGTCGCTGAAGGCGGGAAGGCTGCGGGGGCCGCGGGAAGGCTGCGGGGGCCGCCGGAAGGTGAGAATATCATTATTTTTTATTTTAATTATTGTTTTACCAGGGATATGGTACCCAGGGCCTGGAGGAGAGTCTCCTCTGCTCCAGACCCTGGGTACCATCCGCACATGAACCGCTTACATTGCGCATAGTGGGCATAGCCACATGCGGAAAGTAAGCGGTTCAATGCATTCCTATGGCGGCGGAATCACCGCGGTTACGCTAAATTAATGAACATGTTGCTATTTTTTCCGCAAAGCGTTTTTTTTCGCGGAAAAAAACGCAACATGTGGCCAAAACATGCGGAATCAATTAACATGTATAGGATGCTTAATGCTTGCGTTTTTATCGCGTTTTTACCGCGGAAAACCGCGGAAAAACCGCGAAAAAAACGCAATTATTCCTGATCGTGTGCACTTAGCCTCAATCTCTCACTCTCCTCTGGCATTTTCCCATCCTCCTTCAAACACTCCATCATTACTCCACTACTAAAGAAACCCGCTCTTGACCCTTCCTGCACAAACAACTACAGACCGGTCTCCAATCTCCCTTTCATCTCTAAACTTTTGGAGCGCCTAGTCTACTCCCGCCTCACCCGTTACCTCTCCACTCACTCCCTCCTAGACCCTTCACAGTCCGGCTTCCGACCCCTACATTCAACTGAAACTGCACTCATCAAAGTGACCAATGATCTTCTGACAGCAAAACGTAACGGCGACCACTCTCTGCTCATTCTACTCGACCTTTCTGCAGCTTTCGACACTGTTGACCACTGTCTCCTACTGTCTAGGCTCCAGTCACTAGGTATTAAGGACACTGTTCTCTCCTGGTTCTCCTCCTATCTTTCTGACCGCTCCTTCAGTGTTTCATTCTCTGGCTCCACTTCATCTCCTCTTCCTCTCACTGTCGGTGTACCCCAGGGCTCAGTCCTTGGCCCCCTTCTCTTCTCTCTCTACACCGCCCCAATTGGACAGACCATCAGCAGATTTGGCTTTCAGTACCATCTTTATGCTGATGACACACAATTATACACGTCATCCCCAGACCTTACCCACGCTGTACTACAGAACGCCACCGACTGTCTGTCCGCAGTCTCCAACATCATGTCTGCTCTCTATCTGAAACTTAACCTCTCCAAAACTGAACTTCTTCTGCTCCCGCCGTCTACTAACCTCCCTAAATCTGACATTTCCCTCTCAGTGGGTGGCACCATAATAACACCCCGGCAGCAGGCTCGCTGTCTGGGTGTTATGTTTGACACCAATCTCTCCTTCACCTCCCATATACAATCTCTTGCCCGCTCTTGCCGCCTACACCTAAAGAACATCTCAGAATCCGCCCTTTTTGTCACCATGGAAACAACAAAAACCCTCACTGTAGCATTGATCCACTCCCGCCTGGACTACTGCAACGCTCTATTACTTGGTCTCCCCATTACTCGACTATCCCCTCTCCAGTCCATCCTTAATGCAGCAGCCAGGGTCATCCATCTGGCTAATCGGTACTCGGACGCGTCCGCTCTTCGCCAGTCCTTACACTGGCTGCCCATTCATTATAGGATCCAATTCAAAGTACTTGTTCTCACCCACAAAGCTCTCCACACTGCAGCACCCCCCTACATCTCCTCCCTCATTTCTATCTATCGGCCTAACCGACTGCTGCGCTCTGCAAACGACTTTCGACTAACCTCTGCACTAATCCGTACCTCCCACTCCCGACTCCAAGACTTCTCCCGCGCTGCGCCAATCCTCTGGAATGCTCTACCCCAAGAAATTAGGACTACCCACAATTTGCATGGTTTCAGGCGCTCCCTCAAAACACATCTGTTCAGAGCGGCCTATCACATTCACTAATCAAAGTCATTCTCTGTGTAAGTGTGTGTGTGTGTAGCCCATTCACTATCTCCATCCATCCCTCACTCCCTCAAGATGGCTGGACCATCATTGTAAATGCACCATTGTATATACACACCTGTACTTTGTATCTCCCCCACCTCATTGTAGATTGTAAGCTCTCACGAGCAGGGCCGTCTTATTTTGCTTTAATTACTGTATTGTTAACGTTGTTACTTATGACTTGTGTTCTGAAACTGTTAAACTGTAAAGCGCTGCGGAATATGATGGCGCTATATAAATAAAGATTATTATTATTATTATATTATTAATAAAAAAATTTCTTCATTGTCGGCAGCATGTGTCCTTGTGTAAATAGGACATGTGCTGCCGACATAAATGATGTCCTGCGCAATTATGGTTGCATGAAAAGAGAACCATAACAAGCACCAATCCACGTCCTACTGTATCTTGGTAATCGGTGCTCATTATGTGGTTGATCTGTGTACTGGACTATTTGGTACCAGCGGTAAAGGTCTAGGTGCATTGCTACCAGTTTTCTGCCAGGGTCGGTCTACCCACGCAGATTTATAAACAACCTGACTGATCTTAAGGCCTTGTTTACAATCAGCCAAACCTGACAATTTCGGATGACCAATTTATGTGTCTGGAGGTCTCATGACTTCCCGACAGATGATTTCGGGTGGGAGAAGGATCAGGCAGTTGGAATTTTATCCCCGATCATTTTGTTTTCAGTGGAGTTAAGGGGT
Organism: Oophaga sylvatica; assembly: GCA_033576555.1. Lineage (NCBI taxonomy): Eukaryota > Metazoa > Chordata > Amphibia > Anura > Dendrobatidae > Oophaga > Oophaga sylvatica. The sequence goes on from JARQOD010000003.1 coordinate 316,022,443, forward strand.
TATTCTCCTCATCACAGATGTTGTACAGGATCTGTAAGTACAAGCACTTTTTGCAATTTACAGCTTGTAAAAATTTTCAGCAGTTCTTTAGATATCATTTCTTTTGTTTACTGCTCGTTGTCTAAGAGACCGACCACCATGTGTCCAGCTTGTAAGCACTGTGCTGAAGCTGGCCAGGATTAGGAGGTAACTGCACCCTCCAGAAATTCTAGTTAGGCCCCTTTCACACTTCAGTCGTTTGGCGTCAGTTAAAATCTGCCAAAGTGTGAGAGAGAGAGAGAGACCGCGGACAGTGTTTTCAGCATTATCTATGGAAGGAACGCATCCGCTGGCGGATTCCGTCAAAAACGGATGCAGGCGGATCCGCCACCCATTATACAAAATGGCGGACGCGGCGGATCCGTCTTAGTCCGCCATTTTGACACACACAAAAAACGTTGCATTGGACGTTTTCAAAAAAAGGCGGACACCAAATTTATGGCGGATCCGTCAAAAAACGGAATAAAACGGACGACCATCCGTCAAAATCTGTCACTAATGAAAGTCAATGGGAAAAAGGCGGATCCGCCAGAAAAAAATATGGTGGATCCGTTTTTTTTCACACTTTGGCGGATTTTGATTGACGTCGTACGACTGAAGTGTGAAAAAAGCCTTAGCTTCAAGACAGTGCTTACTAATTCAATTGAAAAAAAAAAATAGTAAGCACTGAGCATGTTTTGCTGTCTAGCAGCAGTGGTCGGTCTACAAGGCAATGAGCTGTAAACAACAGTTAATATCTCAAGAACAGCTGAAAATTTTAAAAAACAGTAAATTGTAAAATTGCTGGTATTTATACAAGCCCTATCCAACAATACCCATTTATAAAAGAAAGTAATAACCCTTTAGGCCACTGTCACAGCTGTCTGGCATCAGGTTTTTCCACTCTGGCCATTGATAAGGTCAGAAAATGAAGTTTACAGTAATGATGTTCTCTGTATTATTTGTCGGTTCATCAAGGGTGAATGTACACAATACATACAAGTCACATTCAACTACAGGCAACGGCAAGAAACATAAAAGAGGCAGAATAAAGGGTAAGCATGTAGAGATCTGCATCTTTACTGCAAGTCCTATTCTTATTACCCGTTGATGCGCAGATCGTCAGACACTCTGAATATACTATGTGAGCTAATGTCCCAGAGGTGCGTGCTCCATCCATTGATATAGCAGTGGAGGAACACCTGGTAATACAAATGCTGCAGAGCAGAGATCAACTATATTTAATTCTTTAACAGTGGGAAAAAACTCACAGGGAGATAACAGGGTAAACTAAGGGCCCCGTCTCACATAGCGAGATCGCTAGCGAGATCGCTGCTAAACAGCGATCTCAGCAGCGATCTCGCTATGTCTGACACGTACCAGTGATCAGGCTCCTGCTGTGAATCGCTGGTCGTGTCAGAAATGCCAGGACTTTTTGTTTGATAGCTGGTCTCCCGCTGGCCAGCACGCATCGCTGCGTGTGGCAGGCAGGAGACCAGCGATCTACTGGTAACCAAGGTACACATCGGGTTTCCAGGTGCGGGGCTGTGCCTGGAAACCCGACGTGTACGTTGGATACCAGCGCGCTGCTGCAGGGGAGCTGGTAACCAAGGTACACGTCGGGTTTCCAGGCACCGCGCAGCGCCTGGAAACCCGACGTGTACCTTGGTTACCAGCTCCCTGCATCAGCGCGCTGGTATCCAACGTACACTGCGGGTAACTAGGCGACGTTACCCGCAGTGTCGCTGTCCTGATCGCTGCCTGTTTGGCAGCTCAGCAGCGATCATGTAGCGACACACCAGCGATCCTGATCGTTGTCGGGATCGCTGGTGTGTCGCTATGTGAGACGGGGCCCTAAGAGTACAAAGGGTAAAACTATATAAAAGTCGGTTAGCTAATCAGTCTCTTGCTGAAGGTTTCACTTATCGTGACTCCGCAGCCTGTCACTATCTGAAGGCCCCGTGGGTAGCAGAACACCGGCGGTGTTCGGTGTAATGTCTGCTGGCATCCTTGCCTAGCACACGATCCTTCTTTCTGGCGGCAGCGGGCGGTTTTGCCCGCTAAGCCCCTAGTCCACATATCTGTGAAGTAAGAGAGTAGAGCTCTCCAGAAGATTCCTCTTGGCGCGGGTCTCCTTGAGCAGCCACCGTGACCTGATGGCTGCACTGTAATGCTTTACCCGGCGTGCGTCTCTCTGCGATGCTCCGTCGATCGCACGCTCCCATGCAAACCCACCGGTTTTGGCGAGTCCCTCACTATGCCGCCCTTTCTTTCCATGCCGTGGCCTCTCACTCCCCTCACAGTGGATGCGGTCTGCCCCTCATCGGCGTTCTGGCGGGAAACTCGCTTCAGTTGCCGCGCAATCCATTTTACCTCACACTGCCTGGCCAGGCCCCCTTCACCCTGGTTACTGGCTCGCCCCAGCTGCAATCTCGTTCCGGACCCGACGCTGCAGTAGCCGTAGCAGCCCGATCCTCTCTTCTACAGATGATTAATCTATTTGGCAATTTCCTTCCAAGCAGAGTCACAAATGCTGGAAATAGCAAAAGTCATATAGAAAAGTGACCGCTAATCTGTCTATTAAACACTAGAATACTAAAAAATTATAAAGAACTTGACTCCTCATATAATAAAACCTGTCCCAGATGATCCATGTTCCCTGCCCCTCGCCATCCTGTATCCAGCTGCAGCAGGAACCTCCCCCCTCTGCCTTGGCTGTAGTTGGACACAAGATGCTGTTTCTCAGACCAAAATGGAACAGATAACATTAGGTTCATCTCGTCAAGATGAATACAAGTCAGTTTGGGGAAAATGCAGTAATGTAAGCCCCCCCACCATCCAAAGGAAAATACAGGGGGGGTCTCATGGCCTCACAGACCTAAGATGATGGTTTTTAATTTGGCTTTTATTCCTGTCATATGTTTTGAGGTCAAACTTAGGTCATTGGTCAGCTGTGGCAGTTGCCACGAGCGGTTAATTCCAGTCTCAGCTGGTTTCTGGCACCCAAATTTGGGGTTTTTGATTGGTTAATTCCATTTATGGCAGGAAAATTTAATCTATTTAAGCCCAGCTGTTTGGTTGCTGGGGCAGATTTGAAACGTCTTTCAAGAAAGAAGATCTGAAGATTTTTATGGATGAAGACTTACTTCAGGAGATTATGACCAGAGCCGGCGAGGAAGGTGGAGCGGAATGGTTAAGGAGCTGCTTGGCTATAAAACCTCCAGCGGCAGCTCCTGATGCCTTCCCTCCCCTGACTCAAGGCTCCGGTCCTCAGCCGCTGTGTCACCTCCTCCTGCGACGCCGGGTTCAAGTGTTCCTGTGAGAAGGAATCCCCGATCAAGATACTCACCCTCCATGCCGTCGCTCCGCTCCGGAAGCTGCGTACAGGATGTGAGCGCGAAGCCCAGCTGTTCCGGCTCCAGGAAGTCTCGCAGCCCGGTCCGAGAATCTTCACAGCATGCGGTATGCCTAGCCTCATCGTCTGAAGAGGAGGAGAATCATATGCAGCGCTCTGCTGATCAGCTGTGCTCGCCTGCACAAGTCTTGAGCGCTGGCTGCAACACAGCCCAGGACGCCGAGGACGGAGTTTGCGGCAGGGGTGAGATTATCAATGTGCCCCTGTCTGTGCAGAATTCCCATTTCAAGATTTTAATTAAAGAGGTAGTTTCTGAAGCTTTGGGAGCAGCTGTGTCTAAGACCCCTAATATGTTACAGGGTATTCCTGCAGGAGGGGTCTCCAGTGACACAGCTGTTGGTAGTCTAAATCCTTTTAAGGAGGCACTTACATGCGAGCTCTCTCCATTGGGCTTTTCATTTAAGTGCTTCTATGAAGGAAAACATTTGGAATAATCATTATGTTGATCTGTTTGCTTTGCTCCCTCAAAAAGAACAGCTGTTTAGATATGAGAAAAAAGATAAGTCCGACGCTGATGATAAAAAACGTGGACTTTATAAATCCTTTAATAACTGGATTCAAGCGTTCTCTATTTATTCAGCTGTTTTGGGTGAAAAGTCTCCTCACTTGTGCAGCAAGCTGTTCCAGCATATAGACATCATTTTGGAAGCTTATAGCAATTTTGGCGGTACAGCTTGGCTGAATTATGACGAGGCTTTTAGGCAGAAGTTGGCGGTTCATCCCGAGGTCCATTGGGGTTCAAAGGATGTGGGCCTTAGGATCAATCTTATGCTTCCACAAAGGAGCTCTTTTAATAAATCAAACATTGCTGGTTTTCCTAAAAAAGGATTTTGTTTTGCTTTTAATGAGTCATTGTGTAAATGGGCTAATAACTGCAAATTTCGCCATGAATGTTCCTTTTGTGGAGGATCACATTCCATGTCGAAGTGTTTCAAGAGGCAATCTGCGCTGCAATCAGCACCTAAGGAGCTTGGTGGCAAAAGCGCAGATGCCAGTGAGGCTGGAAAAGCTAGTTATTTGGCTAGACAAGTACCCAGACCGTCAGAGCAGTGATTTGTTGTTTAACGGTTTTGCGTACGGTTTTCCAATTCCGTCGTTTAAAGGTAAGGGCTGCCATTTAGTTAATAATTTGCCTTCCCTTTTTGAATTCCCCGATGTTGCTAGAGAAATTTTTTTTTAAAGAAGTGGAGTTAGGGAGAGTGGCAGGCCCCTTTGTCCAACCACCATTTTGTAATTTTAGAATTTCTCCTCTGGGTATTGTTCCCAAGAAAGAACCCGGGTCTTATCGTCTGATTCACCACCTATCTTTTCCCCACGGAAATTCCCTGAATGATGAAACCAACAAGTCTGTTTGCTTTGTAAACTATTCATCTTTTGACAGGGCGTTAGAGGTTTTTGAGAAGGTTTGGTAAAAATGCGCTTATGTCTAAATCAGACATTAAGTCAGCATTCAGATTGTTACCAGTACATCCTGAAGGATTTAATTCCTTAGGTTTTTGCTTTGAAGGTGAATTTTTCTTTGATCGTTGCCTTCCCATGGGTTTTTCGCTTTCATGGTTTTATTTCGAGACGTTCTCTTCTTTTTTACATTGGGTTTTGGAGGAGAAGTCCACAGAGGTTGGAATTCTCCACTACTTGGATGATTTTCTTTTTGTTGGTCCCCCTGATTCTGATGTTTGCCTCTGCACTCTTAATAATTTTATTGCTATGTGTGCTGATTTTGGAGTTCCTATTGCGCAAGAAAAAACGTTTTTTCCAACAAAATGCATTGAATTTTTGGGTATAACTTTGGACTCTTTACAGATGGAGTGCAGACTTCCTCCAGATAAAATTGCTAAACTTTGCGATGCTTTATCAAAATTTTTATCCAGGAGAAAGGTGACGGTCAAGGAATTGCAATCCCTTTTGGGCCTTTTAAATTTTGCCTTGTGCATTATTCCAATAGGTCGCCCATTTTCCAGAAGGCTCTATGATGCAATCAGGGGTTTTTCTAATCCTGGCTCTCATATTCGGGTCACTTCCGATTTGAGAGAAGACGCCAAAATTTGTCTGAGTTTTCTTTTAAATTTCAACGGCAGGTCATGCTGGCAATTTCCGTTCGTAGTATCAGATTCTGTTCACTTCTCTTTTTCAGTCGACAGTTTGTTAGGCTATGGGATTATTTTTTCATCCCATTGGTCGGCTGGTGAATGGCCGGAGATTTGGTGTTCCTGTCAGGTAACAAAAAACGTAGTGGTTCTGGAATTATTTTGTGTTTTATAGGGTTTATATTTGTGGGGTTCAAATATGTCTAATTTTAAATTGATTGTTTTATCGCTTGATCAAGGTACTGTTTTTTTCTATTAAACACACTTTCTTCCAAGAATCCTTGGGCAAGCAAGATATTATGACAGATTGTGTTGGTTTGCTTGAAATTTAATATTTTCTTGAAGGCTCGTTTGGGTGAAAGCAAATTTAAATTAACAGTAAATTCTCTTTGTCACCGGCAGTGGTCCAATTTTCGGCATTACATCCCAGATGCAGACGAAGATCCGACACCCTGCCCTCAAACACTTTGGGACATAATTCTAATCTAATTTCCCATTTTATTGAGCATTCGCTAGCAAAACGATCATGGGCTGACTATTTGGCTGCATGGCTTCAATGGGTCAATTTTTGTCAGTCAAATAACTTTAATTATTTAATCTCCAGTCCTATTTCCGGTCTCAAATTTGCGGAATTTTTAATTTTGAAGGGTCTTTCTTATTCAGCAGTTGCAAAGACTTTTTCGGGGGTCTCCTTTTTTAAGTTGCTAGGAAAGAAACAGGATTATTTCCAATTAAGCAGCTGTTAAGGGGTTTCAAGCGCAGTCATTTTAAACCAGACTCAAGGAGACCCATAACTTTGAAGCTTTTGAGGAGTCTTTTTCTAACCTTGAGCAGGGTTTGTTTTGATGCGTTTGAAACTTCTTTATTTTGTACTGCTTTTTCTCGCGTTTTTTGGAGCCCTTAGGATAAGTGAATTGGTCTCTTCAAGGAAAACAGATCCATCCGGATTAATGATTCAAGATATCTCTCTGACACATTATTTTGTACAGGTATTTGTTAGAAGATCGAAAACGGATCAATTGGGTAGAGGGTCTAGTTTAAAATTAATGGCGAACGAAGATCTAGTGATTTGTCCAGTATCCAATATGAGAGCATGGCTTTAGAATAGGCCTAAATTGCCAGGCCCATTATTTATTCACGGGGATGGTACCCCTGCTACTATATTTCAATTTAATGCTATGTTAAAGAGATGTCTTAGCGCTTTGGGTAAGAGTGAGTTAAGAATAACGTCTCATTCATTTCGTATTGGTGCTGCCACTGAAGCAGCCAAATCTGGTGTGTCTGTGGCAAGAATAAAAGAGCTTGGCAGATGGGATTCTTCGAGATTTAAATTATATGTTCGGCATGACTTATATGATTATTAACATTTTATTTTATTTGCAGGTCCCTTTATCGTCTGGATAATTGGACATTCTTTTATATTCTGGGCACAGAAGAGGGCTAGCCAGCGTTCTTATTCTCAGAATTTGTCATTTTGTGATTCTTACATTCAAATTTTTTGGCATAGCATTCGGGGTATGAAATGGGATAATTTAATTATTGAATGTAAAAAACTCCTTGAACAATTTCCTCATCCCGATTTGATCATTTTTCATTTGGGAGGGAACGATATTGGGAAATTAAAAACACTTGATTTACTAGCATTAATGAGGAATGATATTGTTGTGCTTAAACAGTTTTTTATTCATTCTAATTTTGTTTTTTCAGAGATAGTCCCTAGGTTGATTTGGAAGGATAATCAGCTATCCTTTTTAGATAAAATCCGGAAACGAGTTAACAGGAGCATGGAGAAATTTTTGCCTCTGGTGGAAGGTTTTTCTTTTAGACATTTGGACTTCGAGGGTTTTGTTCCTGGCATTTATAGGATGGATTTGGTTCATCTGTCGGACATTGGGTTGGACATTTTTAATTTAGGATTACAGAATATAGTGGAGAAATGGCTGCGGTGTTGTGTTGGGGGGGCCATGCATTAGGAATGCATGGCGTGTGGGAAAATCGCCCTATACAGGGTAGATTGATTACTTTGGTGATTATTTATAAAAGTTTAAATGGTGGATTATTAATGGTTCTTTATTTCTTTAAGTAACCCTAAATAAACATTGCGGCCATTTGTTCCAACAAAGTGCGTCTTGTCTTTATTTATGAAAATTGGGTCTTGTGATGCCATGACGTCTTTAGGGACTATAAAGGATTGTATGAGAGCGATGGGTTCTGTGTATGCGCAGAGCTAACGACAAACTGATAGAAGTATACAGCCCCCAGCAATAGTACCACGCCTGGTCTGCCGGATGCTAAACATGCCTGTTCAGATGGCTGGGATTGATCATCTTAGGCGTCGCTGCTTGAACTCTGGCTTTTTCTTGTCAGGGGTGACAGATCATTGCGGAGAAAATAGAAAAACTTGTACCCTTGGTTTTGTTAACGATCAACTGTTTCATTATAAAAGATCTTTTTCAAACTTTGGTTCGGATTACGATCGGCAGCGAATATTGTATTTTTAATATTCGCCGAATGTTGCTGGAGTCAATGGGAGTAGAAATTACTGAATATGTTCGGAACCGATCTTCAACTATAAATTCGGCATGAATAGGGTACCAATACGGCAAATTCAGATTCAGCGTTCATTTCTGAACAAATTTGCTCATCTCTACTCATCAGTTCTGACTCTGCATCCAGTTTTGTCACACCCTTACATTTTTCAATGAAAAATGGTAAAAAAAAATATTACAATTCAAGCATAGAAATCTAAAGAAGTCATGCTGGTGTGTCTCAGATCAGCCATTTCCCCCTTATACTCCGGCAAGCTGTGAGACAACTGGCTGCAGCGGGAGCCTCCCCCTCTATTGTCCCATCTCTGGTGTAGGTGACCAAGGGAACCTGTCAGGCAATTCATACTGCCAAAACCGTAGGCAGCATAAATCACAGCCTAGCTGTACAATTGTAGCCAGCTATATAATTATTCTCAGAAATGCTCTGGAGTTTCAGAGGAAATATACTTTAAGAAGATCCAGCCGAGGGCCATAACTGGGGACCAGACTAATCCGGCTCTGTCCTTGGCCATCTCTTCAGAGCACCGCAGCAGGTGATTAACTGACAGGTCTCTGCCTATGTACACACCAAGGAGGGACCCGTCACTCACCTGCACTGGCGCTGGGAAGAGTCATCCGGGGAAGCACAGGACTGATCCGGTTTCCCTCTATGGCCCCAGTCCAGATGTTGAAAGTGTAATTTCTCTTAAATACTAGAACATTTCAGAGAAGAATATACATGGCCGCAATCGTGCAACCAGTATATGATTTATGCCGCCACGATTTGGGTCTTTAAGCCTTGCCCCTTGTTTTGGTTTAACCCCTCAGCAGATTCCCAGACCAATATAGATCAACAGGAGATTAACCCAAATTCTCCTCAGGATTTCCACAAGACTGGATTGAGAACATGTAGGAAATTCTGAAGAGGGACATAGAGGGCAATTTTACAGCCCCATTTTTATTATTAGAGGGGGGTATCTGTCAGCCAAAAATGACTGTTGAAACCAAGTATGAGCGCTCATTGCACACTTTGCAGGTGCCCACCGGTCAGCGTGCCATCCTGCTTAATTGTTTTCCATTCTTTCTTCATTGCCAGCTCAGGTTTTACAGAAACCCAAGTGCGGAGGTGGGCAGAAAACAAACGTTCACAGAGCGCAAGTGCTCAGTTCGAGCAGTCATTTTGGGCTGGCAAACTCCGTCATATTACTTGGTTCACAGCTTGCTTAAATCACATTGGATTTGTCTATTCCCTCTTCCGTAAAGCACAAACCACAAAGATCTAATCGAGTGAGTAACAGTTTCCCCTGAAACGTACAATGGACAAAACTTATGGGAAATCGATTAGGGAGAAAATACTGGGACATACGGTAACTGATAAACCATGTGAGCGGGAAATGATGTACAACATCAGATCTTATCTGCAGACTACAGGCCGGGGGTCTCCATATGGAAAAAGTATAGAAACTGAAGAGCATGATAATAGGAAGCACCACATTAATCATCCTCCCTTCATGAATGCGCCACAGTAGCCTCTGACAATCACAATATTTAGCTATTTCACCAAGGTCGGAATCCAGCTGATTTAAAACTTTCTATAATTCTCCTCCGATCTCCAGGGACGTCTTTACCCAACAAGCTGATGAAGCTTTCCTAATGCTGCACAGAGCTGGAATATTGCCTATGATCAAATGGAAACTTGGTCAAAACTGAAAACTCGCCACTGATAATATCCAGACACAAAATATGTCACAGAGTGCTAAAGCAGACAGTTTCTGGTCCAGGGACAAAATTGTCCATATATTGGAGAAGCATCTATATCTTAAAGGGGTATTCCCATCTCCAAGATCCTATCCGAATATGTAGTAGGTAAAATAATAATAATAATATTAGCAAATACCTCCAATTAAAAATTTAGCATAGTTCTCCTGATTAGCTATGTCACTTTGCAGGGTACTGTAGTAGTTTAGGTATCTATGGTTACGACCACTCATATAGGGACAGTTAGTTGTCAGTGGTCGTAACCATGGATACCTACTTTACACTACTACAATGCCCTGCACAGAACTACAGGAAAATCTGTACATTTAACACAGGCCATCTTTGAAGCTACAGTGTCCGACAGCTGTAAGGAATAACCTGTACTGCCATTTTTTCGATGGCCTTAGGTACCTAATGTTTGAAGAGGGAACTTTTGCAGGATGTTTTAAAATAAAACAGTTCCCCCTCCAATTAATTGCTGCTGCTTCACCGATTCTGGAACAGTTTTACTTTTTCTTCTGTGCCCCTCTTTTCCAAAATTATGCCCCTTGATAATAAATGTGAAAATTTTCCTTTTCAGCCACCTGGGTGTACAGTCATGGACAACAGTTTTGAGAATGACACAAATATTAATTTTTACAAAGTCTACTGCTTCACTTTTTCTAATGGCAATTTGCATATACTCCAGAATGTTATAAAGAGTGATCAGCTTAACAGCAATTACTTGCAAAGTCAATATTTGGCTAGAAAATGAACTTTATCCCCCAAAATACATTTCAACATCATTGCAGCCCTGCCTTAAAAGGACCAGCTAACCTCTTTTCAGTGATTGCTCCATTAATACAGGTGTGGGTATTGATGAGGACATGGCTGGAGATCAATCTGTCATGATTAAGTAAGAATGACACCACTGGACACGTTAAAAGGAGGCTGGTGCTTGGCATCATTGTTTCTCTTCTGTTAACCATGGTTATCTCTAAAGAAACATGTGCAGTCATCATTGCAATGCACAAAAATGGCCTAACAGGGAAGAGTATCGCAGCTAGAAAGATTGCACCTCAGTCAACAATCTATCGCATCATCAAAAACTTCAAGGAGAGAGGTTCCATTGTTGCCAAAAAGGCTCCAGGGCGCCCAAGAAAGACCAGCAAGCGCCAGGACTGTCTCTTAAAAGTGTTTCAGCTGCGGGATCGGCTACCAGCAGTGCAGAGCTTGCTCAGGAATGGCAGCAGGCAGGTGTGAGTGCATCTGCACGCACTGTGAGGCGAAGACTCTTGGAGCAAGGCCTGGTCTCAAGGAGGGCAGCAAAGAGGCCACTTCTCTCCAGAAAAAACATCATGGACAGACTGATATTCTGCAAAAGGTACAGGCAGTGGACTGCTGAGGACTGGGGTAAAGTTATTTTCTCTGATGAATCCCCTTTTCGATTGTTTGGGGCATCAGGAAAACACCTCATTCGGAGAAGACAAGGTGAGCGCTACCACCAGTCTTTTCTCATGCCAACTGTTAAGCATCCTGAAACCATTCATGTGTGGGGTTGCTTCTCAGCCAAGGGAATCGGCTCTCTCACAGTCTTGCCTAAAAACACAGCCATGAATAAAGAATGGTACCAGAATGTCCTCCAAGAGCAACTTCTCCCAACCCTCCAAGAGCAGTTTGGCGATCAACAATGCCTTTTCCAGCATGATGGAGCACCTTGCCATAAAGCAAAGGTGATAACTAAATGGCTCAGGGAACAAAACAGAGATTTTGGGTCCATGGCCTGGAAACTCCCCAGATCTTAATCCCATTGAGAACTTGTGGTCAATCATCAAGAGACGGGTGGACAAACAAAAACCTAAAAATTCTGACAAAATGAAAGCATTGATTGTGCAAGAATGGACTGCTATCAGTCAGGATTTGGTCCAGAAGTTGATTGAGAGCATGCCAGGGAGAATTGCAGAGGTCCTGAAGAAGAAGGGTCAACACTGCAAATATTGACTTGCTGCATTAACTCATTCTAACTGTCAATATAAGCTTTTGTTACTCATATGTTTGCAATTATATTTCTGTCTGTGATAAAAACATCTGTCAAACACACATAAAAACCAGAGGGCAGCAGATCATGTGAAAATATAATATGTGTCATTCTCAAAACTTTTGGCCATGAATGTATACCCCAGAACTTTTCATGGGGGTTTGCCTTTTCTTTTCCAATGTTGGCCAATCAAAACACAGCTCTGCCAACAGGGAGGTTCTGTAGTATATACGCCCAGTTGTTTGAAGGGAAAATTTGCACTTTTATTAAACAGGGGCATAACTCTAGAACAAAGAGGCCCAGAAGAAAAAGAAAAACTGTTCCAGAATCAGTGGCGCAGCCTCAATTGAATGAGGTATTCCGCTTAAATTTAAAAAATGCAGTGAAAGGTATTAAGGCCTCTTTCACACTTCAGTCGTTTGGCGTCAGTTAAAATCCGCCAAAGTGTGAAAATAGCGGATCCGCCAGAAAAGGTGAAAAACAGATGCAAACGGATCCATTTTTGACGGATCCGCTATGAACTTTTCAACCCGGAACATAACCCGGAAAATGCAGGTACGCATGTCTGGCATGGAGGAGAGAGGGAGAGAGAGAGACCCCGGACAGTGTTCTGGGCATTGTGAATGGATTTTCTATGGGAGGAACGGATCCGCTGGCGGATGGTCGTCCGTTAGATCCGTTTTTTGACGGATCCGCCATTTTGACGCACACAAAAAACGTTGCATTGAACGTTTTCCAAAAATGGCAGACGCCAAATTTATGGCGGATCCGTCAAAAAACGGATCCAACGGACAACCATCAGTCAAAATCCGCCACTACTGCAAGTCAATGGGAAAAAAGCGGATCCGCCATTTTTTTTTGGCGGATCCGCTTTTTTTCACCCTTTGGAGTATTTCGACTGACGTCGCACGACTGAAGTGTGAAAGAGGCCTTAAAGGGAGCAACTCCAAGTACCAAGGTCATCAGAGGAATCAACGGCGGTGGTGCTGGAATAAAAGGCGATTTATGGCTTTAATAGTTATCAATAACTCGCTTTGTACAATATAAACCTCATCTGGCCTTCCACAGCTCCAGGTTTATACATTTGCAACCAATTTCATTACACACCCACCTGAGGAAGTTAGGAAAACATGAATAAAACTTGGAATCGAAATATGTTATAACCCCAAATTCATTTTTCACCCGTAGCTGTGCGGAATAGCGGCAGGTTGTAACTGAGCCCCTATGTGCAATGTACAGAAGACTTGTTCTCTAGGACAGGTCGCTGCTCACTACATCACACCTCAATAACTTCCCTCACTGCGGAGAATACCAAAAAAGAAAACACAAAATCCTCCATCGCTCGCAGCTACATAATGGTCGGCGAGCTTTGATCACTCCGCATTCTAACTTCTCACAAAAACACCACCATCCCACATTGCTCTGCGCAGCGCTCCCTCCAGAGCTGTTTGCTCATCTGTGGAACGACATAGCCCCAAGACAGGAATTGCTTCTCAAAACATACATGTATTGTAGCTGGAAGGTTCCCATGATTCAGCTTCCCATACATTCCAGACAGACAATCTAGGAACACTACAGCGGACGCAGAGTTACTGACCTTGGCCATTGGATCCCTCCTGGAAGGCAGAATGACCAGAAAGATACATTTATATTGGATTAAAGTGGATCAGGCACCAGATTTCACATTACCAACTGCATACATTATTAAATTCATCTCTCACACCAGATGAGCCTGGTGTATTTACCTTGAAAATCCATGTCAGCATGGCTGTATAACCCTGGCTGTAAGAGAAGCGTTTTATCAGTTCAGTTAAGCTCATGGGTCCATGTGTATTCAGTCTCAGCCCACCCAGCCTGACAGCTGCAGCTTGTCCTGAGCAGGGCGAGATTCAACAGCAGCAGGGAGGAGGAACACTGAGGAGCCATCAGTCAGCTTAGGTGGGAGGATATGGAAATTTTTCAGAGTATTAGAAAGCAATTCTGACATGGATTTTCAAAGTAAGTACACCAGCCACATAGGATTTGGGCTTTAGAGATGGACCCAAGTTGCAGATGCACTGAGAAATCCGGCGACAGAGCTTCTACAGGAAGCTGTTCACACTTCTTATTATACTTTTATATTAAATATTATGAGTTTCCCCCAAACCTATACCCCTATATGCCCCCCATGGGGCAAACATCAGCCACTGACCCTACTGTAAAACATATCTAAAATAAAATATATACTGACACTATGTACCCCAAAAGGACACTATCAGCATACACCAAGCACATTAGACCCACCTACAAATACCATGTATGCTCAGTGACCGGCACACCCAAGAGGGAGGGGGGTCTCTATATCAGCCCACCGAGGCCCTCCACACAGTGACTGTGGGGTGCCATAACCTGTTTATGGCTATTGGTATGAGCCAAAAAGATTGCAAGTCAGTATAACCAAAACAATAATGTGTTGAAGCCCAACAAGCCAAACTATAAACGGATCACACTAATTATCCTGTAGAATTAATACTGTAAAAACCAAAACTAAACAATGCAGATGCATGGCAGTGTTTCCTTCAATCTACTAAAGAACAGAACTAAAAGTGATCAAAAAGTTGTATGTGCTAACAAAAACTACAATCTATCCAAACAGAAACAAGCCCACATAGCTCCCAGAGAAAACTTATTAATGTACAAAAGTAATCGAATCACGAGAACATCAGATTACTCACAACACACTGTGAATGCGTTAAAGGAAAACTCAAAAATACAGTAAATGCACCTCCCCCACCCCAAGAACAAAATAAAGAGTCACACAATGCATTGCAGGCACCTCAAAAATACAAAACGGCAAAAAAAAAAATAGAAAAAAAAAAAGTTCAGACTCTTGTAATGTGACATTAAAGAAAAATAATGTGCTTATTCATTAAGGCTCCAGATAGACTGGTTATAAACGAGTTAAAGATACAACAGTGACCTCTGCACTGTGGTTACTGCAGATTGTGGTTGAAGCTATGGCGATATCGGATAGTTTTATTGTGCCTACATTAGACGTCACTAACGGTTTCCACTTTGTAATGCAGTAAAACAATAAAACCAGAAGGCGACACTTCAATAATACAGGGACATTGACACGGAGCGTTGCCCATTCTATCTGGATCCCAGAAAAATGTGACTTGGGTGGATCATCATATGAAGCCACAGAGGACAATGTGACACAATAGATAACTGATAACTTTTGTCCATGACCAAGTATAGTATTAAATATATTAAAAAGTGCGATTTGGAATGATTATTTAGTGGAAATAGATTTTTATGTGTGAAAGAATAGTGACTGTACTGAACATCAAAGTTCATGAAAAAATACACAATTACAAATGTAACAGCGGGGGAGTGGAATTGGTCAGGAATAGGTTAACTAAAACATTGGCAGAGCATTGAATTTGCAGGACTTTGTTTACTTTCACACTTTGAGTTTGTCAGGTATTGTTTAATTTCATTCCTAGGTGGGCCACATGTATTGTTCAAGTTCACACCTTGGTCGGCTGCAGGTATTGTTTAATTTCATTCTTTGGTCAGCCAATGTTTACTTTTTTACACATATCACTAATCCTAACTGCCATGTTCAGGGGAGGAGACCAAGACATTTTGGTTTAAACTTGGAGAAAAAAAAAATAATCACAAAAGTAAATGCTGCTGCACCTGTGTTTTTTGCTGTGTTTTTGCACTTACTCATTGCTTGCTGTGGGTGACCAAAATGCAGCAATAATGCTGAAAGAAGTGACATGCTGCAGTTTTCAAAAACGCAGCAATTTTCCAATTCAGTCAGGAAAAACAAACAATGTGGATCAGATTTCTTTAATCTCATAGCTTGGTACTGTAAACTGTAAAACGCTGATTAAAATTTGCATTAAAAAAAAAAACAAAAAAAAACAAAACAGATCTTTTAGGCTAAGAACACCAAAGAAGCAAACTACGGGAAAACCAAAATGTTTCAGTCTCAAAACGTTTGGCCAGGACAGTGTGTAGATCTATACATGCAGTATATCTGTATTTAGTAGAGCATTGTTTGGATTTGTTATTCTTCTTGTTCTCGACCTATAAGTTCTCTCTAGTGAAGTTGCTGGCACGGCGGAAATGCCACAATGGAAGCTACATCGCAGTATTTGGCGCTGCCCAGACAGCGAGGGCAGCTCCTATTGACTGCAGAAACAGAAGATCTTTTTTTCTCCCACAAACAACAAGCCCGCAGCAACACTCCAGCCAACACGAGACGTCTGAGATGAGCGGGGATGCATCTGTGGTCCAGATGTGGCCACGTAGAAGACTATTCAGACCCGTCCTCTGCTGGGACACAATGTGCAGAACACAACATGACAATGGCAGCGCTTCCAGCAGACACCACCAGTGCTCGGTGCCCAGGCCTGTACTGGTGAGGATGGGGAAGCCCAGTGACAGTGGTGGCATCACATGGTGATTACTTAATCAGCGTCTCCCCTTTGGGTGCGGTGAGTGATGTACAGTAAAGAACGTTCATCTGCAGTAAGTTGGGAGTAACAAAGGCAATCCAAGGCTCCACAAACTTTTACAGAAGATGACATCCCAGGGCGATGACACACAGTGCGTCAGCTGTGCAGCCGCCCTCCAGACAGATCAATAGACATCTATTGTAAGAAAAGCTTCTCAACCGGATACAATCATCACATAACAAGCGCATGAACACATCAGGGTGCAATGAGGAGTATGTGGATAATACCGCAGTCACACATATATGAGGTTGTCATGTTTGGGTCAGGCCGGTCCGTGTATCACTGTCCATACTATCCTTGTGGAGAGCGACATGCCGATGTAAGGAGACTTATAGGCCATGCATGCTCCTCTTGGAAATTAAGTATGTAAATTGCCTCTTCATAGAGGAAGAGGGTTAAACTCTAGTGCCGCCTATTGGAAGTAGCAATGCTACAAGTCAATATTGACCCTTTAACGAGCTTTGCCACATGACAGATTCTGGTTTAGCTTATATTCTATTTGCAAACACATGTTTTCAGGGTGTTGCCTCTCCTCAGTGCAAAGCAGGAGATCTCATTTGGCTGGATGAGATGCCTCTGACTGGGGTCTTTTACAGTGGCATGTCAATCTCCACAAGGAGAGATGTTACCCCTTAGACCCCAGTCAGAGGCCTCTCATACAGTCAAATCAGATCTCCTGTTTTGCACTGAGGAGGGGCAACTCCCTGAAACACGTCTGTAAATAATGATTCTGGTTTTATCCTAAGTCATGTGGCAAGGGTCATTAAAGGGTTGATAGTGACTAGCACTAGAGTTCAAGTCCTCCTCATCTCTGAAGAGAATTTGCACGTCCATATTATGAAAAACAGATGTGTGAACGAAGCATTAAGGTGTATAGCAGAACTGTGGGGAAGGAGAGACCAATTCTCCTTACAGAAATCAGCTGTGTAATGTCAAATACTTCATTGGGAAAAATAAGTATGCAAATTAGCTGTCTACTAGCAGGTCCCCTTCCACATGTCCGTTTTCTCATGCGTGCTCTGTTTTTTTTACATATGGAATATAATGAGCATGTGTTTTTGGGGGCTGTTCACATGACTGTTTTTGCAGATCAAGTTTCTAGAAAACAATAGATAATCTAAAATAAAAAGAAAAAGTGTCGGCTTTATCTCAGTCAAATCAAATTCTGATATGCCAGTGTACAGGCCGGTGACATATCAGCCAGCTCAGAGGGCTGTGGTCATTTATCACTGACTGTTAGGAGATAATCCTTTTTTTTTTTTTTTTGCACATGAGAAGAACGGATGAAACTGATGATAAAAACAGGCACCCTGACCTACCCTGATGAAAATGGGTCCGCTTTTCACATCCGGCAAAAAAAAAAAAAAAAATTGTGTGAAACCGGCCTAAGAAAACAATCTCACCGAGAGGTGGTTTCAACCCTTTGAGTCCATACCCGACCCTATGAGTCTTTCAGCATGTCCCGGGATATGATGGGTGGCCACTTTGGCTAATATCTCTGGTCCTCTTGTAAAATTCGTTAAGGGGTCAGACACCCACACATCCATGTCTTGCGGTTTGTGTTGACGGTGAGACATCTAACCTGCACGCTACAGTCTTCTATACTTATACGAGGCAGTGGAGCTTGGGTCGGTGTGTCATCAGACCGCGTGTACCCAGGCACCTACCTCCAATAAAGGGCACACATGTCGAATTACTCCAGGCTGTCATACTAGACCTTGTCACCTGCTTTTCTGAACCCTTATAAATATGTTGTAAGTGCTGGAAAGTCTTGCCAAAAGGAAGAAAGAAACCACCAGCAGCCGCCATGAATCTGGTGACCCCCACTACTCTGGCAACTTGCTGGCTTTACAGATCACACAGTGACAAATGTCTCTATACGAGGTTGGTTTCCTCAGTGACCGGACTGCAATGTCAGCTCCCACTACATGGGGAAATCTCCTGCCAGTGTGAAGGAGAAGAACCAGGCGTATTAGTCTCTAAAGGTCTATCCTAACCTTCTCAAAGATTTCCTACACAGAAAATGTAAGTGGCTACGACGGGTGAAGAGACAAGTACTTGTATGCATTCTCAATGGAAACTGTAAGGGCTCATTCAGACGTACAAGCATAGACCACTAATGCTCGGAGTGGATGCAGCTTTCCAAACCCAAGCCCAACAGACTCAGAATTACATGAAGCTGTCAGGCCCGGGTCGGGAGAGAGGCAGCCAGTCCATGAACTGTTGTCCGAAATCAGACCAAGCTCCACAGCCGTCTGCATTAGCCCTAAACCTTTATTTCCCTGTGGAGCTGGATGACAGCTGGTCGGAGGGGGCCTCGACTCTTGGACACTGATCGGTTTCTCTATAGGTGACCATGAATGGGTTTTCCCATAACCAATACTTCCCACCGAATAAATGTCGGATTGTTGGGCGTTCCACAGCTCGGACCCCCACATATCACGGGAAGGTGAACAGAGCAGGGATTGCATATCTGCTCCATTCATAAGTCTGTGGGATAATAGAGACGGCCGACTACAGACCACCACAACAGTCAAACTCAGGACATGGGATCAGTGGGAATCCGCACAGACACTGATCGACTCTCCTGAGGATACTATGCTGCACATTTACTATCCAGTTAGGATTTTAGATCATTCACTTCAGTGGTGAAACTTTATGGAATTTTCCCAGCACCTACACAGCGCGGAACATCGCCCACAGGTGACAAGGGTAGAAAATGCTCACTGGCAGAAAACAAGATGAAATTCTCTTGGCATAATAAAGAGCTTATCACAAACCAGTACGTGCAAATATCATAAACCATCATTTACAGCCAAAATCTCTGTGTAGTGACAGAAAACCTGACAGGTGATTCATGGCGGCAAGAATCAGAGGCGGACTGCATGACTGCAGACAGGTGTACTTTACTCCGATGTGCTGTGGCGTTTCAGAGAAAACATCATTTGCCAATTCATCGGCAGAGACGAGGCAGGTGCAGAGAAATCCCCGCCTGGCTTCCACACGACCAGTGCGGTTGATGGTCAGGTCTCTCCCTACGTACACTCTTGTCAATCACCTGGAGTGGTGCGGGGAGAAGCCGTGCGGGTGCTGCGCTGCACTTGTCTTTTCCTACGATTCCCAGCCGGGTTCTCCAACTATGATTTTCTGAAACGCCAGAGTAAACTGTACCTCGCTGCAGTCATACAGCCAGGCGCTGATTCATGCTCATTCAGTTTGGGCAGGATGAACCGCCAATACAAGGTGAATCTGCCAACTACGCTGGTTCTAGAAGAGCAGCACCCACAATGACAACTGCAGGTTACTAAAGAAGGATGCTACAAGCTTTCCCTCCGTCTCACATTAGTTGCAACCACCATTACCGTGGCCAAGCTCCATCACACAGGCGCTCACCTGTCTGAAGTCTGCCAGGTAGGTGATAAAAGTGCCATCTGCCTTCCGGAACTCCAGGGTGATACAGTCCCTCTCGCTGTCCGCCTGCAGGGTCTCCTCTGCTACCTGACCATCTTCCAGACGGACACGGACCTTCAGTTCCCCGAGGCTTGTTCTACAGTACCACAGCAACGACAACAGCCACAAGAAATGTCTGGCTGCTACCAGAGGACACATCACCAGGCAGCGAGGCGAGCAGTGCTGGGGAAAACTGGAGAAAGGAAAAGAAACTCAATAAAGAAGCAAAGCCTGAAAAGTGAGAAGGCAAAAAACTAACCCCGGCGAGCGCACAACTCAAGCCGTGCCTGGACCTGCTCACCCCAAAACAGCAAGTTACACAATACAAAGGAAAGTTCTGAGAGCGAAATAACAGAAGAGATGAAGAAACTGTGGGCAGATTGCACAACGACAGAAAAATGGGAGACAGATGAAGATCTGACAGAGGACAGGACACAGGCCGAGCGCCATATCTGTCACTGACCTACACCTGTAGTGCATCTGGCCGAGCCCCGCAGGAGGGGGCAGTGGTGGAACCTGTAGTGCATCTGACCGAACCCCGCAGGAGGGGGCAGTGGTGGGACCTGTAGTGCATCTGGCCGAGCCCCGCAGGAGGGGGCAGTGGTGGAACCTGTAGTGCATCTGACCGAACCCCGCAGGAGGGGGCAGTGGTGGGACCTATAGTGCATCTGGCCGAGCCCCGCAGGAGGGGGCAGTGGTGGAACCTGTAGTGCATCTGACCGAACCCCGCAGGAGGGGGCAGTGGTGGGACCTATAGTGCATCTGGCCGAGCCCCGCAGGAGGGGGCAGTGGTGGGACCTGTAGTGCATCTGACCGAACCCCGCAGGAGGGGGCAGTGGTGGGACCTGTAATGCATCTGACCGAACCCCGCAGGAGGGGGCAGTGGTGTTACCTGTAGTGCATCTGACCGAGCCTCGCAGGAGGGGCAGTGGTGGGATCTGTAGTGCATCTGACCGAACCCCGCAGGAGGAGGCAGTGGTGGGACCTGTAGTGCATCTTTCTGAGCCCCGCAGGAGGGGGCAGTGGTGGGACCTGTAGTGCATCTGATCGAGCCTCGCAGGAGGGGCAGTGGTGGGAGCAGTAGTGCATCTGTCTGAGCCCCGCAGGAGGGGGCAGTGGTGGGTCCTGTAGTGCATCTGGCCGAGCCCCGCAAGAGGGGGCAGTGGTGGGACCTATAGTGCATCTGGCCGAGCCCCGCAGGAGGGGGCAGTGGTGGGTCCTGTAGTGCATCTTGCCGAGCCCGCAGGAGGGGGCAGTGGTGGGACCTATAGTGCATCTGGCCGAGCCCCGCAGGAGGGGGCAGTGGTGGGACCTGTAGTGCATCTGACCGAACCCCGCAGGAGGGGGCAGTGGTGTTACCTGTAGTGCATCTGATCGAGCCCCGCAGGAGGGGGCAGTGGTGGGACCTGTAGTGCATCTGACCAAACCCCGCAGGAGGGGGCAGTGGTGTTACCTGTAGTGCATCTGATCGAGCCCCGCAGGAGGGGGCAGTGTTGGGACCTGCAGTGCATCTGATCGAGCCTTGCAGGAGGGGGCAGTGGTGGGACCTGTAGTGCATCTGATCGAGCCTCGCAGGAGGAGGCAGTGGTGGGACCTGTAGTGCATCTGATCGAGCCCCGCAGGAGGGGGCATTGGTGGGACCTGTAGTGCATCTGATCGAGCCTCACAGGAGGAGGCAGTGGTGGGACCTGTAGTGCATCTAAACGAGCCTCGCAGGAGGAGGCAGTGGTGGGACCTGTAGTGCATCTGATCGAGCCTCGCAGGAGGAAGCAGTGGTGGGACCTGTAGTGCATCTGTCTGAGCCCCACAGGAGGGGGCAGTGGTGGGACCTGTAGTGCATCTGATCGAGCCCCGCAGGAGGGGGCAGTGGTGGGACCTGTAGTGCATCTGACCGAGCCTCGCAGGAGGGGGCAATGGTGGGACCTGTAGGGCATCTGATCAAGCCCCGCAGGAGGGGGCAGTGGTGGGACCTGTAGTGCATCTGTCTGAGCCGCGCAGGAGGGGGCAATGGTGGGACCTGTAGGGCATCTGATCAAGCCCCGCAGGAGGGGGCAGTGGTGGGACCTGTAGTGCATCTGTCTGAGCCGCGCAGGAGGGGGCAGTGGTGGGACCTGTAGGCATCTGATCGAGCCCCGCAGGAGGGGGCAGTGGTGGGACCTGTAGGGCATCTGATTCAAGCCCGCAGGAGGGGGCAGTGGTGGGACCTGTAGTGCATCTGTCTGAGCCGCGCAGGAGGGGGCAGTGGTGGGACCTGTAGTGCATCTGACTAAGCCCCGCAGGAGGGGGCAGTGGTGGGACCTGTAGTGCATCTGTCGAGCCCGCAGGAGGGGGGGCCAAGTGGTGGGACCTGTAGAGCATCTGATCGAGCCCGCAGGAGGGGGCAAGTGGTGGGACCTGTAGGGCATCTGATCAAGCCCCGCAGGAGGGGGCAGTGGTGGGACCTGTAGTGCATCTGTCTGAGCCGCGCAGGAGGGGGCAGTGGTGGGACCTGTAGTGCATCTGATAAGCCCCGCAGGAGGGGGCAGTGGTGGGACCTGTAGTGCATCTGTATGACCCCGCAGGAGTGGTGGGTGGTGGGACCTGTAGTGCATCTGATCAAGCCCCGCAGGAGGGGGCAGTGGTGGGACCTGTAGGGCATCTGATCAAGCCCCGCAGGAGGGGGCAGTGGTGGGACCTGTAGTGCATCTGTCTGAGCCGCGCAGGAGGAGGCAGTGGTGGGACCTGTAGTGCATCTGACTAAGCCCCGCAGGAGGGGGCAGTGGTGGGACCTGTAGTGCATCTGTATGACCCCCGCAGGAGTGGTGGTGGTGGGACCTGTAGTGCATCTGATCAAGCCCGCAGGAGGGGGCAGTGGTGGGACCTGTAGGGCATCTGATCAAGCCCCGCAGGAGGGGGCAGTGGTGGGACCTGTAGTGCATCTGTCTGAGCCGCGCAGGAGGAGGCAGTGGTGGGACCTGTAGTGCATCTGACTAAGCCCCGCAGGAGGGGGCAGTGGTGGGACCTGTAGTGCATCTGTATGACCCCCGCAGGAGTGGTGGTGGTGGGACCTCTGTCTTCTAGGGGAGCAGATATTTTCCGAAGCAGATAGAGGTCTCCGGATACCACAGATGATGATGAATAATAAGGACCCTATACCTGAAGTCCATACACAGTAATATACTCACGCTCGCTACCTGCAGGACATGGCTGATAACAGGGAATAATAGCTTGTGCTGCACTGTACAGCAAATGTTGATAAAAAATATTTAATGTTCCATAAATTGATGATATTTGTGGCCCCAGGGGGCTACATCCATAGTGTCATCCTCTGCACATGTGGATGACGGGCTCTCAGCACATATGGGGGCAGAGGTGTAAGCTCTGATAGGGGAGGGGGGTCCTGCCTGTTGCATATTGGGGGTCCATGTGACCCCTCTGATGGATGGCTATGCTCAGGCAGGACGTGTGTGATGCATCTCCTGGGGAATGGATGGCTGCACTTCAGTTGTCACTGTACAACCAAAGTCGTTAGCGATGTGGGACAAATCCGAGGGGCGAGGGGAGACCCGGGGAGGGCGCAGGAGCCGGGACCACCGCGGACTGCTGGAAGTAATGACACAGGCGTGAAGAATGGATGCGCAGAGCCGCACTCACCCGGAGCAGATGTGACATCCGGATCGGCTGCTCGTCCTGGGAATCCTCTGCCCCGGTCCGTCCGCCCCAGCAGAGCTCCCGCACACGCTCCGTCCTCATCCGCTCCGGCCGCCGCGTCTATCCCGGGCCGGACTCGGATCTTGAGATGTTCTCCCCCAGGCGGCGGCTCTGAGGCCGTCACTTCCTCCAGGACCTGCCCCTTCACTTAAAGGGACAGACACACGGCGGAAAGGAACAATGGACTGGGGACGCCGGCGGTCAGCTGAGCAGAGCGGCTGTGTCTGCATTGTGTGTGTGTTCTGTGCAGAGCATTGTGTGTGTGTGTACGCTGTGCAGAGCATTGTGTGTGTGTATACTGCAGAGCATTGTGTGTGTGTTCTGTGCAGAGCATTGTGTGTGTGTTCTGTGCAGAGCAATGTGTGTGTATACTGCAGAGCATTGTGTGTGTGTTCTGTGCAGAGCATGTGTGTGTGTGTGTTCTGTGCAGAGCATTGTGTGTGTGTTACTGCGAGGCATTGTGTGTGTGTTCTGTGCAGAGCATTGTGTGTGTGCTGTGTAGAGCATTGTGTGTGTATACTGCAGAGCATGTGTGTGTGTTCTGTGCAGAGCATTGTGTGTGTGTACGCTGTGCAGAGCATTGTGTGTGTTCTGTGCAGAGCATTGTGTGTGTATACTGCAGAGCAATGTGTGTGTGTTCTGTGCAGAGCATTGTGTGTGTGTACCTGTGCAGAGCATTGTGTGTGTGTTCTGTGCAGAGCATTGTGTGTGTATACTGCAGAGCAATGTGTGTGTGTTCTGTGCAGAGCATTGTGTGTGTGTACGTAGTGCAGAGCATTGTGTGTGTGTGTACCTGTGCAGAGCATTGTGTGTGTACGCTGTGCAGAGCATGTGTGTGTGTATACTGCAGAGCATTGTGTGTGTGTTCTGTGCAGAGCATTGTGTGTGTGTTACGCTGTGCAGAGCATTGTGTGTGTACGCTGTGCAGAGCATTGTGTGTGTGTGATCTGCAGAGCATTGTGTGTGTTCTGTGCAGAGCATTGTGTGTGTGTCTACTGCAGAGCATTTGTGTGTGTTCTGTGCAGAGCATTGTGTGTGTGTTCTGTGCAGAGCATTGTGTGTGTGTATACTGCAGAGCATTGTGTGTGTGTTCTGTGCAGAGCATTGTGTGTGTGTTACTGTGTAGAGCATTGTGTGTGTATACTGCAGAGCAATGTGTGTGTGTTCTGTGCAGAGCATGTGTGTGTTACTGCAGAGCATTGTGTGTGTGCTGTGCAGAGCATTGTGTGTGTGTATACGCTGTTGCAGAGCATTGTGTGTGTGTATACTGCAGAGCATTGTGTGTGTGTTCTGTGCAGAGCATTGTGTGTGTGTATACTGCAGAGCATTGTGTGTGTGTTCTGTGCAGAGCATTGTGTGTGTGTATACTGCAGAGCATTGTGTGTGTGTTCTGTGCAGAGCATTGTGTGTGTGTATACTGCAGAGCATTGTGTGTGTGTTCTGTGCAGAGCATTGTGTGTGTGTATACTGCAGAGCATTGTGTGTGTGTTCTGTGCAGAGCATTGTGTGTGTGTATACTGCAGAGCATTGTGTGTGTGTTCTGTGCAGAGCATTGTGTGTGTGTTCTGTGGAGCATTGTGTGTGTATACTGCAGAGCAATGTGTGTGTGTTCTGTGCAGAGCATTGTGTGTGTGTTCTGTGCAGAGCATGTGTGTGTGTGTATACTGCAGAGCATTGTGTGTGTGTTCTGTGCAGAGCATTGTGTGTGTGTATACTGCAGAGCATTGTGTGTGTGTTCTGTGCAGAGCATTGTGTGTGTGTATACTGCAGAGCATTGTGTGTGTGTTCTGTGCAGAGCATTGTGTGTGTTTCTGTCAGAGCATGTGTGTGTATACTGCAGAGCATTGTGTGTGTGTTCTGTGCAGAGCATTGTGTGGTGTGTATACTGCAGAGCATTGTGTGTGTGTTCTGTGCAGAGCATTGTGTGTGTGTTCTGTGCAGAGCATGTGTGTGTGTATCTGTGCAGAGCAATGTGTGTGTGTTACTGTGCAGAGCATGTGTGTGTGTGTTCGTGCAGAGCATTGTGTGTGTGTTCTGTGCAGAGCATTGTGTGTGTATACTGCAGAGCATTGTGTGTGTGTTCTGTGCAGAGCATTGTGTGTGTATACTGCAGAGCAATGTGTGTGTGTACGCTGTGCAGAGCATTGTGTGTGTGTTCTGTGCAGAGCATGTGTGTGTGTTCTGTGCAGAGCAATGTGTGTGTGTTCTGTGCAGAGCATTGTGTGTGTATACTGCAGAGCATTGTGTGTGTGTTCTGTGCAGAGCAATTGTGTGTGTGTACTGTGCAGAGCATTGTGTGTGTGTTCTGTGCAGAGCAATGTGTGTGTGTACGCTGTGCAGAGCATTGTGTGTGTACGCTGTGCAGAGCATTGTGTGTGTGTTCTGTGCAGAGCAATTGTGTGTGTACGCTGTGCAGAGCATTGTGTGTGTGTTCTGTGCAGAGCAATGTGTGTGTGTACTGTGCAGAGCATTGTGTGTGTGTCTGTGCAGAGCATTGTGTGTGTGTATACTGCAGAGCATTGTGTGTGTGTTCTGTGCAGAGCATTGTGTGTGTGTTCTGTGCAGAGCAATGTGTGTGTGTACTGTGCAGAGCATTGTGTGTGTGTTCTGTGCAGAGCATTGTGTGTGTGTTCTGTGCAGAGCAATGTGTGTGTGTTCTGTGCAGAGCAATGTGTGTGTTGTGCAGAGCATTGTGTGTGTGTTCTGTGCAGAGCAATGTGTGTGTGTACTGTGCAGAGCATTGTGTGTGTGTTCTGTGCAGAGCAATGTGTGTGTGTACCTGTGCAGAGCATTGTGTGTGTGTTCTGTGCAGAGCATTGTGTGTGTGTCTGTCAGAGCATTGTGTGTGTTCTGTGCAGAGCATGTGTGTGTGTTCTGCAGAGCATTGTGTTTGATGTTGTTTCTGTGCAGAGCATGTTGTGTCTGCGAGCATTGTGTGTGTATACTGCAGAGCATTGTGTGTGTGTTCTGTGCAGAGCATTGTGTGTGTGCAGAGCATTGTGTCTGTGCAGAGCATTGTGTGTGTGTATACTGCAGAGCATTGTGTGTGTTCTGTGCAGAGCATTGTGTGTGTTTCTGTGCAGAGCATTGTGTGTGTGTCTGTGCAGAGCATTGTGTGTGTGTTCTGTGCAGAGCATTGTGTGTGTGTTCTGTGCAGAGCAATGTGTGTGTGTTCGTGCAGAGCAATGTGTGTGTATACTGCAGAGCATTGTGTGTGTGTTCTGTGCAGAGCATTGTGTGGTGTTCTATGCAGAGCATGTGTGTGTGTACTGTGCAGAGCATTGTGTGTGTGTTCTGTGCAGAGCATTGTGTGTGTATACTGCAGAGCATTGTGTGTGTGTTTCTGTGCAGAGCATGTGTGTGTATACTGCAGAGCATTGTGTGTGTTCATGTGCAGAGCATTGTGTGTGTGTTCTGTGCAGAGCATTGTGTGTGTGTTCTGTGCAGAGCATTGTGTGTGTATACTGCAGAGCATTGTGTGTGTGTCTGCAGAGCATTGTGTGTGTTCTGCAGAGCATTGTATGTGTGTTCTGTGCAGAGCATTGTGTGTGTGTATACTGCAGAGCATTGTTGTGTGTTCTGTGCAGAGCATTGTGTGTGTGTTCTGTGCAGAGCATTGTGTGTGTGTTCTGTGCAGAGCATTGTAGTGTGTTCTGTGCAGAGCATTGTGTGTGTATACTGCAGAGCATTGTGTGTGTTCAGTGCAGAGCATTGTGTGTGTTCTAGTGCAGAGCATTGTGTGTGTTCTGTGCAGAGCATTGTGTGTGTGTTCTGTGCAGAGCATTGTGTGTGTGTTCTGTGCAGAGCATTGTGTGTTGTTCTGTGCAGAGCATTGTGTGTGTATACTGCAGAGCATTGTGTGTGTTCAGTGCAGAGCATTGTGTGTGTTCTGTGCAGAGCATTGTGTGTGTGTTCTGTGCAGAGCATTGTGTGTGTATACTGCAGAGCATTGTGTGTGTTCTGTGCAGAGCATTGTGTGTGTGTCTGTGCAGAGCATTTGTGTGTTCTGTGCAGAGCATTGTGTGTGTATACTGCAGAGCATTGTGTGTGTTCAGTGCAGAGCATTGTGTGTGTGTTCTGTGCAGAGCATTGTGTTGTGTTCTGTGCAGAGCATTGTGTGTGTGTATACTGCAGAGCATTGTGTGTGTGTTCTGTGCAGAGCAATTGTGTGTGTTACTGCAGAGCATTGTGTGTGTGTTCTGTGCAGAGCATTGTTGTACGCGTGTTGCAGAGCATTGTGTGTGTAACTGCAGAGCATTGTGTGTGTTCTGTGCAGAGCAATGTGTGTTGTTCTGTGCAGAGCATTGTGTGTGTCTGTGCAGAGCATTGTGTGTGTTCTGTGCAGAGCAATTGTGTGTGTTCTGTGCAGAGCATTGTGTGTGTGTTCTGTGCAGAGCATTGTGTGTGTGTTCTGTGCAGAGCATTGGTGTGTGTATCTTGCAGAGCATTGTGTGTGTGTACCTGTGCATAGCATGTGTGTGTTTGTGTCTGTGCAGAGCATTGTGTGTAGTACTGGCAGAGCATTGTGTGTATACTGCAGAGCATTGTGTGGTTGGGTGTGTTTCTGTGCAGAGCATTGTGTGTGTGTTCTGTGCAGAGCATTGTGTGTGTGTTCTGTGCAGAGCATTGTGTGTTACGCTGTGCAGAGCATGTGTGTGTGTTACTGTGCAGAGCATTGTGTGTGTTCTGTGCAGAGCAATGTGTGTGTGTTCTGTGCAGAGCATTGTGTGTGTGTTCTGTGCAGAGCATTGTGTTGTGTTCTGTGCAGAGCATTGTGTGTACGCTGTGCAGAGCATTGTGTGTGTACGCTGTGCAGAGCATTGTGTGTGTGAGATGTCTGTTGCAGAGCATTGTGTGTGTGTTCTGTGCAGAGCATGGTGTTGTGGATTTGTTAGCTGTGCAGAGCATTGTGTGTGTGTCTGTCAGAGCATTGTGTGTGTGTTCTGTGCAGAGCATTGTGTGTGTTCTGTGCAGAGCATTGTGTGTGTGTTCTGTGCAGAGCATTGTGTGTGTGTCTGTGCAGAGCATTGTGTGTGTTCTGGCAGAGCAATGTGTGTGTGTTCTGTGCAGAGCAATGTGTGTGTGTTCTGTGCAGAGCTTGTGTGTGTGTTCTGTGCAGAGCATTGTGTGTGTAACTGCTGAGCAATGTGTGTGTGTTCTGTGCAGAGCATTGTGTGTGTGTTCTGTGCAGAGCATTGTGTGTGTGTTCTGTGCAGAGCAATGTGTGTGTAACTGCAGAGCAATTTTTGTGGGGATGGTGTTCTGTGCAGAGCATTTGTGTGTGTTCTGTGAGCGGAGGAGCAATTGTGTGTGTTCTGTGCAGAGCATTGTGTGTCTGCAGAGCATGTGTGTGTGTCTGTGCAGAGCATTGTGTGTGTACGCTGTGCAGAGCATTGTGTGTGTGTTCTGTGCAGAGCATTGTGTGTACGCTGTGCAGAGCATTGTGTGTGTCTGTCAGAGCAAAGTGTGTGTATACTGCAGAGCAATGTGTGTGTTCTGTGCAGAGCATTGTGTGTGTTCTGTGCAGAGCATTGTGTGTGTATACTGCAGAGCATTGTGTGTTTCTGTGCAGAGCAATGTGTGTGTGTATACTGCAGAGCAATGTGTGTGTTCTGTGCAGAGCAATGTGTTGTATACTGCAGAGCAATGTGTGTTCTGTGCAGAGCAATGTGTGTGTATACTGCAGAGCAATGTGTGTGTGTTCTGTGCAGAGCAATGTGTGTGTGCACACTGCAGAGCAATGTGTGTGTGTATACTGCGGAGCAATGTGTGTGTTTATACTGCAGAGCAATGTGCGTGTATACTGCAGAGCAATGTGCGTGTATACTGCAGAGCAATGTGTGTGTATATACTGCAGAGCAGTGCGTGTATACTGCAGAGCAATGTGTGCTGTATACTGCAGAGCAATGTGGCGTGTATACTGCAGAGCTAATAGTGTTGCGTGTATACTGCAGAGCAATGTGTGTGTATACTGCAGAGCATTGTGCGTGTATACTGCAGAGCATTGTGCGTGTATACTGCAGAGCATTATGCATGTATACTGCAGAGCAATGTGTGCGTGTATAGTGCAGAGCAATGTGTGCCTGTATAGTGCAGAGCAATGTGTGTGTATACTGCAGAGCAGCGTGTGTGTATACTGCAGAGCAGCGTGTGTGTGTATACTGCAGAGCAATGTGTGTGTATACTGCAGAGCAATGTGCGTGTATACTGCAGAGCAATGTGTGCGTGTATACTGCAGAGCAATGTGTGCGTGTACACTGCAGAGCAATGTGTGCGTGTATACTGCAGAGCAATGTGTTTGTATACTGCAGAGCAATGTGTGCGTGTATACTGCAGAGCAATGTGTGTGTATACTGCAGAGCAATGTGTGCGTGTATACTGCAGAGCAATGTGTTTGTATACTGCAGAGCAATGTGTGCGTGTATACTGCAGAGCAATGTGTGTATACTGCAGAGCAATGTGTGTATACTGCAGAGCAATGTGTGTGTGTATACTGCAGAGCAAAGTGTGTGTATACTGCAGAGCAAAGTGTGTGTATACTGCAGAGCAATGTGCGTGTATACTGCAGAGCAATGTGCGTGTATACTGCAGAGCAATGTGTGTGTATACTGCAGAGCAATGTGTGTGTTCTGTGCAGAGCAATGTGTGTGTGTACACTGCAGAGCAATGTGTGTGTGTTCTGTGCAGAGCATTGTGTGTGTGTTCTGTGCAGAGCAAAGTGTGTGTTCTGTGCAGAGCAGTGTGTGTATACTGTGCAGAGCAAAGGTGTGTTCTGTGTAGAGCAGTGTGTGTGTATACTGTGCAGAGCAAAGTGTGTGTTCTGTGCAGAGCAATGTGTGTGTATACTGCAGAGCAGCGTGTGTGTGTATACTGCAGAGCAATGTGTGTATACTGCAGAGCAATGTGCGTGTATACTGCAGAGCAATGTGTGTGTATACTGCAGAGCAATGTGTGCGTGTACACTGCAGAGCAATGTGTGTTTGTATACTGCAGAGCAATGTGTGTGTATACTGCAGAGCAATGTGTGTGTATACTGCAGAGCAATGTGTGCGTGTACACTGCAGAGCAATGTGTGTTTGTATACTGCAGAGCAATGTGTGCGTGTATACTGCAGAGCAATGTGTGTGTATACTGCAGAGCAATGTGTGCGTGTATACTGCAGAGCAATGTGCATGTATACTGCAGAGCAATGTGTGTATACTGCAGAGCAATGTGTGCGTGTATACTGCAGAGCAATGTGAAAATCCAACACAAGAAAACTTGCCTATAATAGCTACTCTAACGCATAAATCATCAGAAAAGAAAAAAGAAGCTATATTAACCATAAAATGTAAATTTATTAATGAATCAATTAAAAATTTCATACAGAAATATTTAAAAAGGGAGGAAACCAAGTGCAAAAGGAAGCAAACACTGGAGGACAATAACTATGCTAATACAAAAAAATGACATGAAAATTGAATCAAAGAAAAAACAAAAGTCAAAGGGATAAACGTATATATATGTAAGTATATCTCATGACTAGTGTTGAGCGATACGATACTGCAAATATCGGGTATCGGCCGATATTAGCTGTATCGGCCTTTCGATTCCGAATACCGATATTTTCGTCATATCGGATACCGGAATCGGATTTGTCACTGTCACTGTCTGTGTCCGTCGGTCGGGTCTGTCACTGTGAGTGTCCGTCGGTCGGGTCTGTCAGGAGTCAGCGGCACTTACCTGGCAGAAGATCTCCGGCGGTCACGTCCTGGACTGCTTGATGGCCGCCATTATCTTCTCCCTGGCGGTCACATGCAGTTTTTCGCGATAACTGCAGTGACTGCAGGGTAATCCCGGCCGTAAACCAGTCCGATGACGTCACCGCCGGGGAAGCAGGTAATCAGCTGTGCTGCGCCGGGATGACAGGCTCTGCCTGTCATTCTGATGTAGCAGAGCTGGATCGTCGTGGGACACTCGTTACTATGGACTGCGTCGGACAGGTGGTATACTGCTGTTTTTTTTTTTTCATTTTTTTACAGGAGATCGATGGCGTCGCAGGATGAGACTGTAATAAAAGTAATGAAAACTGTGTTGTTTTTTTTATTAAATTAAAAAACTTTTATATGAACATTCACCCGTCCGGGTACATCAACAATTTAACTATTTACATACAGGGACCCTGTCCGGGTTATTTATAATTCTTTGGCAGGGGTGTTCCAGGTACCACCTGGTACTCTTCTGATGCTTGCCAAACATCCGAGACACCAAGGACCACCAGGACCTGATGACGTCGTGTGGCCTGTACAGTCAAGTCGTGACCCGCTATCTGTGTCTGTGTGGCCACCTCTTTCATCTCCCTCCGGGTCTGGAGCCCTATGTCCCGGACTGAACGAACCCCAGGGGGCCTAACAGGCGCCGGGTACGGGCCAGCTATAGTTATCATGTCCATAGCTGGGGCTGCTGAGGAGACCACTGAGGGAGGCTGGGGAGATTTACGGCGTGGGGTGGGCACTTGTGCAGAGGCCTGGATGTGGGAGGCTGAAGGCTCCGAGGGTCTCACAGGTTCCTGACACTCTGGGGAGTAGGGGTCGCACCTGGTAACATTTAGGGCGTACCATCCATTGTAACCCCAGTGTCGGGTGTAAGTCACCAAGTCTCCTGGCAACAGGTCCCTCCCCGGGTGTCCTTCTGGGAGGTGAGTCTCCACGTCCCGCCGGGTCACAAAGACTTCTAAATAAAGTCCAGGCTCCTGGATGAAGCCCCAACCACCTTTCAATTTAAAGCTCCGTACTGCACCCTTACGCCGCGGCTCCCTCAGGGTTCCTTTATCTTTTCTCATCCGGTCCTTATCTGCCCGGTCCTTCTCCAGGTTACGTTGCCGAAGTTTTTGGGATTCTCGCTGCTCCCTTTGTCGCTCTGCTTCCCGCTCCCAACGTCTCCACTCTTCCTCCTGACGCCGGTTGTAATTCTCCACCAGCTGCTCCATGTCTCCACCATCAAACTGCAGCTTACAGTGTCTGGTTTGCGGCAGCTCTCCTGGCGCCCCCCAGTCCTGGCGGCGCTCACATGCGGAGGAAGCAGCCGGCTCTGGAACAGATGACAGTCGGGGCTCCGGTACAGGCAGGTAGTGCTCTGGTGCCTGCGCGGCCTCCTCCATGAGGACGGGTGTCGCTTCTTCTGTCTCAGCGACGGGGGCAGACAGCGGGATCTGGGGTGCTGCCGGTGCAGAGTTTTTTGCAGGAACGGGTGCCTCCACTGCGACAACGTCAACCGGATCACATTGCAAGGGCTGGGATGCCCGCACGGACTCCTCTACTAGAACGGGTGCCTCACCTTCCGGTACAGACACTTCAGGGGGTAAGAGGGATTGGCGCCGCTCCAAGTTTAGTTTTAGGGCACGCCAGCTGGCTTCCATCCTGGCGACCTCCTCCCGGTGCCGGGCTATGCCTCTTAGGGTATCCTCCGCTTCTTCCAGCGTAGGAGGGTTTCCAGGCCGGGTGCCCAACGGTGGTTCCGTGGCGATCGGGTCGCTTCCGTGGGGGGAGAGCTCTGACTGCTCCATCCCTTCACACTTCTGCTCGTGTCCATTAGCCATCTCTGCCAAGTCACATGTGTCATTAGCATCTGGAGAGGGCCCCTCTTTTGTAGGGAGGCGGGACCTTCGTGTTAGTTTCCGCACACTGAGGAGGATGAGGAGGCGGAACTGAAGAGCTGTGGGGCACGATCTTACATTGCAGTACCATTTAGAGTGGTCGGCCATCGTTTTCACGCCACTGAGTGAGTGTACACCCACGAAGAGCACGCCCTTCTTCTTCACCAGTGCCTCGTCGTGACGCAGATATGGCGGAAAAATGGCAAATACATTCTCTGATGATTTTAGCAATTCTCAAGCACAAAACCAGTTCAATTCAGGCACACAGGACTCGCTTATAGCGAGCTACAGAATCCTGTTCGTGACGCCCAAGTTGAGTCGCACAGAGCCAGAGGTTTTGGGGGTACTCGGCACCGAGCCCGTCGACTTCTATGGGGTATGTCACGGCTGTACCCGGCAATTGAATCAGAGTCTATTTTACTATGTAGAAGTGTATAAACTATAAATATATGTATATATATATAGTCACAATGACATGTAATATATATAATATATATATATATGTATTCTATGTGTGTATATTTTGTGTTTACAACGAAAGAAAGGGTTTTTTTTTGTTGCGATTTTTTGTTCCCATAGACTTACATTGGACTTCCGGTATCGGAATCGGATATCGACGATATTTAGTGATATCGGCGATACCATTCCGATCCGATATTTTTAGATATCGAGCATTATCGCTCAACACTACTCATGACTAGGGTTGAGCATTCCGATACTGCAAATATCGGGTATCGGCCGATATTGGCTGTATCGGAATTCCGATTCCGAGTTCCGATATTTTCGTCATATCGGATACCGGAATCGGGATTGTCACTGTCAGTGTCTGTCGGTCGGGTCTGTCAGGAGTCAGCGGCACTTACCCGGCAGAAGATCTCCGGCGGTCACATCCCGGGCTGCTTAATGGCCGCCATCCTCTTCTCCCCGGCTGGGTAATCCCGGCCGTAAAGCAGTCAGTCCGATGACGTCACCGCCGGGGAAGCAGGTAATCAGCTGTGCTGCGTTGCGATGACAGGCTCTGCCTGTCATTGCGATGTAGCAGAGCTGGATCGTCGTGGGACTGTCGTTACTATGGACTGCGTCGGACAGGTGGTATACTGTTGGTTTGTTTTTTTTCTTTTTTTACAGGAGATCAATGGCGTCGCAGGAATGAGTGTATAATAAAAGAAATGAAAACTGTGTTGTCTCTTTTATTTCATTAAAAGACTTTTTTCTTGCTTTGTCTTTTTTTTATACATTTAATAACTTTGGGATTAATAATGGATCGGTGTCTTATTGACACCTCTCCATTATTAACCGGGCTTATTGTCACCGTGCAATCAACGGTAACATTAACCCCTTATTACCCCACTTGCCACCGCTACAGGGCAGTGGGAAGAGCTGGGTAAAGTGCCACAATTGGCACATCTTTTGATGCGCCAAATGTGGGGTGCTGTAGCCTGGTATTATCAGGCTGTTGAGGGCCAAAATCCATGGGCCTTGACAGTCTTTTAATACCAGGCACGCAGCATCTGCTTGGCTGGTTAACAAAAATAGGGGGACCCCTACGCCGTTTTTTTTTCGAGGGGATCCCCTATTTTTGTTAACCAGCCAAGCTAAGCAGACTGCTGTGGCCTGGTATTATCAGGCTTGCAATGTCCATGGATATTGGATCCTTACCAGCCTGAAAAACCAGGCCTCAGCGGTCTGCTTCATCTGGCTGGTTAACAAAAATAGGGGGGACCCCACGCCAATTTTTTTCGAGGGGATCCCCTATTTTTGTTAATCAGCCAAGATATGCAGACTGCTGTGGCCTGGTATTATCAGGCTGGCAAGGTCCATGGATCTTGGCTCCTTAACAGCCTGAAAATCCAGGCCTCAGCGGTCTGCTTCATCTGGCTGGTTAACAAAAATAGGGGGGACCCCACGCCAATTTTTTTCGAGGGGATCCCCTATTTTTGTTAATCAGCCAAGATATGCAGACTGCTGTGGCCTGGTATTATCAGGCTGGCAAGGTCCATGGATCTTGGCTCCTTAACAGCCTGAAAATCCAGGCCTCAGCGGTCTGCATCATCTGGCTGGTTAACAAAAATAGGGGGGGCCCCACGCCATTTTTTTTTTCGAAGGGAACCCCTATTTTTGTTAATCAGTTCCCTCTGACGTCACTGATGGTGTCCCTGGCTGACCTGAAGTGAAAGTGGAAAGCAATCAATTAAGCTTTCCACTTCCTCTCCTGTCAGCCAGGAGAGGAGCTCATTCATTTGGGGGTTTACTGTGAGGCTGCAGCATTAGCTGCGGTCCCTGCAGTAAACATTAACCCTTTCTGAAGGATTACACCGTGGGACCTGACTGTGCATGGGATAGGTAAGAATAATTTTGCTTTATTATTTTATTTTTATTACAGGAAATGGTTTTAGCAGGTAAATAAAATATGGTCAAAAACTGTGTGATTATTTCATTAAACTTATTTTTTATTAAAGTGTGTGTGTTTGATTTTTCTTTCATACAATAGGATTAATAATTGATAGTTGTCTAATTGACAGCTCTCAATTATTAACCTGGCTTAAAGTGACCTTTCAATTTCAAGGTCATTTTAACCCCTTATTAACCCATTCGCCACCGCTACAGGGCAATGGGAATAGATGGGCAAAGTGCCAGAAAGGGCAAATCTAATTAGAGATTTGCCCTTTCTGGGGTGTCTGGGGGCAGATTTTAGTAGCCGGGGGGGGGGCCAAAAATAATGGTCCCTCTCTGGGCTATTATCTGCCCCCACTCACTGGCTTTGTTTGTCTGGTTGCGAAAATAGGGCGGGAGCCCACGCATTTTTTTCAGCAATTTTACACCTCATATATATATATACATGTCATTGAGTTTGTGACACATATATATAATATATATATTTATAGTTCATACACTTCTACATAGTATAATAGCCGCTAATTCAATTGCCGGCTTTTGTGAAAATGCTGAACCCGACATGAAATGACACTTGGTTTACATAGAGTTAACCATGTCTTTTCATGTAGTTTGATATCTGATTTGCACAAACAATTACATGAGTGTAAGTGTGCAAAATTTCACACCTGTAGGGGTTAATTAAAGGTGTAAATTCGTAGCAAAAAAGTCCGTTTTTTTTACAACGAATTTACACCTTTAATTAACCCCTACAGGTGTGAAATTTTGCACACTTACACTCATGTAATTGTTTGTGCAAATCAGATATCAAACTACATGAAAAGACATGGTTAACTCTATGTAAACCAAGTGTCATTTAATGTCGGGTGCTTCTGTCTTTTCACAAAAGCCGACTTTACCCGGCAATTGAATCAGAGGCTATTTTACTATGTAGAAGTGTATAAACTATAAATATATGTATATATATGTCACAATGACATGTAATATATATATATATATATATATATATATATATGTATTCTATGTGTGTATATTTAGTGTTTACAAGGAAAGAAAGAGGTTTTTTTAGTTACGATATTTTGTTCCCATAGACTTACATGGGACTTCCGGTATCGGGTATCGCCGATATTTTAATGGTATCGGCGATACCATTCCGATTCCGATACTTTTGGATATCGGAAAGTATCGCTCAACTCTACTCATGACCATAAAGTGCAAAAAATAATGCAAAAAATAAGGAGCTGGAGACCAACTTTCAAAACACCTGGTATTGCTTGAAATCTATTGTTGAATATAACTAAGTGTCCTCTATCTGCATAGGAAGGTGTACTGCTAAAGAAATGCAAAAACATGCAAAAAAGGCACAGGACAAAGCCATATCCAGCTCAATGCATATCAGAAAAAGGTGCTGTTGCTAATAAATGCAAAGGTGAAGAGACAAACTAGGAAAATAATAAAGACATGGTTACCTCCAGTGTGCCATCACACTGGAGGTAACCATGTCTTTATTATTTTCCTAGTTCGTCTCACCTTTGCATTTATTAGCAACAGCACCTTTTTCTGATATGCATTGAGCTGGATATGGCTTTGTCCTGTGCCTTTTTTGCATGTTTTTGCATTTCTTTAGCAGTACACCTTCCTATGCAGATAGAGGACACTTAGTTATATTCAACAATAGATTTCAAGCAATACCAGGTGTTTTGGAAGTTGGTCTCCAGCTCCTTATTTTTTGCATTATTTTTTGCACTTTATGGTCATGAGATATACTTACATATATATACGTTTATCCCTTTGACTTTTGTTTTTTCTTTGATTCAATTTTCATGTCATTTTTTTGTATTAGCATAGTTATTGTCCTCCAGTGTTTTGCTTCCTTTTGCACTTGGTTTCCTCCCTTTTTAAATATTTCTGTATGAAATTTTTAATTGATTCATTAATAAATTTACATTTTATGGTTAATATAGCTTCTTTTTTCTTTTCTGCAGAGCAATGTGTTTGTATACTGCAGAGCAATGTGTGCATGTATACTGCAGAGCAATGTGTGTGTGTATACTGCAGAGCAATGTGTGTGTGTATACTGCAGAGCAATGTGTGTGTGTATACTGCAGAGCAATGTGTGTGTGTATACTGCAGAGCAATGTGCGTGTATACTGCAGAGCAATGTGCGTGTATACTGCAGAGCAATGTGCGTGTATACTGCAGAGCAATGTTGCCAGTTGTATACTGCAGAGCAATGTGTGTATACTGCAGAGCAATGTGTGTGTATACTGCAGAGCAATGTGCGTGTATACTGCAGAGCAATGTGCGTGTATACTGCAGAGCAATGTGGTGTATACTGCAGAGCAATGTGTGTATACTGCAGAGCAATGTGTCGTGTATACTGCAGAGCAATGTGCGTGTATACTGCAGAGCAATGGTGCCATGGTGTATACTGCAGAGCAATGTGGTGTATACTGCAGCAGTCAATCGAGTGGTGTATAACATGCCAGAGCAATGTGTGTGTGTATACTGCAGAGCAATGTGTCGTGTATACTGCAGAGCAATGTGCGTGTATACTGCAGAGCAATGTGTGTATACTGCAGAGCAATGTGTGTGTATACTGCAGAGCAATTGTGTGTGTATACTGCAGAGCAATGTGTGTGTATACTGCAGAGCAATGTGCGTGTATACTGCAGAGCAATGTGCGTGTATACTGCAGAGCAATGTGTGTATACTACAGAGCAATGTGTGTATACTGCAGAGCATTGTGTGTGTATACTGCAGAGCATGTGTGTGTGTTCTGTGCAGAGCATTGTGTGTGTGTAACCTGTGCAGAGCATTGTGTGTGTTCTGTGCAGAGCATTGTGTGTGTGTATACTGCAGAGCATTGTGTGTGTTCTGTGCAGAGCATTGTGTGTGTGTATACTGCAGAGCATTGTGTGTGTGTTCTGTGCAGAGCATTGTGTGTGTATACTGCAGAGCAATGTGTGTGTGTTCTGTGCAGAGCATTGTGTGTGTGTACGCTGTCAGAGCATTGTGTGTGTGTTCTGTGCAGAGCATTGTGTGTGTGTATACTGCAGAGCATTTGTGTGTGTGTTCTGTGCAGAGCATTGTGTGTGTGTATACTGCAGAGCATTGTGTGTGTGTTCTGTGCAGAGCATTGTGTGTGTGTATACTGCAGAGCATTGTGTGTGTGTGTTCTGTGCAGAGCATTGTGTGTGTGTTCTGTGCAGAGCATTGTGTGTGTATACTGCAGAGCAATGTGTGTGTGTTACGCTGTGCAGAGCATGTGTGTGTTTCTGTGCAGAGCAATGTGTGTGTGTATACTGCAGAGCATTGTGTGTGTGTGTTCTGTGCAGAGCATTGTGTGTGTATACTGCAGAGCATTGTGTGTGTGTTCTGTGCAGAGCATTGTGTGTGTGTTCTGTGCAGAGCATTGTGTGTGTTCTGTGCAGAGCAATTGTGTGTTCTGTGCAGAGCAATGTGTGTGTATACTGCAGAGCATTGTGTGTGTGTTCTGTGCAGAGCATTGTGTGTGTGTTCTGTGCAGAGCAATGTGTGTGTGTCTGTGCAGAGCATTGTGTGTGGTTCTGTGCAGAGCATTGTGTGTGTTACTGCAGAGCATTGTGTGTGTGTTCTGTGCAGAGCAATGTGTGTGTACTGCAAGCATGTGTTGTTTGTGCAGAGCATTGTGTGTGTTCTTGCAGAGCATTGTGTGTGTGTTCTGTGCAGAGCAATTGTGTGTGTATACTGCAGAGCATTGTTGTGTGTGTTCTGTGCAGAGCATTGTGTGTGTTACTGCAGAGCATTGTGTGTGTACTGCAGAGCATTGTGTGTGTGGTGTATACTGCAGAGCATTGTTGTGTGTTCTGTGCAGAGCATTGTGTGTGTGTCTGTGCAGAGCATTGTGTGTGTTCTGTGCAGAGCATGTGTGTGTTCTGTGCAGAGCATTGTGTGTGTTCGTGCAGAGCATTGTGTGTGTTCTGTGCAGAGCATTGTGTGTGTGTTCTGTGCAGAGCATTGTGTTGTGTTCTGTGCAGAGCATTGTGTGTGTTCTGTGCAGAGCATTGTGTGTGTTCTGTGCAGAGCATTGTGTGTGTTTCTGTGCAGAGCATTGTGTGTGTGTTCTGTGCAGAGCATTGTGTGTGTATCAGCTGTGGCAGAGCATTGTGTGTGTGTTCTGTGCAGAGCATTGTGGTGTGTTTCGTGCAGAGCATTGTGTGTGTTCGTGCAGAGCATTGTGTGTGTTTCTGTGCAGAGCATTGTTGTGTTCGTCAGGCATGTGGTGTACTGCAGAGCATGTGTGTGTTTGCAGAGCATTGTGTGTGTTCTGTCAGAGCATGTGGTTCTGCGAGCTGTGTGTGTATGCAGAGCATGTGGTGTTTTGAGACATGTGGGTCTGCAGAGCATTGTGTGTCGTGCAAGCATTGTTGTTCTGGCAGAGCATGTGTGTATGCGAGCATGGTGTTCTGCAACTGTGTGTGCGTGCAAGCATTGTGTGTTCTGTGCAAGCATGTTGTGTTCTGCGCATGTGTGTTTCTGCAAGCATGTGTGTGTTCTGTGCAGAGCTGTTTGTGTTCTCAGAGCATTGGTGTTCGTGCAGCATGTGTGTGTTCTGCAAGAGGGTTTCTGAGAGCATTGTGTTGCAGGTTGGTTTGCAGAGCATTGTGTGTTCTGTGAGAGCATTGTGTGTGTTCTGCGGATGTGTTGTGTCTGCAGGCATGTGTTGCAAGCATGTGTGTTCTGCAGAGCATGTGTGTGTTTGCAAGCATGTGTGTGTCTGCGAGCATTGTTGTGTTTCTGTCAGCATTGTGTGTTCTGCAGAGCATGTGTGTGTTCTGTGCAGAGCATTGTGGTCGCAGAGCATTGTGGTGTTCGGAGCATTGTGTGCTGTGTTCTGTCAGAGCATGTGTGGTTCGTCAAGCATTGTGTGTGTTCGCAGAGCATTGTGTGTGTGTTCTTGCAGAGCATTTGTGTGTTCTGTGCAGAGCATTGTGTGTGGTCTGGCAGAGCATTGTGTGTTTCTGAAGCTTGTGTTGTCTGCAGCATGTGTGGTTTCTGTGCAGAGCATGTGTGTTCTGCAGAGCATGTGTGTGTTCTGCGAGATGTGTGTGTTCGCAGAGCATTGTGTGTGTTCTGTGCAGAGCATTGTTGTGTTCTGTGCAGAGCATTGTGTGTGTTGCAGAGCATTGTGTGTTCGTGCAAGCATTGTTGTTGCAGAGCATGTGTGTTGTTCTGTGCAGAGCATTGTGTACGTGTGCAGAGCATGTGTGTTACTGCAGAGCATGTGTGTGTTCTGGCAGGCATGTGTGTGTTCTGTGCAGAGCATTGTGTGTTCTGTGCAGAGCATGTGTGTGTTACTGGCGCAGAGCATTGTGTGTTCTGTGCAGAGCATTGTGTTGTTCTGCAGAGCTTGTTGTGTTCTGTGCAGAGCATGTGTGTGTTACTGCAGAGCATGTGTGTTTGTGCAGAGCATGTGTGTGTTACTGCAGAGCATGTGTGTGTGTTTGTGTGCAGAGCATGTGTGTTGTGCACATCTGCAGAGCATTGTGTGTGTACTGCGGGCATGTGTGTGTATACTGCAGAGCATGTGGTGTTCTGCAGACAATGTGGTGTTCTGCAGAGCATGTGTGTGTTCTGCAGAGCATTGGTGTTCTGCAGAGCATGTGTGTGTATGCAGAGCATTGTGTGTTCTGCAGAGCATTGTGGTGTTCTGCAGAGCATGTGTGGTGTTCTGCAGAGCAATGTGTGTGTACTGCAGAGCATTGTGGTGTTACTGCAGAGCATTGTTGGTGTTCTGCAGAGCATTTGTGTTCTGCAGAGCATGTGTGGTGTTGTGCAGAGCATGTGTGGTGTTGTGCAGAGCATTGTGTGTGTCTGCAGAGCAGTGTGTGTTCGCAGAGCTGTGTGTGTCTGCAGAGCATTGTGTGTGTTCTGCAAGCAATGTGTGTGTTACTGCAGAGCAATGTGTGTGTTCTGCAGAGCATGTGTGTGTCTGCAGAGCAATGTGTGGTGTATCTGGGCTGTGTTGTTACTGCAGAGCATGTGTTGTGAGATGGTTACTGCAGAGCAATGTGTGTGTTCTGCAGAGCAATGTGTGTGTATCTGCAGAGCATGTGTGGTTCGTGCAGAGCATTGTGTGTGTTCTGTGCAGAGCATTGTGTGTGTATCTGCAGAGCATTGTGTGTTTGTGCAGAGCATGTGTGTGTGTAACTGCAGAGCAATTGTGTGTTCTGTGCAGAGCATGTGTGTGTAACTGGGCTGTTGGTTCTGTGCAGAGCAATGTGTGTGTATACTGCAGAGCAATGTGTGTGTGTTCTGTGCAGAGCAATGTGTGTGTGCACACTGCAGAGCAATGTGTGTGTGTATACTGCGGAGCAATGTGTGTGTTTATACTGCAGAGCAATGTGCGTGTATACTGCAGAGCAATGTGCGTGTATACTGCAGAGCAATGTGTGTGTATATACTGCACAGCAGTGCGTGTATACTGCAGAGCAATGTGTGCATGTATACTGCAGAGCAATGTGTGCGTGTATACTGCAGAGCATTGTGCGTGTATACTGCAGAGCAATGTGTGCGTGTATACTGCAGAGCAATGTGTGTGTATACTGCAGAGCATTGTGCGTGTATACTGCAGAGCATTGTGCGTGTATACTGCAGAGCATTATGCATGTATACTGCAGAGCAATGTGTGCGTGTATAGTGCAGAGCAATGTGTGCGTGTATAGTGCAGAGCAATGTGTGTGTATACTGCAGAGCAGCGTGTGTGTATACTGCAGAGCAGCGTGTGTGTGTATACTGCAGAGCAATGTGTGTGTATTGCGGGCAATGTGTTATACTGCAGAGCAATGTGCGTGTATACTGCAGAGCAATGTGTGCGTGTACACTGCAGAGCAATGTGTGCGTGTATACTGCAGAGCAATGTGTTTGTATACTGCAGAGCAATGTGTGCGTGTATACTGAGAGCAATGTGTGTGTATACTGCAGAGCAATGTGTGCGTGTATACTGCAGAGCAATGTGTTTGTATACTGCAGAGCAATGTGTGCGTGTATACTGCAGAGCAATGTGTGTATACTGCAGAGCAATGTGTGTATACTGCAGAGCAATGTGTGTGTGTATACTGCAGAGCAAAGTGTGTGTATACTGCAGAGCAAAGTGTGTGTATACTGCAGAGCAATGTGCGTGTATACTGCAGAGCAATGTGCGTGTATACTGCAGAGCAATGTGTGTGTATACTGCAGAGCAATGTGTGTGTTCTGTGCAGAGCAATGTGTGTGTGTACACTGCAGAGCAATGTGTGTGTGTTCTGTGCAGAGCATTGTGTGTGTGTTCTGTGCAGAGCAAAGTGTGTGTTCTGTGCAGAGCAGTGTGTGTATACTGTGCAGAGCAAAGTGTGTGTTCTGTGTAGAGCAGTGTGTGTGTATACTGTGCAGAGCAAAGTGTGTGTTCTGTGCAGAGCAATGTGTGTGTATACTGCAGAGCAGCGTGTGTGTGTATACTGCAGAGCAATGTGTGTATACTGCAGAGCAATGTGCGTGTATACTGCAGAGCAATGTGTGTGTATACTGCAGAGCAATGTGTGCGTGTACACTGCAGAGCAATGTGTGTTTGTATACTGCAGAGCAATGTGTGTGTATACTGCAGAGCAATGTGTGCGTGTACACTGCAGAGCAATGTGTGTTTGTATACTGCAGAGCAATGTG
Source organism: Oophaga sylvatica (assembly GCA_033576555.1). NCBI lineage: Eukaryota > Metazoa > Chordata > Amphibia > Anura > Dendrobatidae > Oophaga > Oophaga sylvatica. The sequence goes on from JARQOD010000003.1 coordinate 316,065,628, forward strand.
TTTGTATACTGCAGAGCAATGTGTGCGTGTATACTGCAGAGCAATGTGTGTGTATACTGCAGAGCAATGTGTGCGTGTATACTGCAGAGCAATGTGCATGTATACTGCAGAGCAATGTGTGTATACTGCAGAGCAATGTGTGCGTGTATACTGCAGAGCAATGTGAAAATCCAACACAAGAAAACTTGCCTATAATAGCTACTCTAACGCATAAATCATCAGAAAAGAAAAAAGAAGCTATATTAACCATAAAATGTAAATTTATTAATGAATCAATTAAAAATTTCATACAGAAATATTTAAAAAGGGAGGAAACCAAGTGCAAAAGGAAGCAAACACTGGAGGACAATAACTATGCTAATACAAAAAAATGACATGAAAATTGAATCAAAGAAAAAACAAAAGTCAAAGGGATAAACGTATATATATGTAAGTATATCTCATGACTAGTGTTGAGCGATACGATACTGCAAATATCGGGTATCGGCCGATATTAGCTGTATCGGCCTTTCGATTCCGAATACCGATATTTTCGTCATATCGGATACCGGAATCGGATTTGTCACTGTCACTGTCTGTGTCCGTCGGTCGGGTCTGTCACTGTGAGTGTCCGTCGGTCGGGTCTGTCAGGAGTCAGCGGCACTTACCTGGCAGAAGATCTCCGGCGGTCACGTCCTGGACTGCTTGATGGCCGCCATTATCTTCTCCCTGGCGTCACATGCAGTTTTTCGCGATAACTGCAGTGACTGCAGGGTAGAGTTGAGCGATACTTTCCGATATCCTAAAGTATCGGAATCGGAATGGTATCGCCGATATCACTAAAATATCGGCGATACCCGATACCGATACCGGAAGTCCCATGTAAGTCTATGGGAACAAAATATCGAAATTAAAAAAAACCCATTCTTGCCTTGTTGGTTAATTGTACATGAAGGAAAACAAGAAAGAGTAATGTAGAATGTATTGGGGAAGGTTGAGGAGACATTAAAGGCATAGATGTTTAACCCAATCAAATGGAATAGCATAAATATTTTTTTTTTTAAAGATGTTCTGATTGACGAAGAAATTGACAATGTTGTAACGTTTTTTATATTTTGGCAAATATGTATATTACACAACTTCCATGCTCTTCATCTTCACCTTTTTAACTTTTCACACACTTTCTCCTTCATAATCTTCTGCAGCATCATCTTTTTCATCAAATTATTCTTCATCTTCACCTTCTTTATCTTCTTCTTAAACTTCTTGCTATTCATCTTTGTTAACATTACTCATATTCTTCTTATTAAACTATTATTCTTATTCATATTCTGCTTCATCTTCTTCATCATATTCTTATTTGTGACAGAGAATCCTGTACTTGTAATCTGTCAAAGTATGAATTTTTCATCCTTCCGTTCTTGCTGTCACAAAAGATTTAAATTACAACAGTATTTGTCCGTGTTCAGTTTAGCCTGCAGCAGCAGGCATTTTCCAGGGGCACCACGAGGAGGAACGGACTCACCCCCATACACTGCTTAGTCTTCTTCTGCTTAGAATTTAGAGCATATATTTTGCTCTTCATTTTGGTCTTATACTTCATGTTCTTCTGCTTTTAGATCTTCTGCTTATTGTTCTTGTGTCTCTTGTTCCGTATCTTGTATTTGTAGCACAATCTTGTACCAGCTGATGTTACTGGGACACGGTTACTAAGCAGGAGGTACCTGTGCTCCAAAGCACTACCAAGGACCAGCAGACGTTGCTGGAACTCGGATACCGAGATGGAGGCACCTAGGCCAAAGGCACTGCGGAGAACCAGTTGACGGTACTGGAACCCGGAGGGGCAGCAGAAGGAAAAGAGCCAATGGCACAACCGAGGACCAGCTGACGTTACTGAACCCCAGTAACACAGGAGCAAGTGTTGACTGTGCTAACAGCACTTCCGAGCAACAACTGGCGGTGTTGGAGCCCAGGGTCAAGGAGGATGTTTAAATACTAGATCAAGTAATTTCCTTGTTACCTGTCAATTTTAAATGTCTATACTTCAAACAAGAGAAAGATAACCTTTACTACCATAAGATGATGATTTCATTTAAACTAATATCTAGATAAATAAAGAATTGACAAACATAAACACATACATTAACATGTTGAACAGCAATGCAAACCACAAAATAAATTAGTTAAGGAATCTGCTATACGGTTGTACATAAAAGCATACAAGTACATATCTGAATCCATTAATGATGGATAAGTAACAGTATGTACACCATTTTTATTGTATAGACAATGAATGTCTGACTTCAAAACATCATCAGCATTACAAGTTATCTGTGATATTACTAAAATGTTCCATTTGCTGAATAATGTCCCTAAATATTTTATACAAAATTATACAATTTCCATCATGTAATACTCATAATATGTGGCAATAATCATTTTTATTAACAAACATAACCTTTAAAAAGTGCATAGTGCATAGTGAAAATTGCTATTTATGGCTGACTGTCGACTTGGAAGCATGACAACAGATAGATAAGGTATATATAGATGACACTGCATAGCCACAGATGGTGAATGGCGATGTAATACTGTACCTCAATAAAGTGTGCGTCACTACTACATATTTTTTTTTATATAGCTGTATAAACAGGGTACATGGATGTATGCTTGTGCCTTTGTTTTGACGCACAGACTGCCTTCCTGCTGAGACGCATTGGGTAGTGAACAGTTGTGTGCAGTGTTCACTGCAGTCTCTGCGGAATAACCACACTTAGACCTTATAACTTTTCAGACTTTCTTTATCAATCTACCAAGATGAAGAAGGCAGGGAGTAAGGCACGTGGTCGTGGAGTTTCTTCAGGGAGAGGACGTGGGGATTCTGTGGCTGCTGCGGCCCCCAGTGACACAGCATCCACCAGTTTTCCCCGGGCCGTGAGCGTTCCTTTATGCGCACTTTTGTAGGAGCTCGGAGTACCCCCCTGCTGCGGGAAGAACAAATTGAAGCCGTTGTTGTTTGGATCTCAGCCAATGCATCGACTTCAATTGCTTCCACCTCCTCTCAGGACCACAGCACTGTTGGGCAACCATCTGTCTCTTCACCGCCTGCCAAATTGCCCAGGCAGTCAGAGAGTTCTGTACAGGAGCCAGCTGAGTGTCTGCTTCTGTTCTCAGAATCTATTGGCTTGCAAACAGGGGCCCAGCCAAGCAGCATTCTGTAATGTGAAGAGGGAGTATGCAGTGATGCGCAACAGCTGTGTCTCTCTGAATCTGAAGAGGCGGGTGAGACAGTGCCGATGGTCAGCACACCGCAGAACGCATCTGATGATGATGATGAGACCCAGGTGCCAGTTTCTGTTGAGCATGGTGCTGGCCAGACCACCCAACAGCAGGTGTTGGAAGAGGGTAGTGGAGATGATGAGGTCCAAGACCCAACATGGCATGAAGAACAGGAAGGTGGTGGGAGCAGCTCAGAGGAATAATAATAATATTTATTTATATAGCGCCATCATATTCCGCAGCGCTTTACAGTTTAGCAGTTTCAGAACACAAGTCATAAGTAACAACGTTAACAATACAATAATTTAAGCTAAATAAGTCGCCCCTGCTCGTGACAGCTTACAATGTACAATGAGATGGGGGAGATACAAAGTATAGGTGTTTATATACAATGGTGCATTTACAATGATGTTCCAGCCATCTTAAGGGACTGAGGGATGGAGATAGTGAATGGGCTAGAGACACACACACACTTACACAGAATACATAGAATGACTTTGATTAGTGAATGTGATAGGCCGCTCTGAACAAATGTGTTTTGAGGGAGCGCCTGAAACCATGCAAATTGTGGATAGTCCTAATTTCTTGGGGTACAGCATTCCAGAGGATTGGCGTAGAGCAGGAGAAGTCTTGGAGTCGGGAGTGGGAGGTACGTATTAGTGCAGAGGTTAGTCGAAAGTCGTTTGCAGAGCGCAGCAGTCGGTTAGGCCGATAGATAGAAATGAGGGAGGAGATGTAGGAGGGGTGCTGCACTGTGGAGAGCTTTGTGGGTGAGAACCAGTACTTTGGTTGAAAGCTGGGAGAGGCCTAGAGAAATGGTTAGTGATAGAAGGAAGATAGAGGAAGACATTGCCCCAACGGTACAAACAGGAGGGAGAGTTAGGCTGCAGACTCGGTTGCCTGTAGCCTCCAGTTTGGCACCTGTTCGGAGCAGTTGTCTTCCAAAAGTCAAAACGTGCGCTCCCAGGACTTGCACTGCGTGGTCCTTTTTTCACACACTTGCACATGATATTTGCTATGTGAAATGCAAGCTGTGTAATTAAAAATTAAAAATAGCTAAAAGTGTCAGTCACCTCAATACCACAAATATGTGGAAACATGTGCGGACAAAGCACATAGTTGAGTTACAAAGACACACTAGAGATGTAGGCCAACCTACAGCAGCACCTACATCTTCAGGTTGTGTTGAAGCCTCTTCATCGAGCTCACACACAGCTGGTTATGCTTCCTCACAGGATCGCCATGGAAGAACCTCGGCCACTGTTGTCCAGAGACAAACTGTTATTCCACACACAGCAGCAAGTTCCCTGTCATCCTCACACTCCCAGGCCACAAAACAGCCAGCGGTAGCACAGGCATGGGATAAAAGACGGCCATACTCCGCAAACCATGCACGAGCACAGGCTCTGAATGCTGGCATTGCAAAACTCCTGTCCCTTGAAATGCTGTGATTCAGGCTGGTGGAGACAGACAGTTTCCGTAACTGAATATCATTGTCAATCCCACAATACAATGTGCCAAGCCGATTTCATTTCAGCAGGCAAGCCGTCCCTGGTCTGCAAAAGCATGTTGAGGGAAAAATTAAACATGCGCTACTAAAAGCCCTCAGTAGCAAGGTCCACCTGACCACCGATGCGTGGACCAGTACCCATTGTTATGATCTGCTACAACCAGTAAGGAAAGAAGGGAATTCTGTCCCTACAATACAACTAAGCTGAATCCCTACGATGTAACGGGGAACCTGATCCTGCGACCAGACCCGCTAAAGTCCTCATCTAGTGTGAACGAAGACCTATAGTTGCGAGGGAGTAATCCCTACAAGATCTAGGGACTGGGAGAAAAGGTGGACACCTCCTAACATAAATTGTAGCATGGATAATTAAACAGAAAAATAAATACTTTGTGATCCTAACATCAAGCAAAACTCACAGATTAAGGCACCTAAGCACCCGGCTAGCTTAACAGTAGATAATACAATGAAGTCAAGCAAAGCCAGAAGGGCGGAGCCAGACTAAATAGGGAAAAAAGGTCATGTGACCAGCAAACTGAAACAAAACCTAACAAGAGGGTTCTAACACCCATGGCCAGGGACAATACCTTTCCCTCACTGCCCATTGGGTCAATGTTGTGCAGCCGGGTACTGATCTTGCGAGTGGCGCTGTACGTGTTCTGCCAACTGCAAGGATTGCAGGAATCAAGTCTGTACACATTGATTCCTCCTCCTATTCCAGTTCCTCAGAATCATCGCTGCAGGAGCCGTCACGGTCTACCTCCACATGGACCCGTGAACGTTTACCTGTTGCGACCGATATGAGCACAGCCGTGTCCAAATGTCAACAGGCCATCCTGAAATTAATTTCCATGGGGAATCTTAGCCACACAGCGCAGGAGCTCTGTAATGCCATAAAGCAGGAGAGCGACGTGTGGTTTTTGGAAGAGAATCTACAGGCAGGCTTGGTAGTGTGTGACAATGGCCGAAATCTGGTGTCAGCTCTGGGCCTTGGCAACCTCACTCACATACCATGTCTGTCATATGTGCTCAACTTGGTCGTGCAGAGTTTTTTGAGGGACTATCCGGATCTTGATGCACTGCTGCACAAGGTCCGCCTAGAGTGCGCTCACTTGCGACGTTCCAGCATGGCCAGATCGCTGATTGCAGCTCTGCAACGCAGATTTCACCTTCATGAACATCGCATCATATGTGACGTACCCACCAGGTGGAATTCCTCGTTACATATGTTGGAGCGGTTGTGTGAGCAGCAGCCAACAGTAATGGAGTATCAGCTGCATCAGGCGCAGTCAACTCGCAATTTGCGGCGTTCACACTTCACCACTACTGAGTGGGCCTCTATAATAAGAATAATAATATTATTTATTTATATAGCGCCATAATATTCCGCAGTGCTTTACAGTTTAACAGTTTCAAAACACGAGTCATAAGTAATAACGTTAACAATACAATAATTAAAGCAAAATCAGCCGCCCCTGCTGGTGAAAGCTTACAATCTACAATGAGGTGTGGGAGATACAAAGTACAGGTGTTTATATACAATGGTGTTTTTACAATGATGGTCCAGCCATTTTAAGGAAGTGAGGGATGCATGGAGATAGTGAATGGGCTACACACACAGAATTACACATAGAATGACTTTGATTAGTGAATGTGATAGGCCACTGTGAACAAATGTGTTTTGAGGGAGCGCCTGAAACCATCCAAATTGCGGATAGTCCTAATTTCTTGGGGTAGAGCATTCCAGAGGATTGGCGCAGCGCGGGTGAAGTCTTGGAGTTGGGAGTGGGAGGTACGGATTAGTGCAGAGGTTAGTCGAAGGTCGTTTGCAGAGTGCAGCAGTCGGTTAGGCCGATAAATATAAATAAGGGAGGAGATGTAGGGGGGTGCTGCGCTGTGGAGAGCTATGTTGGTGAGAACCAGTAATTAGAATTGGATCCTATAATGAATGGGCAGCCACTGCCAGTGTAATGAGTGGCGAATAACTCTATGAAGGATATCTGCCACGTTTTGCGTGCGTTTGATGAGTCAACGCGGATGGCGAGTGCAGATGATGCACTAGTCAGCCTGACTGTCCCCCTTATCTGCCTGCTTCAAAAAACACTGCAAGCACTAAGGCATGAGGTTTTGGAAGAGGTGGAGGATGAGGAGTCACAAATTCCATCACCTTCTGGACAGTCAGCGCAACGTGGTTCCTCACAAAGGGCTGGAGGACTTTCAAAGTACCATGCTGTATCAACAATTGAACCTCCAGAGTCGCTGTCTATATTTTCATAACCATTACAAACTTTTAATGTATTTACAAAGCACATAATGTACATTTTTTGTCTATCCTTTTGTAATGCTATTGTGTTTCCATAAACTGATGTTACAGAATTATGATACAAAGTTTTTAAATTTTGAGTTTTAAATTTTGTAAATTTATATGTATTTGAAGGACTTTGTGAGGAGGATGAGGAGGAGTCAATGGAGGAGGAAGACATCGCTCCAGAGGGAGGTAGACAATGCTCTAGTCAGTATGTAGACCAAGGGTGGGGTGATGCACAGCAGGCGGAGATGACGCCTCTTGCAGGGGACAACGTTTCTTGGCCAGTTGGGAGTCTGCAGCACATGGTTGATTTCATGCTGCAGTGGCTGAGAAACGACCGCCGCATCGAACACATTCACACCACGTCTGATTATTGGGTGTACACCCTCCTAGACCCTCGCTACCGGGACAAGTTACAAAGCCTCATCACACCGTTGAACCGGGAGCGTAAAATGCGGAAGTACCAAGACACACTGGTGCAATCCATAATGTTCTCCATTCCAGCCGAGAGCACTGCTGCTGCTACTGATTTACAAAGCAGCTCTGTGCGTCGAGGCAGTGGAGACAGCTCTGCAACAAGAGGGAGCACAAGCAGCGCCTCTGCACAGGGCAAGAACAGTATGTTCCAAATGTGTCGAAGTTTTGTGGCAGCGCCACCAATGTCTACACCATCCGAGACGGCTCCAGTCAGCAGGAGGCAACATTTCCGTAAGATGGTGACAGACTACATGTCTTGCCCTCTCAGTGTACTCCCAGATGGCTCTTCCCCATTCAAGTTTTGTGTCTCTAAGCTGGATACATGGCCAGAGCTTAGCCAGTATGCATTGGAGGTGCTGGCTTGATCTGCTGCCAGTGTATTATCGGAGCGCGTCTTTACTGCTGCAGGTGGTGTACTAACAGACCGTTGCATGCGACTATCCTACGATAATGTAGAACGGCTTACTTTTCTGAAAATGAACTAGGCATGGATCTCGCCTGAATTTGCCTGTCCGGTTTCAGATTAACTAACTGGTTGGCAACGTTTTCCATGTCTCCTGTTATGTTCATCTTTCTACCACCTGAGCTATACTCCCTGGGCTACAACACTGCCAGTTGCTGCTCAGAAGTGTCGTGTCCACAGACCAATACACAAGCTATAGTGATAGTGGGGTTCAGTAACGCCTGCTGTTCCCCTGCTGTGTGTCCGGCAAAAATTACTGCTACCTAGCTACACATGTTTAAAAAAACATGACATGTTAAAGTGGCTAGTGCTACACATAGATATCAGGCTACACCCTTATTTCTAAGCTGTAAACAAGTGAAACGTCAAATTTAAAACCATTCAATGATTAGTGTTGGTAACAAATCTGTAACTAAATAATTGTGACATATTATGGCAGATATCCACATGTCTAACACAAATGCTAACACAAAAGCATACTTATGCTATAGGGTACTGATGGTGAACCTTCTCACTCCATAACTTTGACCAATCCAACTCACATCATGCCTCAAATGCTGCAATGTTGGAAGTGCATAATGTGGGTTGAACTTTGACAACAGCTGCAGTGCGAAGGTTATCCTTCTGTGTTCTTGGCTTTTAAATAAAAGCATACAAGTAAATATAATAATACATTGTTGATTAAGGGACATGATGTACACCTGTAATATTGTGCAAACAATGGATGTAGGACTATTCCTCTTCAACATTACTTATATTTGTGTCATTTGAAAAAATACATATTTTAGTTAAAAATTAAAAACCCATGTTCAGTAGCTGTGAAAGGCCCGTTTGTGTACTTCTATATTGTTTGCAACCAATGTATTGTATACGGATGGAAGCGCGTCACACTAATAGATTAGATTTATTTTAAATGGAATGTAGCAGAACCAATTGGAGATAAATGAAAAGGATGAGCCACTGAGACACGCTCAGCAGAGTACAAGCAGCAGTGCTTGAACATGTAACTGGAGCGTGATCTGCACTAAAAAAAGTAAAAAACACAGACTGAAGTGAACACTGAAACACAACTGTCCACAATCTGTGAAAAGCTCCTTTCTGTACTTCTATAGTGTTTGCAACCAATGTATTGTATACGGATGGAAGCGCGTCACACTAATAGATTAGATTTATTTTAAATGGAATGTAGCAGAACCAATTGGAGATAAATGAAAAGGATGAGCCACTGAGACACGCTCAGCAGAGTACAAGCAGCAGTGCTTGAACAAGTAACTGGAGCGTGATCTGCACTCAAAAAAGTAAAAAACACAGACTGAAGTGAACACTGAAACACAACTGTCCACAATCTGTGAAAAGCTCCTTTCTGTACTTCTATAGTGTTTGCAACCAATGTATTGTATACGGATGGAAGCGCGTCACACTAATAGATTAGATTTATTTTAAATGGAATGTAGCAGAACCAATTGGAGATAAATGAAAAGGATGAGCCACTGAGACACGCTCAGCAGAGTACAAGCAGCAGTGCTTGAACAAGTAACTGGAGCGTGATCTGCACTAAAAAAAGTAAAAAACACAGACTGAAGTGAACACTGAAACACAACTGTCCACAATCTGTGAAAAGCTCCTTTCTGTACTTCTATAGTGTTTGCAACCAATGTATTGTATACGGATGGAAGCGCGTCACACTAATAGATTAGATTTATTTTAAATGGAATGTAGCAGAACCAATTGGAGATAAATGAAAAGGATGAGCCACTGAGACACGCTCAGCAGAGTACAAGCAGCAGTGCTTGAACAAGTAACTGGAGCGTGATCTGCACTCAAAAAAGTAAAAAACACAGACTGAAGTGAACACTGAAACACAACTGTCCACAATCTGTGAAAAGCTCCTTTCTGTACTTCTATAGTGTTTGCAACCAATGTATTGTATACGGATGGAAGCGCGTCACACTAATAGATTAGATTTATTTTAAATGGAATGTAGCAGAACCAATTGGAGATAAATGAAAAGGATGAGCCACTGAGACACGCTCAGCAGAGTACAAGCAGCAGTGCTTGAACAAGTAACTGGAGCGTGATCTGCACTAAAAAAAGTAAAAAACACAGACTGAAGTGAACACTGAAACACAACTGTCCACAATCTGTGAAAAGCTCCTTTCTGTACTTCTATAGTGTTTGCAACCAATGTATTGTATACGGATGGAAGCACGTCACACTAATAGATTTGATTTTTTTCTAATATAATGGAGCTGCACCAATTCCACTAAATAAAATAAAAAAAAAAAAAAAAAAAGTGACACGTGCAGATGCCTACAAACAGCGGTGGATGCAGAGCAAACTGCAGCGTCACCTGCACTGTCACACACACACCTTGCACAGAGCTGTTAAAACAACACTGGCAAAATGAAGCTTTACACAGCGGTTGGTAAACTAGCCTGCCTCAAGCACAGTAGTACACAAAATCGCAATATCTAACTGTCCCTCAGAGTCAGCACAGCAGCGTTCTGTCCCTAACTGAGTTCACAGCACAGTGACGCTAAAATGGCTGCGGCGCCTTTTATAGTGCATTCTGACATCATTTCAGCAGCCAATCACAGCCATGCCATTAGTTAAGATGACCGCATCATTACAGGATGTGCCCACACTTCGTAGGATTCCTCATTGGCTGACTAAAATCACATTGCCTCTCAAAGAATTATGGGAACTTCCGATTCCGGTATACGATATGGAAAAAGTATCGGAATTAAGTATCGGAATTCCGATAACGCGAATATCGGCCGATACCCGATACTTGCGGTATCGGAATGCTCAACACTACTGCAGGGTAATCCCGGCCGTAAACCAGTCCGATGACGTCACCGCCGGGGAAGCAGGTAATCAGCTGTGCTGCGCCGGGATGACAGGCTCTGCCTGTCATTCTGATGTAGCAGAGCTGGATCGTCGTGGGACACTCGTTACTATGGACTGCGTCGGTCAGGTGGTATACTGCTGTTTTTTTTTTTCATTTTTTTACAGGAGATCGATGGCGTCGCAGGATGAGACTGTAATAAAAGTAATGAAAACTGTGTTGTTTTTTTTATTAAATTAAAAAACTTTTATATGAACATTCACCCGTCCGGGTACATCAACAATTTAACTATTTACATACAGGGACCCTGTCCGGGTTATTTATAATTCTTTGGCAGGGGTGTTCCAGGTACCACCTGGTACTCTTCTGATGCTTGCCAAACATCCGAGACACCAAGGACCACCAGGACCTGATGACGTCGTGTGGCTGTACAGTCAAGTCGTGACCCGCTATCTGTGTCTGTGTGGCCACCTCTTTCATCTCCCTCCGGGTCTGGAACCCTATGTCCCGGACTGAACGAACCCCAGGGGGCCTAACAGGCGCCGGGTACGGGCCAGCTATAGTTATCATGTCCATAGCTGGGGCTGCTGAGGAGACCACTGAGGGAGGCTGGGGAGATTTACGGCGTGGGGTGGGCACTTGTGCAGAGGCCTGGATGTGGGAGGCTGAAGGCTCCGAGGGTCTCACAGGTTCCTGACACTCTGGGGAGTAGGGGTCGCACCTGGTAACATTTAGGGCGTACCATCCATTGTAACCCCAGTGTCGGGTGTAAGTCACCAAGTCTCCTGGCAACAGGTCCCTCCCCGGGTGTCCTTCTGGGAGGTGAGTCTCCACGTCCCGCCGGGTCACAAAGACTTCTAAATAAAGTCCAGGCTCCTGGATGAAGCCCCAACCACCTTTCAATTTAAAGCTCCGTACTGCACCCTTACGCCGCGGCTCCCTCAGGGTTCCTTTATCTTTTCTCATCCGGTCCTTATCTGCCCGGTCCTTCTCCAGGTTACGTTGCCGAAGTTTTTGGGATTCTCGCTGCTCCCTTTGTCGCTCCGCTTCCCGCTCCCAACGTCTCCACTCTTCCTCCTGACGCCGGTTGTAATTCTCCTCCAGCATCTCCATGTCTCCACCATCAAACTGCAGCTTATGATGTCCGGTTTGCGGCAGCTCTCCTGGCGCCCCCCAGTCCTGGCGGCGCTCACCTGCGGAGGAAGCAGCCGGCTCTGGAACAGATGACAGTCGGGGCTCCGGTACAGACAGGTAGACCTCTGGTGCCTGCGCGGCCTCCTCCATGAGGACGGGTGTCGCTTCTTCTGTCTCAGCGACGGGGGCAGACAGCGGGATCTGGGGTGCTGCCGGTGCAGAGTTTTTTGCAGGAACGGGTGCCTCCACTGCGACAACGTCAACCGGATCACATTGCAAGGGCTGGGATGCCCGCACGGACTCCTCTATCTGCATAGGAAGGTGTACTGCTAAAGAAATGCAAAAACATGCAAAAAAGGCACAGGACAAAGCCATATCCAGCTCAATGCATATCAGAAAAAGTGCTGTTGCTAATAAATGCAAAGGTGAAGAGACAAACTAGGAAAATAATAAAGACATGGTTACCTCCAGTGTGCCATCACACTGGAGGTAACCATGTCTTTATTATTTTCCTAGTTCGTCTCACCTTTGCATTTATTAGCAACAGCACCTTTTTCTGATATGCATTGAGCTGGATATGGCTTTGTCCTGTGCCTTTTTTGCATGTTTTTGCATTTCTTTAGCAGTACACCTTCCTATGCAGATAGAGGACACTTAGTTATATTCAACAATAGATTTCAAGCAATACCAGGTGTTTTGGAAGTTGGTCTCCAGCTCCTTATTTTTTGCATTATTTTTTGCACTTTATGGTCATGAGATATACTTACATATATATACGTTTATCCCTTTGACTTTTGTTTTTTCTTTGATTCAATTTTCATGTCATTTTTTTGTATTAGCATAGTTATTGTCCTCCAGTGTTTGCTTCCTTTTGCACTTGGTTTCCTCCCTTTTTAAATATTTCTGTATGAAATTTTTAATTGATTCATTAATAAATTTACATTTTATGGTTAATATAGCTTCTTTTTTCTTTTCTGCAGAGCAATGTGTTTGTATACTGCAGAGCAATGTGTGCATGTATACTGCAGAGCAATGTGTGTGTGTATACTGCAGAGCAATGTGTGTGTGTATACTGCAGAGCAATGTGCGTGTATACTGCAGAGCAATGTGCGTGTATACTGCAGAGCAATGTGTGTGTATACTGCAGAGCAATGTGTGTGTATACTGCAGAGCAATGTGCGTGTATACTGCAGAGCAATGTGGTGTATACTGCAGAGCAATGTGCGTGTATACTGCAGAGCAATGTGCGTGTATACTGCAGAGCAATGTGCGTGTATACTGCAGAGCAATGTGCGTGTATACTGCAGAGCAATGTGTGTGTATACTGCAGAGCAATGTGCGTGTATACTGCAGAGCAATGTGCGTGTATACTGCAGAGCAATGTGCGTGTATACTGCAGAGCAATGTGTGTGTATACTGCAGAGCAATGTGTGTGTTCTGTGCAGAGCAATGTGTGTGTGTGTACACTGCAGAGCAATGTGTGCGTGTATACTGCAGAGCAGTGTGTGTGTATACTGTGCAGAGCAAAGTGTGTGTTCTGTGCAGAGCAGTGTGTGTGTATACTGTGCAGAGCAAAGTGTGTGTTCTGTGCAGAGCAGTGTGTGTGTGTGTACACTGTGCAGAGCAATGTGTATTCTATGCAGAGCTGCTAAAAGAAATAGTTGTTAGATAATGAGGCAATGCTGTGTCTGTCTTTCTCCATGTGTGTGTACAGTCATGGCCAAAAGTTTTGAGAATGACACAAATATTATATTTTCACATGATCTGCTGCCCTCTGGTTTTTATGTGTGTTTGACAGATGTTTTTATCACAGACAGAAATATAATAATTGCAAACATATGAGTAACAAAAGCTTATATTGACAGTTAGAATGAGTTAATGCAGCAAGTCAATATTTGCAGTGTTGACCCTTCTTCTTCAGGACCTCTGCAATTCTCCCTGGCATGCTCTCAATCAACTTCTGGACCAAATCCTGACTGATAGCAGTCCATTCTTGCACAATCAATGCTTTCATTTTGTCAGATATTTTTAGGTTTTTGTTTGTCCACCCGTCTCTTGATGATTGACCACAAGTTCTCAATGGGATTAAGATCTGGGGAGTTTCCAGGCCATGGACCCAAAATCTCTATGTTTTGTTCCCTGAGCCATTTAGTTATCACCTTTGCTTTATGGCAAGGTGCTCCATCATGCTGGAACAGTTGGCATGAGACAAGACTGGTAGTAGCGCTCACCTTGTCTTCTCCGAATGAGGCGTTTCCTGATGTCCCAAACAATCAAAAAGGGGATTCATCAGAGAAAATAACTTTACCCCAGTCCTCAGCAGTCCACTGCCTGTACCTTTTGCAGAATATCAGTCTGTCCATGATGTTTTTTCTGGAGAGAAGTGGCTTCATTGCTACCCTCCTTGAGACCAGGCCTTGCTCAAGAGTCTCCGCCTCACAGTGCGTGCAGATGCACTCACACCTGCCTGCTGCCATTCCTGAGCAAGCTCTGCACTGCTGGTAGCCCGATCCCGCAGCTGAAACACTTTTAAGAGACGGTCCTGGTGCTTGCTGGTCTTTCTTGGGCGCCCTGAAGCCTTTTTGGCAACAATGGAACCTCTCTCCTTGAAGTTCTTGATGATGCGATAGATTGTTGACTGAGGTGCAATCTTTCTAGCTGCGATATTCTTCCCTGTTAGGCCATTTTTGTGCATTGCAATGATGACTGCACGTGTTTCTTTAGAGATAACCATGGTTAACAGAAGAGAAACAATGATGCCAAGGCACCAGCCTCCTTTTAAAGTGTCCAGTGGTGTCACTTACTAAATCATGACAGATTGATCTCCAGCCATGTCCTCATCAACACCCACACCTGTGTTAATGGAGCAATCACTGAAAAGAGGTTAGCTGGTCCTTTTAAGGCAGGGCTGCAATGATGTTGAAATGTGTTTTGGGGGATAAAGTTCATTTTCTAGCCAAATATTGACTTTGCAAGTAATTGCTGTTAAGCTGATCACTCTTTATAACATTCTGGAGTATATGCAAATTGCCATTAGAAAAAGTGAAGCAGTAGACTTTGTAAAAATTAATATTTGTGTCATTCTCAAAACTTTTGGCCTTGACTGTAATTCATGATTCCAAACACATCTCATCAGCGATCTGTATAACGACCTCTGCGGTCGTTGGGAAAACCTAGTCCCACCTGCGATGCTGGTGAAGTCGTTCATAAAGGGTGTCACACTCAGCGATTCAGGCTCACCAGCGGGACACCAACGACCAAAAAATGGCTCAGAACGTTCATAAGCGATCAACGACATTGCAGCAGGGGCCACATCGCTGCTACATGTCACACACAGCTAAGTCGCTAACGAGATCGCTACTGCATCATAAATGGTGACGCAGTAGCAATCTCGCTTAGTGTGGCATACCCTTAACTGTAGGAAAAACAGTGGGCCTGTGCACACTTTGCAGATTTGTTGCTTTTTTTGCGGCACAGATGTGTCACAAAACCTGAATGGTTTCCTGATTCCAGCAAACTGAATGAGAATCCTGAAGTCTTGTGCACATGGCCAGGGCTGCCACTAGGAATTTCGGGGTCCCACGCAGGCAACATTTTTGGGGCCCCCTTGAGACTCCGCCCAGGCTCCACCCCTCAAACTGTCCACAGTCCCACCGCTCTCTCTTGGAAAAACTCCACTTCTCACCTATCACACATTAACAGTTCTCATCACCAGATCACACATATAGCCAGCAGCTCTTGTTTTGGCCAAAAGATTTTTTAAGCCGCCACCACAACACGGTAGACACTTTTGGCCGAGCTCTACTCTACTGTAACCCAGTAAATATTTGTTAAAATATCCAAAACAATTTAGGTATATTTTTATTTATTTTTCAATTTTTAAAATGGCCAATAATATCAATTACAAGGAACAAATACCGCCACACCATGTCCAGACCACATACTACCACCAGTGACCGAATAATATCACATACAAGGAACAAATACTGCAACACCATGTCCAGACCACATATTACCACCACAGTGACCGAATAATATCACATACAAGGAACAAATACCGCCACACCATGTCCAGACCACATACTACCACCATAGTGACCGAATAATATCACATACAAGGAACAAATACCGCCACACCATGTCCAGACCACATACTACCACCACAGTGACCGAATAATATCACATACAAAGAACAAATACCGCCACACCATGACCAGACCACATATTACCACCACATAGTGACTGAATACTACAATACTGATCAGTAATAAAAAAACAATACTATTACCATAAGTGCCATTATACATAGATCTGTGTATGCAGTGTCTGTGTACAGGTAATACAGTGATCAATGATATTATACACAGGAGCTCTGTATATAATATATAAGTAATACAGTGATCACTGGTGACATTGTACACAGGAGCTCTGTATATAGTATACAGTGTATAGTGTCAGTGTACAGGTAACACACTGACTCACCAGTGACGTCTCTAGGTTAAGTCCTCCATCTTTGCTTTTCATCTTTCTTCTAGCACAGACCACCATCACTTCTTCCAGCCAGGGCTCGTCTCTGCAGGAAATAACACAGTTATCTAGAGCTCCGCTTGCAGAACACATTACTTATTTTTTTCCCAACTTCTACATTACACCACATGAAGAAAAAAAAGGCGACATAGTATCACTCTGCGCAGTAGCAGGACCCCCCCATTTAAAACAGTATCCTCAAAAAATTTAATAAAAACATCACTTCAGTAATAATATCCCTTAATTAGCCCCTTTGGCAACAATATCCCCCATCCTGGCCCTGTGTGTCTCATTCCTGGCTTCAGCCATATGTTCTCCCATCCCGCCTTCATGAATATCCATTCTGCCCATATGATCTCCCCATCTGTCTCCATCGTATCCATCCTGCCCCATGATCCTGCGCGATCTGTCTCCAATCAAGCCCCGTGTCTCTATTCTTCCCCCTAGTGTCTCCAATCATGCCCTCTGTGTCTCTAATCCTGCCCCAAGCGTCTCCAATCATGCCCCGTGTCTCCAGTCATGCCCCCAGTGTCTCCAATCCTGCCCCCAGTGTCTCCAATCCTGCCCCCTAGTGTCTCCAACCATGCCCCAGTGTCTCCAATCATGTCCCCAGCGTCTCCAATCATGCCCCGTGTCTCCATTCTTCCCCCTATGTCTCCAATCATGCCCCCAGTGTCTCCAATCCTGCCCCCGTATCCTAATCCTGCCCCGTATCTCCAATCCTGCCCCGTGTCTCCATTCTTCCCTAGTGTCTCCAATCATACCCCAGTGTCTTCAATCCTGCCCCGTATCTCCAATCCTGCCCCCAGTGTCTCCAATCATGCACCCAGTGTCTCCATCTGCCCTCAGTGTCTCCAATCCAGCCCCGTCTCCATCCTGCCCCAGTGTCTCCAATCCTGCCACCTAGTGTCTCCAATCATGCCCCAGTGTCACCAATCATGCCCCCAGTGTCTCCAATCCTGCCCCAAATGTCTCCATTCTGCCCCAATGTCTCCATTCTGCCCCCAGTGTCTCCAATCATGCCCCCACTGTCTCCAATCATGCCCCCAGTGTCTCCAATCCTGCCTCGTCTCCATCCTGCTCCCCAGTGTCTACAATCCTGCCCATCTCCATCCTGCCCCAGTGTCTCCAATCCTGCCTCGCCTCCATCCTGCCTCCAGTGTCTCCATTCATGTCTCCAGTGTCTCCAATCCTGCCCCCAGTGTCTCCAATCATGCACCCAGTGTCCATACTGCCCCAGTCTGTATCCTGCCCCAGTGTCTCCAATCCTGCCCCAGTGCTCCAATCCTTCCCCCACTGTCTCCAATCCTGCCCCAGTGTCTCCAGTCCTGCCCCCAGTGTCTCCAATCCTGCCCCCAGTGTCTCCAAACTGCCCCCAGTGTCTCCAATCCTGCCCCCAGTTTCTCCAATCTGCCCCAGTGTCTCCATTCCTCCCCGTCTCCATCCATCCCCGTTCTCCAATCCTGCCCCGTATCCCAATCCTGCCCCATTCTCCATCCTGCCCCATTCTCCATCTGCCCCCAGTGTCTCCAATCCAGCCCCGTCTCCATCCTGCCCCAGTTCTCCCCATCTGCCACCTGTCCCGTCTCAAATCTGCCCCCAGTGTCTCCAATCTGCCCCCGTCTCCTTCCTGCCCCCAGTGTCTTCCAATCCAGCCCCGTCTCCATTCCTGCCCCAGTGTCTCCAATCCTGCCCCCGTGTCTCCAATCATGCCCCCAGTGTCTCCAATCCTGCCCCCGTGTCTCCACCAGCCATGTCTCCATCTCTGCCCCCAGTGTCTCCAACCAGCCTTGTCTCCATCCTGCCCCAGTGTCTCCATCACTGTCCCCAGTGTCTCCATCCTGCCCCCAGTGTCTCAATCCAGCCCGTCTCCATCTGCCCCCAGTATCTCAATCCTGTCCCCAGTGTCTCCAATCCAGCCCCGTCTCCATCCTGCCCAGTGTCTCCAATCAGCCCCGTCCATCCTGCCCCCAGTATCTCCAATCCTGTCCCCAGTGTTCTCCAATCCAGCCCCGTCTCCATCCTGCCCCCAGTGTCTCCAATCCTGCCCCGTTTCTCCAATCATGCCCCCAGTGTCTCCATTCCTGCCCGTCTCCATCCTGCCCCGTATCTCCAATCCTGCCCCGTCTCCATCCTGCCCCCAGTGTCTCCAATCCTGCCCCATCTCCATCTGCCTCATCTGCCCCCCCCCAGTGTCTCCAATCCAGCCCGTCTCCATCCTGCCCCATCTCCATCCTGCCCCATCTCCATCCTGCCCCGTCTTCATTCGTGCCCCAGTGTCTCCAATCTAGCCCCGTCTCCATCCTGCCCTCAGTGTCTTCAATCCAGCCCCGTCTCCATCCTGCCTCCAGCGTCTCCAATCCTGCCCCCGTGTCTCCAATCATGCCCCCAGTGTCTCCAATCCTGCCCCCAGTGTCTCCAACCCAGCCTTGTCTCCATCCGCCCCAGTGTCTCCAACGCCTGCCCACTGCCAGTGTCTCCAATCCTGCCCCATCTCCATCCTGCCCCCAGTGTCTCCAATCAGCCCCGTCTCCATCCTGCCCCCAGTATCTCCAATCCTGTCCCCAGTGTCTCCAATCCAGCCCCGTCTCCATCCTGCCCCAGTGTCTCCAATCCAGCCCCGTCTCCATCCTGCCCCAGTATCTCCAATCCTGTCCCCAGTGTCTCCAATCCAGCCCCGTCTCCATCCTGCCCCCAGTGTCTCCAATCCAGCCCCGTTTCCATCATGCCCCCAGTGTCTCCAATCCAGTCCCTTCTCCATGCTGGCCCTAGTTTCTCCAATCTAGCCCCGTCTCCATCCTGCCCCCAGTGACTCCAATCCTGCCTCCAGTGTCTCCAATCCTGCCCCCATGTCTCCAGTGCCCCCAGTGTCTCCATCCTGCCCCACAGCGTCTCCAATCCTGCCCCCCGTGTCTCCAATCATGCCCCTAGTATCTCGAATCCTGCCCCCAGAGTCTCCAATCCTGCCCCCAATGTCTCCAATCCTGCCCCCAGTGTCTCCAATCCAGCCTCGTCTCCATCCTGCCCCAGTGTCTCCAATCCTGCCCTGTCTCCATCCTGCCCCCAGTGTCTCCAATCCTGCCCCATCTCCATCCGGGCTCCAGTGTCTCCAATCCTGCCCTGTCTCCATCCTGCCCCAGTGTCTCCATCCTGCCCCCAGTGTCTCCAATCCAGCCCCGTCTCCATCCTGCCCCCAGTATCTCCAATCCTGTCCCCAGTGTCTCCAATCCAGCCCCGTCTCCATCTGCCCCCAGTGTCTCCAATCCAGCCCCGTTTCCATCATGCCCCCAGTGTCTCCAATCCAGTCCCATCTCCATGCTGCCCCCAGTGTCTCCAATCCAGCCCCATCTCCTTCCTGCCCCCAGTTTCTCCAATCCAGCCCCGTGTCCATCCTGCCCCAGTGTCTCCAATCCTGCCCCATCTCCGTCCTGCCTTGTCTCCATCTTGCCCCAGTGTCTCTAATCCAGCCCCGTCTCCATCCTGCCCCCAGTGTCTCCAATCCAGCCCCATCTCCATCCTGCCCCAGTGTCTCCAATCCAGCCCCATCTCCATCCTGCCCCCAGTATCTCCAATCCTGTCCCCAGTGTCTCCAATCCAGCCCCATCTCCGTCCTGCCCCCAGTGTCTCCAATTCAGCCCCATCTCCGTCCTGCCCCCAGTGTCTCCAATCCAGCCCCGTTTCCATCATGCCCCCAGTGTCTCCAATCCAGCCCCGTCTCCATGCTGCCCTAGTGTCTCCAATCCAGCCCCGTCTCCATCCTGCCCCCAGTTTCTCCAATCTAGCCCCGTCTCCATCCTGCCCCAGTGACTCCAATCCTGCCCCCAGTGTCTCCAATCCTACCCCGTTCTCCACCCTGCCCCCAGTGTCTCTAAACCTGCCCCGTCTCCATCCTGCCCAATCTCCATTCTGCCCCAGTGCCTCCAATCCAGCCCCGTATCCATCTTACCCATAGTTTCTCCAATCCAGCCCCTTCTCCATCCTGCCCCAGTGTCTCCAATCCTGCCCCCCGTGTCTCCAATCCTGCCCCCCGTGTCTCCAATCCTGCCCCTGTGTCTCCAATCATGCCCCCAGTGTCTCCAATCCTGCCTCATCTCCTTCCTACTCCCAGTGTCTCCAATCCTGTCCCCAGTGTCTCCAATCCAGCCCCGTCTCCATCCTGCCCCCAGTGTCTCCATTCTTGCTCCGTCTCCATCCTGCCCCCAGTCTCTCCAATCCTGTCCCCAGTGTCTCCAATCCAGCCCCGTCTCCATCCTGCCCCCTGTGTCTCCATTCCTGCCCCCAGTGTCTCCAATCCTGCCCTGTCTTCATCCTGCCCCGTCTCCATCCTGCCCCGTCTCCATCCTGCCCCGTCTCCATCCTGCCCCGTCTCCATCCTGCCCCCAGTGTCTCCAATCCAGCCCCTAAAGTAGGGAAAACAGCGGCACTCAGTATTGCATGTGAAGAAAATAAAGTTCCATTTATTGTGACAGCAATGTAGACATGAGCCACCACAACTTATTGTGTGGTATGAAGGAAAAACGGACACAATTAACTGGGTTAACGTTTCGACCTTATGCGGTCTTTCTCAAAACATCACTGCGGAACAAAGCATAAACAACACAAAAGTCAGACACATATTATACATTTGTTAAAGCAAAATATATATATATACATATTTACAAGGTACTATATACAATAAAAGGTCCCATAATAAGGGGATCATTGCATGGAAGACAAGATTACATGAATATGTAGAAATATTGAAAATTAATTGAATACTATGTTACAAAATTACAGCAGATGGAGCTATATACGTAATCCTAGTGGTCAAACAGTGTTCTCACGCAAGTTTACTGAATAGCTAGTGGATCACAGAGTAGATATACATAGAAATAATATGCATTAATATACGTTTATCTGTTTACAAAGCATGCGGCTAAAAGACCCCTGAAAAAGGTATAAATAGAAATATTGCTGCAAACAGGCTCATCGGTACACAATATATATGTATGTAATAGTCCAGGTACACAGATCCAGTAGGTACAGATATGACTAACCTTTTAAAGATGCAAGGTGTGGAGGGAATGGGTAAGCAGGAACCAAGTCCCGTGCAGGCTATATATAAAAGTGAGTGAAAAGGAAGCATATGAGTATCAAGGGAAAGCACAAAAATGCTGAGGCACATTATGAAAGGTACAACCCGGTCTAAGAGACATAGCACAAACCTGGAGTAAGCTGTAAGGAGAGACAGTCCGTTCCACGGCTCAATTGTCAGCGATACTGTGCGTTGTGGCGCTTAAATAAAGCGTCCCCACTAGATGTCCGGTTTCAATTAGAGAAAGGGGCCAAAGCGAGGCCAGACATGCAGGAGCGTGTCATTATGAACTGCGCATGCGCATCATGTAACTAACCACCGTAGCTAGGGGGATGTGTCATGAGGAGGCAAACAGCGCCTGCGCAACACAGTCTAGCGTTGCTAACAACGGTAACTATGGGGAGGGACCTGCCACACAGGAGTACGTCTTCTATAGTGCATGTAGACGCGGGTATGTACAAGAAAGAAGGAGAAAATAAAGAGAAAAAGAACAGAAGGGAAAAAAAGGGGGGAAAACAAAAACAGAACGTGCAGAAATATATATAATTAAATAAATTGCTGGGCTCTGGTGAGGAACAAAAAGATAGGCAGGAATAGAACTAGAGGGCCGAGGGAATGAATGGAAAACAAGAACCGCCAAACAATAAATGAAGTAAAGACAGAGAAAATATGAAAAAAAACGTAAAAAATAAAAAATAAAGAATAAAAAATCAAAAATAATAAAGATAGAAAATATTAATAAAAAGTGAAGGATGAAAAATAAACTTAGAAAAAATATGGTGATAATGAAAAAACGCATATGATGATGATGAAAAAACGTGGCCAGAAGTGGAAAAAAATAAAAAATAAAAATAAAATTAATGGACTATATTGAACCTCAAATGGAAACTATTATTGAAAAAATGAAAAAATAGCATAAAGAAAGAAAAATGCAAGAAAATATGAACAAATAAGAAAAAGAACAATAAACAAAAGATGAAGTAAAAAATAAAAAATAAAGATAAAAGATAAAAATAAGGAATAAAATTGATATAAAAAGTAAAAAAATGAAAAAAATTGAAAAAAATATAGAAAAAGGAAAAAAATGAAAAAAAGGAAAAAAAATATAAAATAATTAAAAATAAAGATGAACAAATGAAAAAATCAAAGATAAAAATAGAAAATAAAAATTAAAAAATAAAAATAACGAGAAAAATAAAGGACTTACCACCAAGTGATTGAAGATAAGGAGGAAGGGAAGAGCCATATGTGGACTCCCCTCACGTATTAACCCTATTAAGAGATCTGAAAAAGAAAATCAGTTAGAGTACCTACATGGAACAGTGGACCTAGAAATAAAGAGATCAAGTAAACATATGTAATAATGGACAATCAGCAGTAGGTAAAATCGAGCTCCCTATTGAGTCCTTTAGTATTTCCAGTATTTCTATCGTTCGATTCGCCTAAAAACCCACTTTGGTTTACAGGATAGAAACATAACGCCCCTCATGGAGGGAGCCTCTACTCCTATGATGTCTGAACTTTCTATTACCTCATTAGGTCTATACAATAAAAGCTCTTTTCATCCACCCCGTACATACCACGCGGCCGAAGCATGCATCGAGTTAATTGATAGAGAAATACATGAGACACTTCTAAATCAGCAAAAGGGTCTTTTTTGTACTAAAAGTAATATTTCATCACTTGAAAAACAGGCTACTGAATCTTTAAAAGCTAATAAAAACATCACCATTAAGCCAGCCGACAAAGGCGGGCGATAGTCATAATGAACCGTACTGACTATATTAAGGAAATTGAGAGCCAAGTGTCTGATACTTCCACCTATAAAAAGATTGCGTCAGACCCTATGCCTAATATCAAGGCGAAAATTGAGATCCTTCTCAATAGGTATCTAACTAATGGTTGCATAGATAAAAAAAACAGCCACTTTCCTGACCAATCTATACCCAGTAACACCTGTCATCTATACACTTCCTAAGATCCATAAGTCTCTCATTAATCCCCCGGGGCGCCCGATCGTCGCATCAACTGACTCGATTTTAGCTCCTTTATCAATTTTTTTGGAAAAAACTTTGACATCATTAGTGAGGGAAACCAGGTCCTTCATACTTGACACTGGTCACTTTATCAATATAGTGAAATCACTATCAAACATTTCACCAGGATGCCTTCTTGCAACTTTAGACGTCAAAAGCCTATACACCTCGATCAAACATGATCTTGGTGTTGAGGCTGTTAAAAACTCTCTGCGTTCATCACATCTAGATACTAATTCTCAACAATTTATCCTGGATCTACTAACCTTGGTGCTTAATGAAACTACTTCCTCTTTGGTGACCAATTTTATTATCAATCTTGTGGTACAGCCATGGGATCCAACATGGCACCGGCCTACGCCAACCTATATATGGATGCCTTTGAGAATTCACACATCTATGACAATGAGTTGTTTCTACTTCACTCTAAATGTTGGCTCCGCTACATAGATGATATTTTTTGTCTATGGGAGGGTACTCCTGAGACCCTCCTCTCTTTCTTGACACAGATCAATAGTATCAGGCCTGAACTACAATTCTTGTTGAATTGGGACTTACAAAAAATCCCTTTCCTGGATACCATGGTAGCTAAAAATGGAGATGGGGGTCTATCCACAGATTTATACACTAAACCTACCGATTCCAACAATATCCTATTATTCACTAGTTGCCATCCCAAATCGACACGTGTAAGTCTTCCCCGTTCCCAATTTCACAGGGTGAAAAAAATTGTCTCAGATCCTCTAGTGGTTGAAACCCGTCTTGACGAGATGGCCTGTAAATTCAGAGAAAGGCAATATCCAGAAAATATCCTTGCCATGGAAAAACAGAGAATTCTGGCATGGAATCCCCCCATCACTATAGCCTCTAAACCTGAACGGATCCCGTTCATCCATACACATCACCCTCTAATGAACACAATCTACAAGACTATCAATAAACACTGGCCGCGTCTAGCCGAATCTTATCCTCAAATTCCATCTTTTCAGACACCGGTACTTATGTGCAAAAGAAGACCAAAAAATTTTAGAGACCAACTGGTTCGGGCGGATGTCGGCAGTCTCACTAAACTACCCAAACAAACATTCATAGGGTCACAAAGAAAAGGTACCTTTCCATGCTTGGGCTGTTCCTGTTGTGCCAATGTGATTAAATCAGAGGACATTATCCACCCATATACTGGGAAGAGATATAAAATCAAAGGATTCTATACATGTGACACCAACTATGTAGTATATCTAATTAAATGTCCTTGCGGCCTCCTCTATATAGGTGAGACAACGCAACACATTAGGGAAAGAATCTCAAGCCACAAGTCCACTATCAGATTAAATAAGACATGGCTTCCGGTTCCGTATCACTTCCACACAGCAAAACACTCTGTATCACAACTCCGTTTCCAGGTGATTGAGCAAGTGAATAAACCAAGACGGGGGGGTAACCACATTAGGCTTCTCAAACAACGGGAATCCTTTTGGATCCACACACTACAGACCCTAGCCCCTAAAGGACTCAATAGGGAGCTCGATTTTACCTACTGCTGATTGTCCATTATTACATATGTTTACTTGATCTCTTTATTTCTAGGTCCACTGTTCCATGTAGGTACTCTAACTGATTTTCTTTTTCAGATCTCTTAATAGGGTTAATACGTGAGGGGAGTCCACATATGGCTCTTCCCTTCCTCCCTTATCTTCAATCACTTGGTTGTAAGTCCTTTATTTTTCTCGTTATTTTTAATTTTTATTTTTTATTTTTTAATTTTTATTTTCATCTTTGATTTTTTCATTTGTTCATCTTTATTTTTAATTATTTTATATTTTTTTTCCTTTTTTTCATTTTTTTCCTTTTTCTATATTTTTTCAATTTTTTTCATTTTTTACTTTTTATATCAATTTTATTCCTTATTTTTATCTTTTATCTTTATTTTTTATTTTTTATTTTTTACTTCATCTTTTGTTTATTGTTCTTTTTCTTATTTGTTCATATTTTCTTGCATTTTTCTTTCTTTATGCTATTTTTTTCATTTTTTCAATAGTAGTTTCCATTTGTAGGTTCAATATAGTCCATTAATTTTATTTTTATTTTTTATTTTTTTCCACTTCTGGCCACGTTTTTTCATCATCATCATATGCGTTTTTTCATTATCACCATATTTTTTCTAAGTTTATTTTTCATCCTTCACTTTTTATTAATATTTTCTATCTTTATTATTTTTGATTTTTTATTCTTTATTTTTTATTTTTTACGTTTTTTTTCATATTTTCTCTGTCTTTACTTCATTTATTGTTTGGCGGTTCTTGTTTTCCATTCATTCCCTCGGCCCTCTAGTTCTATTCCTGCCTATCTTTTGTTCCTCACCAGAGCCCAGCAATTTATTTAATTATATATATTTCTGCACGTTCTGTTTTTGTTTTCCCCCCTTTTTTTCCCTTCTGTTCTTTTTCTCTTTATTTTCTCCTTCTTTCTTGTACATACCCGCGTCTACATGCACTATAGAAGACGTACTCCTGTGTGGCAGGTCCCTCCCCATAGTTACCGTTGTTAGCAACGCTAGACTGTGTTGCGCAGGCGCTGTTTGCCTCCTCATGACACATCCCCCTAGTTACGGTGGTTAGTTACATGATGCGCATGCGCAGTTCATAATGACACGCTCCTGCATGTCTGGCCTCGCTTTGGCCCCTTTCTCTAATTGAAACCGGACATCTAGTGGGGACGCTTTATTTAAGCGCCACAACGCACAGTATCGCTGACAATTGAGCCGTGGAACGGACTGTCTCTCCTTACAGCTTACTCCAGGTTTGTGCTATGTCTCTTAGACCGGGTTGTACCTTTCATAATGTGCCTCAGCATTTTTGTGCTTTCCCTTGATACTCATATGCTTCCTTTTCACTCACTTTTATATATAGCCTGCACGGGACTTGGTTCCTGCTTACCCATTCCCTCCACACCTTGCATCTTTAAAAGGTTAGTCATATCTGTACCTACTGGATCTGTGTACCTGGACTATTACATACATATATATTGTGTACCGATGAGCCTGTTTGCAGCAATATTTCTATTTATACCTTTTTCAGGGGTCTTTTAGCCGCATGCTTTGTAAACAGATAAACGTATATTAATGCATATTATTTCTATGTATATCTACTCTGTGATCCACTAGCTATTCAGTAAACTTGCGTGAGAACACTGTTTGACCACTAGGATTACGTATATAGCTCCATCTGCTGTAATTTTGTAACATAGTATTCAATTAATTTTCAATATTTCTACATATTCATGTAATCTTGTCTTCCATGCAATGATCCCCTTATTATGGGACCTTTTATTGTATATAGTACCTTGTAAATATGTATATATATATATTTTGCTTTAACAAATGTATAATATGTGTCTGACTTTTGTGTTGTTTATGCTTTGTTCCGCAGTGATGTTTTGAGAAAGACCGCATAAGGTCGAAACGTTAACCCAGTTAATTGTGTCCGTTTTTCCTTCATACCACACAATAAGTTGTGGTGGCTCATGTCTACATTGTTGTCACAATAAATGGAACTTTATTTTCTTCACATGCAATACTGAGTGCGGCTGTTTTCTCTACTTTATTGGATACGCGGTTCAGCCAGCACCAACTATTAACTTACAGTGTGCACATCCTTTACTTCTAATTCCAATCCAGCCCCTTCTCCTTCCTACCCCCAATGTCTCCAGTACTGCCCCATCTCCATTCTGCCCCCCGTGTCTCTAGTCCTGCTCCCTGTGTCTCCAATCCTGCCCCCAGTGTCTCCAATCCTGCCCCCAGAGTCTCCAATCCTGCCCCCGTGTCTCCAATCCTGCCCCGTGTCTCCAATCCTGCCCCTGTGTCTCCAATCCGCCCCTGTGTCTCCAATCCTGCCCCCTGTGTCTCCAATCCTGCCCCCTGTGTCTCCAATCCTGCCCCCTGTGTCTCCAATCCTGCCCCCACTGTCTCCAAACCTGCCCTCACTGTCTTCAATCCTGCACCCAGTGTCTCCAATCCTGCCCCCATGCCCCCAGTGTCTCCAATCCTGCCCCGTCTCCAATACTGCACCGTCTCCTTCCTGCTCCGTCTCTATCCTGCCCCCAGTGTCTCCAATCCTGCCCCCAGGTTCTCTAATCCTGCCCCGTCTCCATCCTGCCAGGCCCGGCTTGCCGCTTTCAATATTAATGAAAAAAAAAAAACCTTTTTCTCACCTTGCCGCACTCCAGCGGCGAGCGATCTGTACCCCAACGAGAAAGCGCGCACTCGCCGGCGACTGAATATGACGTCAGACGCTGGCAACATGCGTGCTGACGTCAGCTGCCAGCCTCCGATTGGCTGGCGGCTTTAACTATTGCCGTGCAGGCCCGCACGGCAATAGTGTAACTGAACCTGCGTCTTGGACGCAGTTTCAGTTACTTGATCTGCAGAATCCTGCTGCTGGGGACGGGGCAGTGGGACCCGAGGGTAGAGGTAACAGGGCCTGATGCGGGCACCCTCTGCTGATCGGGTCTATACACCAGTCAGGGCAGTAATGCCCTGATGGTGGCCCTGAACACTGCTCTTATTTGTGACTTGCAGATTTGGTGCAGAAAATAATCTGCTGCTTGTCAATTCTCTGTGCGTTTTTCAGCTGCGTTTTTCCTGCCATGAGATGCAGAAATTTTACTCAACGTGTGCACATATCCTAAATCTCCAGCAGGTCAATTCTTTCAGTGTATTTTTCACCGATACTACCGTAACGGTACGATCCCACGGTCAGTAAACGCTGCGGGTTGGACTCTGCGTGCATCCTCAGCGTCAAGATGTTACAGCAGAGTTGATGGGATTTGAAGAAATTCCATCTCCACTATGCGTGCACAGATGTCCTCAGTTCACCTGTGGAGACGGATGTGCGGGGCGTCTTTCCAGACTGCAGCATGTCTATTTATCTTGCAGAGACGGGAGTCTCCGAAAGGTAAATGTCCCCATACAATGTATTGGATGCTGTGAATCCACACAGTTTAATGAATACATGCAGAATCCTGTTGTGAATGTTTTAGAAATTAATTCTGAGCAGAAGCTCCCTCTGGTGGTTACAGACAGTACTGAACCATTCAATGAGGATTGGCAATCAGGAGTCACAGATTGGCTTGATATAAGGGAGGTTCCCTCCCATCATGGTTGCCGGTGATCAATTGTTCTTGTCTCAACTGTGGTTCCTGCTTCACTTGGAAGCTTGCTGAGTCTTGCCTGTTCTTCTGCTTTCAGATAAGATATTTTCTGTTTTTTGTTTTTGTGCTTACCTTTTGCATTTTTCTCTGCATTTCTGTGAGGTTAGCCAGGTTCCCCCCCGGGGGGCTTGGGCTCCTCTCAGTTCCGCTGGAACCACTGTTATTTGTTCATTTGCCTTTTCCAGTTTTTTCAGTGGCTGCGGCTTAGTTTTGTTACACCAGAGAACTGATTTAGGTGGTAGAGGTCGTGTGATCTCAGGTGTTTTCGCAATCAGTAGCGTTGGCATTTTTTAGGTTTTTTTTGGATTGCAGTGAGTATCCTTTCTATCCTTTTCTGTCTAGGCAGATTGGGCCCCAGCGTTTGCTCATACTATTTTCTGTCTGTGTATGTATTTCCTCTTGTCTAACCGCCATTACTTGTTTGGGGGCTTCCTATGTTCTTTGGGGGATATGCTCTGGGGCAGATAGCTTTCCTCTTTCTATCTTTAGGTGTAGTTAATCTCTCAGGCTGTGACGAGGCGTCTAGGACCAACGTAGGAACGCTCCACGGCTGCCTTTAGTTGTGGTGGTTAGTCAGGGTACTGCAATCCAATAGATTCCAAGCTCTCTGGTGTATTGCCGTTTTTGCCTGCTCTCCTCAGCTACCAAAACATAACAGTATCACCGGCCTAACTGAAAATTGTATGGTACTCACAGAAGGGAAAAATAGTATGGAAAGAAAAAAGTTGTCAGAGTTGTCAGAGATATTTTTTTTTTTTCTGTTTCTTGCATTTTTTCCCTCTTTTTCTCTGGGTGCTGAGGAGAATTTTATTTTTTTTTTTCTCTCAATGGAGCTTGCACAGCTGTCTGGCCGTGTGGATCAGCTTGCCACTGAGGTTCGGAGTATTGCTGTCTATCTTGCTGGGTTGCCGGTTGTGGAACTTAGGATTCCCATGCCAGATTTGTTTTTGGGAGATCGGGCTAAATTTCTGAATTTCAAAAATAACTGTAAGTTGTTTTTTGCCTTAAAACCTAAGTCCTCAGGGAACGCAGCACAGCAGGTTCAAATTGTCATCTCTCTCTCTGCGCAGCGATCCTCAGGATTGGGCTTTTTCCCTGACACCTGGGGACCCTGTTTTGAGTGATGTTGATGCATTTTTTCTGGCTCTGGGGTTATTGTACGATGAGCCTAATGTCACTGATCAAGCTGAAAGAACCTTGTTGGCATTAAATCAGGGGCTTGAGGACGCTGAGTTGTACTGTCAGAAATTCCAAAAATGGGCAGTCCTAACCAAATGGAATGATAATGCTTTGGCAGCCCTTTTTCGGAAAGGGCTGTCAGAGAATGTAAAGGATGTTATGGTGGGTTTCCCTGCTCCCTCTGGTCTCAATGATTCTATGTCATTAGCGATTCAAATTGACAGACGTTTGTGTGAGTGCAGAAGTATGCTTGGAAGAGTGTTGCCTTGTGAGCCAGCTTCTGAACCCATGCAGTGTGATAGAGTGGCTTCTGGGGCACAGCGTCATGAGTTTCAAAAACGCAATGGGTTATGTTTCTATTGTGGTGACGCCTCTCATGCTATTTCTGTCTGCCCTAAGCGGGGAAGACGTTTTGCACGCTCAGTTATCTTGGGTAGTGTTCAGACTAAATTTCTGTTGACTGTTACCCTGATTTGCTCCCTGTCCACATTTTCTGCTCAGGCGTTTGTTGATTCGGGAGCAGCTATTAACCTGATGGATTTTGATTTTGCCAAACGTTGTGGGTTTCCCTTGATACCCCTACGGAAGTCTATTCCCCTACTGGGGATTGATTCTACCCCTTTGGCTGAGAATAAACCCCAGTTTTCTACTCAGGTGATAATGAGGGTTGAACCTGATCATCAGGAAAGTTGCAAATTTTTGGTACTGTATAATCTGCATGATGTTATTGTACTAGGTTTTCCTTGTTACAGTCTCATAATCCTGTTTTGGATTGGAAATCTGTGTCTGTAACCAGTTGAGGCTGCCAATGTGTTAATGCCAACACTCCTGTTTTTTCTGCCTCTTCCCAGTCTCAGGATGTTCCTGACTTTTTGACTGATTTTTCTGATGTGTTTAGCAAAAGTAAATCTGCATCCTTGCTCCCCCATAGGAGCTATGACTGCGCTATTGAATTAGTGCCTGGTAGTAAATTCCCTAAAGGTCGCCTTTTTAACTTGTCTGTACCTGAACATGACGCTATGCGGTCTTATATCAAGGAGTCATTGGAGAAGGGTCATATCAGACCATCCTCTTCACCCTTGGGTGCCGGTTTTTTCTTTGTGGCCAAAAAGGATGGTTCATTAAGGCCGTGTATTGATTATCGTCTCTTGAACAAGATCACTGTGAAATATCAATATCCATTACCCTTGATTTCTGACCTGTTTTCCAGGGTGAAAGTGCTACTTGGTTTACCAAGCTTGACCTCAGGGGGGCATATAACCTTATTCGCATTAAGCACGGGGATGAATGGAAGACGGCGTTTAATACCCCAGAGGGGCATTTTGAGTACCTAGTGATGCCCTTTGGGCTCACTAATGCTCCTTCCGTCTTCCAGTCCTTCATGAATGACATTTTCAGGGATTTTGTGGATAAATTTCTGATTGTTTATTTGGATGATATCTTGATTTTTTCCAATGACTGGGACTCTCATGTGAAACATGTTCAGACTGTGTTCCAGATTTTGAGAGAGAATGCTCTGTATGTGAAGGGATCAAAGTGTCTTTTTGGCGTACAGAGGATCTAATTTCTGGGATTCATTTTGTCTCCATCTGTTATTGAAATGGACCCGGTCAAGGTTCAGGCCATCTGTGATTGGGTCCAACCTACTTCATTTAAGGCTCTTCAGAGATTCTTGGGTTTTGCCAATTTTTATCGTAAATTTATTGGTAATTTCTCTGTTATTGTTAAACCATTGACTGATTTGACCAAAAAGGGTTCTGATGTGGTGAATTGGCCTCCTGAGGCAGTCTCTGCGTTTCAGGAACTTAAGCAGAGATTCACTTCTGCTCCTGTTCTACGGCAGCCTGATGTTCTCTTGCCATTTCAGGTGGAGGTTGATGCCTCTGAAATTGGGGCAGGTGCCGTTTTGTCCCAAAGAGATCCTGAGACCTCTAAAAGTAACCCTTGTGCCTTTTTCTCTCGAACATTTTCTCCAACTGAACGTAATTATGACGTGGGTAATCGGGAGTTATTGGCCATGAAGTGGGCTTTTGAAGAGTGGAGACATTGGCTAGAGGGAGCCAAACATCAGGTGGTGGTCCTTACGGACCATAAGAATCTGGTTTATCTGGAATCAGCCAAGCGACTTAATCCTAGACAGGCCAGGTGGGCCTTGTTTTTCACACGTTTTAATTTTGTGGTTTCCTTTCTTCCTGGCACTAAGAATGTTAAGGCGGATGCCCTCTCGAGGAGTTTCCTTGCGGACTCTCCTGAGTTATATGATTCTGCTGTTATTTTGAAAGAGGGTGTAGTTCTTTCCGCCATCTCGCTCAATTTGAGACTGGCTCTGGAAGGGTGTCAGGAGGATAAACCCGAGCGCTGCCCTATGAGTAGTGTTGAGCGATACTGCTCGATATCTAAAAATATCGGATCGGAATGGTATCGCCGATATCACTAAATATCGTCGATATCCGATTCCGATACCGGAAGTCCAATGTAAGTCTATGGGAACCAAATATCGACATTAAAAAAACCCATTCTTGCCTTGTTGGTTAATTGTACATGAAGGAAAACAACAAAGACTAATGTAGAATGTATTGGGGGAGGTTGAGGAGACAATAAAGGCATACATGTTTAACCCAATGCATTGGAATAGCATTAATATATTTTTTTTGGAAAAAACGTTTGGATTGACTAACAAATTGACAATGTTGTTAACCTTTTTTCTATTTTGGCAAATATGTATGTTTCACAACTTCCATGCTCTTCACCTTTTTAACTTTTGCCAGTGCCACACTTTCTCCTTCATAATCTTCAGCAGCAGCATCATCTTTCTCATCAAATTATTCTTCATCTTCACCTTCTTAATCTTCTTCTTAAACTTCTTGCTATTCATGTTTTTGTTTACATTACTCATATTGTTATTATTAAACTAATTAATCTTCTTCATATTCAAATTCTTCATCTTCTTCCTCTTCATCTTCTTCATCATATTCTTATTTGTGACAGAGATTCCTGTACTTGTAATCTGTAAAAGTATGAATTGTTCATCCTTCCGTTCTTGCTGTCACAAAAGATTTAAATTACAACAGTATTTGTCCATGTTCAGTTTAGCCTGCAGCAGCAGGCATTTTCCAGAGGCACCACGAGGAGGAACGGACTCACCCCCATACACTGCTTAGTCTTCGTCTGCTTAGAATTTAGAGCATATATTTTGCTCTTCATTTTGGTCTTATACTTCATGTTCTTCTGCTTTTTGATCTTTTGCTTATTGTTCTTCTGTCTCTTGTTCTGTATCTTGTAGTTTGTCTTAACCTTCTTTGTCCTGTTGGTGATCTTCTTCTGGGTAATCTTTTATTTTTTCTTTGTGATGGTGTTCAGGCTGGTTGGCTTCATGCTCGTCGTCCTTGTTGTCGTCATCTTCTTCTGGGTGGTCTTTAAGGTCGTCTAATTTCCGAGAAACAGCTGACGTTACTGGAACCCTGACGGGTATCAGATGGAGCAAGAGACAATGGAAGTAACGAGGACCAGCTGACTGTGCTGGACCCCGGACGGGTAGCAGAAGGAAAAGAGGCAATGTCACAACCGAGTACCAGCTGACGTTACTGTGACACGGTTACTAAGCAGGAGGTACCTGTGCTCCAAAGCACTACCAAGGACCAGCAGACGTTGGTGGAACTCGGATACGGAGATGGAGGCACCTAGGCCAAAGGCACTGGGGAGAACCAGTTGACG
Source organism: Oophaga sylvatica (assembly GCA_033576555.1). NCBI lineage: Eukaryota > Metazoa > Chordata > Amphibia > Anura > Dendrobatidae > Oophaga > Oophaga sylvatica. The sequence continues at coordinate 316,099,364 of JARQOD010000003.1, forward strand.
GTACTGGACCCCGGACGGGTAGAAGAACGCACCCATGAAAATGTAAGTTGACAGGACGCAAGCCGTCCGCAGTTACCGAATCACACAGTCCTACAGTGGGTGCTTGTCCTATTGTCACAATGGAAACCGCCTTTATTTACATATCCCACAGCACACATAGGAATCACCTAAACTGCAGGCACCATAGAGTCGGCTAACCCGAATGCAACACGACAGCACAACTTATTGGAGGATAATTGACGTTCACACTGCCAGGAAACAGCTGTCGTGCTGTAACCAGGCTGGCCAGGAGTCAGTACCCCTGCCAATTACTTACGAGCAACAAATGGCGGTGTTGTAGCCCAGGGAGTAGAGTTCAGGTGGTAGAAAGATGAACATAACAGGAGACATGGAAAACGTTGCCAAACAGTTATTTAATCTGAAAACGGACAGGCAAATTCAGGTGAGATCCATGCCTTGTTCATTTTCAGAAAAGTAAGCCGGTCTACATTCTCTGAGGATAGTCGCATGCGACGGTCTGTTACTACACCACCTGCAGCACTAAAGACACGCTCAGATAATACACTGGCAGCAGGGCAAGCCAGCACCTCCAATGCATACTGGCTAAGCTCTGGCCATGTATCCAACTTAGAGACCCAAAATTTGAAAGGGGAAGAGGCATCTGGGAGTACACTTAGAGGGAAAGCCAAGTAGTCTGTCACCATCTTACGGAAACGTTTCTTCCTGGTGACTGGAGCCGTCTCGGATGGTGTAGACCTTGCTGGCGCTGTCACAAAACTTTGCCACATTTGTAACATACAGTTCTTGCCCTGTGCAGAGGCGCTGCTTCTGCTCCCTCTTGTTGTAGAGGTGTCTACACTGCCTCGACGCACAGAGCTGCTTTGTAAAGCAGTAGCAGCAGCAGCAGCTTTCTCGGCTGGAATGTACAACAGTATGGATTGCACCAGTGTGTCTTGGTACTCCTGCATTTTACGGTCACGGTTCACCGGTGTGATGAGGGTTTGTAAGTTGTCCCGGTAGCGAGGGTCTAGGAGGGTGTACACCCAATAATCTGACGTGCTGAGAATGTGGGCGATGCGGCGGTCGTTTCTCAGGCACTGAAGCATGAAATCAACCATGTGCTGCAGACTCCCAACTGGCCAACAAAGGCTGTCCTCTGGAAGAGGCGTCATCTCTGCCTCCTCTGCATCACCCCACCCTCGCTCTACATACTGACTAGAGCGTTGTGTACCTCCCTCTGTAGGGATTTCTTCCTCCTCCATTGACTCCTCCTCCTCCTCATCCTCCTCACAAAGTGAGCCCTGCCCAGCCCTTTGTGAGGAACCACGTTGCGCTGACTGTCCTGAAGGTAATTGAATTTGTGACTCCTCATCCTCCACCTCTTCCAAAACCTCTTCCTTTAGTGCTTTCAGTGATTTCTGAAGCAGGCAGAAAAGGGGGACAGTCATGCTGACTAGTGCATCATCTGCACTCGCCATCCGCGTTGAGACATCAAACGCACGCAAAACATGGCAGATGTCCTTCATAGAGGCCCACTCAGTAGTGGTGAAGTGTTAACGGCGCAAATTGCGAGTTGATTGCGCCTGTTGCAGCTGATACTCCATTACTGCTGGCTGCTGCTCACACAACCGCTCCAACATATGTAACGTGGAATTCCACCTGGTGGGTACGTCACATATGATGCGATGTTCAGGAATGCGAAATCTGACTTGCAGAGCTGCAATGCGCGATCTGGCCATGCTGGAACGTCGCAAGTGAGCGCACTCTAGGTGGACCTTGTGCAGCAGTGCATCAAGATCCGGATAGTCCCTCAAAAAACTCTGCACGACCAAGTTGAGCACATGTGCCAGACATGGTATGTGAGTGAGGTTGCCAAGGCCCAGAGCTGCCACCAGATTTCGGCCATTGTCACACACTACCAAGCCTGGCTGGAGATTAGCTGACAAAAACCACACGTCGCTCTCCTGCTTGATGGCATCCCAGAGCTCCTGCGCTGTGTGGCTTCGATTCCCCATGGAAATTAATTTCAGGACGGCCTGTTGACGTTTGGCCACGGCTGTGCTCATATCGGTCGCAACAGGTAAGCGTTCACGGGTCCATGTGGAGGTATACCGTGACGGCTCGTGCAGCGATGATTCTGAGGAACTGGAGTAGGAGGAGGAATCAATGTGTACAGACTGGATTCCTGCAATCCTTGGAGTTGGCAGAACACGTACAGCGCCACTGGCAAGATCTGTACCCGGCTCCACAACATTGACCCAATGGGCAGTGAGGGAAAGGTATCGTCCCTGGCCATGGGTACTGGTCCACGCATCGGTGGTCAGGTGGACCCTGCTACTGACGGCGTTTAGTAGCGCATGTTTAATGTTTCCCTCGACATGTTTTTGCAGAGCAGGGACAGCTTGCCTGCTGAAATAAAATTGGCTTGGCACATTATATTGTGGGACTGCCAATGCCATAAAGTTCCTGAAACTGTCAGTCTCCACCAGCCTGAATGACAGCATTTCAAGGGACAGGAGTTTTGCAATGCCAGCATTCAGAGCCTGTGCTCGTGGATGGTTTGCCGAGTATGGCCGTCTTTTATCCCATGCCTGTGGTACCGATGGCTGTTTTTTGTTCTGGGAGTGTGACGATGACTGTGAACTTGCTGCTGTGGGTGGAATAACAGTTTGTCTATGGACAACAGTGACCAAGGTTCTTCCATGGAGATCCTGTGAGGAAGCCGAACCAGGTGTGTGTGAGCTGGAGGTAGAGGCTCGAACACGACCTGAAGATGTAGGTGCTGCTGTAGGTTGGCCTACATCTCCAGTGTGTCTTTGTAACTCAGCTACGTGCTTTGTCCGTACATGTTTCCACATATTTGTGGTATTCAGGTTACTGATATTTTTACCTCTTTTAACTTTTTGCTTACACAGCTTGCATTGAACATAGCAAATATCATCTACAAGTCTGTCAAAAAAGGACCACGCAGTGCAAGTCATGGGAGCGCCAATTTTGACATTTCTAAGAGAACTGCTCCCAACAGGTGCCAAACTGGAGGCTACAGGCAAGCGAGTCTGCAGCCTACCTCTCCCTCCTCTTTGTACCGTTGGGACAATCTCTTCCTCAGAGCTGCTCCCACCACCTTCCTGTTGCTCACGCCATGTTGGGTCTCGGACTTCATCATCTCCACTACCCTCTTCCAACACCTGCTGCTGTTGGATGGTCTGGGCAGCACCATGCTCCACAAAACCTGGCACCTGAGTCTCATCATCATCATAAGATGCGTTCTGCGGTGTGCTGTCCATCGGCACTGGCTCACCCGCCTCTTCAGATTGAGAGAGACACAGCTGTTGCGCATCACTGCATACTCCCTCTTCTTCAAATTGCAGAATGCTGCTTGCCTGTGCCCGTGTTTGCGAGCCAACAGATTCTGAGAACAGAAGCAGAGACTCAGCTGGCTCCTGTACAGAACTCTCTGACTGCCTGGGCAATTTGACAGGCGGTGAACAGACAGATGGTTGCTCAACAGTGTTGTGTTCCTGAGAGGAGGTGGAAGGAATTGAAGTCGATGCATTGGCTGCCATCCAACCAACAACGGCTTCAATTTGTTCTTCCCGCAGCAGGGGGGCACGCCGAGCTCCTACCAAAGTGCGCATAAAGGAACGCTCATGGGTAAAACTGGTGGATGCTGTGTCACTGAGGGCGGCAGCAGCCACAGAATCCCCACGTCCTCTCCCTGCTGAAACTCCACGGCCACGACCACGTGCCTTACTCACTGACTTCTTCATCTTGGTAGATTGATAAAGAAAGTCAGAAAAGTTATAAGGCCTAAGTGTGGTTATTACGCAGAGACTGAAGTGAACACTGAAACACAACTGTTCACAATCTGTGAAAGGCTACTCCTTTGTCTACTTCTATAGTGTTTGCAACCAATGTATTGGATACGGGTGGAAGCGCGTCACACTAATAGATTATATTTTAAATGGAATGGAGCAGAACCAATTGGAGATAAATGAAAAGGATGAGGCACTGAGACACGCTCAGCAGAGTACAAGCAGCAGCGCTTGAACAAGTAACTGGAGCGTGATGTGCACTCAAAAAATAAAAAACACAGACTGAAGTGAACACTGAAACACAACTGTTCACAATCTGTGAAAGGCTACTCCTTTGTCTACTTCTATAGTGTTTGCAACCAATGTATTGGATACGGATGGAAGCGCGTCACACTAATAGATTATATTTTAAATGGAATGGAGCAGAACCAATTGGAGATAAATGAAAAGGATGAGGCACTGAGACACGCTCAGCAGAGTACAAGCAGCAGTGCTTGAACAAGTAACTGGAGCGTGATGTGCACTCAAAAAATAAAAAACACAGACTGAAGTGAACACTGAAACACAACTGTTCACAATCTGTGAAAGGCTACTCCTTTGTCTACTTCTATAGTGTTTGCAACCAATGTATTGGATACGGATGGAAGCGCGTCACACTAATAGTTAAATTGCATGGAGCTGCAAGAATTACACTGAAGAAAAAAAAAAGAGTCTGTGAGTGACACGTGCAGATGCCTACAGACAGCGTTGCATGCAGAGCAAAATGCAGCGTCACACACCTTGCAGAGCTGTTAAAACAACACTGCAGGCAAAAGGAAGCTTTACACAGCGGTTGGTGCTAGCCTGCCTACAGCACAGTACACTAAATCGCAATCTCTAACTGTCCCTCAGAGTCAGCACAGCAGCGTTCTGTCCCTTACTGAATTCACAGCACAGTGACGCTAAAATGGCGGCGGCGCCTTTTATAGTGCATTCTGACATCATTTCAGCATCCAATCACAGCCATGCCATTAGTTAACATGACCGCAGCAGTACAGGATGTGCCCACACTTCTTAGGATTCCTCATTGGCTGACTAAAATCACATTGCCTCTCAAAGAATTATGGGAACTTCCGATTCCGGTATACGATATATGGAAAATATCGAAACTAAGTATCGAAAGGCCGATAGAGCTAATATCGGCCGATACCCGATACTTGCGGTATCGTATCGCTCAACACTACCTATGAGGAAATTGTTTGTCCCAGACCAGTGGAAAAAGAGTGTGATGTCTGAGATTCATTGTTCCTCGTTGGCCGGTCATCCCGGAATTTTTGGTACCAGAGACTTGGTGAGTCGGTCCTTTTGGTGGCCTACTTTGTCTCGTGACGTCAGGGAATTTGTGCAGTCCTGTGCGACTTGCTCTCACTCCAAGCCTTGCTCTCGCTCTAGTGGTTTGTTGATGCCATTGTCTGTGCCCAAGAGACCATGGACCCATAGCTCTATCGGCCTTTCGATACTTAGTTTCGATATTTTCCATATATCGTATACCGGAATCGGAAGTTCCCATAATTCTTTGAGAGGCAATGTGATTTTAGTCAGCCAATGAGGAATCCTAAGAAGTGTGGGCACATCCTGTACTGCTGCGGTCATGTTAACTAATGGCATGGCTGTGATTGGATGCTGAAATGATGTCAGAATGCACTATAAAAGGCGCCGCCGCCATTTTAGCGTCACTGTGCTGTGAATTCAGTAAGGGACAGAACGCTGCTGTGCTGACTCTGAGGGACAGTTAGAGATTGCGATTTAGTGTACTGTGCTGTAGGCAGGCTAGCACCAACCGCTGTGTAAAGCTTCCTTTTGCCTGCAGTGTTGTTTTAACAGCTCTGCAAGGTGTGTGTGAGTGCAGGTGACGCTGCATTTTGCTCTGCATGCAACGCTGTCTGTAGGCATCTGCAAGTGTCACTCACAGACTCTTTTTTTTTTCTTCAGTGTAATTCTTGCAGCTCCATGCAATTTAACTATTAGTGTGACGCGCTTCCATCCGTATCCAATACATTGGTTGCAAACACTATAGAAGTAGACAAAGGAGTAGCCTTTCACAGATTGTGAACAGTTGTGTTTCAGTGTTCACTTCAGTCTGTGTTTTTTATTTTTTGAGTGCACATCACGCTCCAGTTACTTGTTCAAGCACTGCTGCTTACACTCTGCTGAGCGTGTCTCAGTGCCTCATCCTTTTCATTTATCTCCAATTGGTTCTGCTCCAATCCATTTAAAATATAATCTATTAGTGTGACGCGCTTCCATCCGTATCCAATACATTGGTTGCAAACACTATAGAAGTAGACAAAGGAGTAGCCTTTCACAGATTGTGAACAGTTGTGTTTCAGTGTTCACTTCAGTCTGTGTTTTTTATTTTTTGAGTGCACATCACGCTCCAGTTACTTGTTCAAGCACTGCTGCTTGTACTCTGCTGAGCGTGTCTCAGTGCCTCATCCTTTTCATTTATCTCCAATTGGTTCTGCTCCATTCCATTTAAAATATAATCTATTAGTGTGACGCGCTTCCATCCGTATCCAATACATTGGTTGCAAACACTATAGAAGTAGACAAAGGAGTAGCCTTTCACAGATTGTGAACAGTTGTGTTTCAGTGTTCACTTCAGTCTGTGTTTTTTATTTTTTGAGTGCACATCACGCTCCAGTTACTTGTTCAAGCGCTGCTGCTTGTACTCTGCTGAGCGTGTCTCAGTGCCTCATCCTTTTCATTTATCTCCAATTGGTTCTGCTCCATTCCATTTAAAATATAATCTATTAGTGTGACGCGCTTCCACCCGTATCCAATACATTGGTTGCAAACACTATAGAAGTAGACAAAGGAGTAGCCTTTCACAGATTGTGAACAGTTGTGTTTCAGTGTTCACTTCAGTCTCTGCGTAATAACCACACTTAGGCCTTATAACTTTTCTGACTTTCTTTATCAATCTACCAAGATGAAGAAGTCAGTGAGTAAGGCACGTGGTCGTGGCCGTGGAGTTTCAGCAGGGAGAGGACGTGGGGATTCTGTGGCTGCTGCCGCCCTCAGTGACACAGCATCCACCAGTTTTACCCATGAGCGTTCCTTTATGCGCACTTTGGTAGGAGCTCGGCGTGCCCCCCTGCTGCGGGAAGAACAAATTGAAGCCGTTGTTGGTTGGATGGCAGCCAATGCATCGACTTCAATTCCTTCCACCTCCTCTCAGGAACACAACACTGTTGAGCAACCATCTGTCTGTTCACCGCCTGTCAAATTGCCCAGGCAGTCAGAGAGTTCTGTACAGGAGCCAGCTGAGTCTCTGCTTCTGTTCTCAGAATCTGTTGGCTCGCAAACACGGGCACAGGCAAGCAGCATTCTGCAATTTGAAGAAGAGGGAGTATGCAGTGATGCGCAACAGCTGTGTCTCTCTCAATCTGAAGAGGCGGGTGAGCCAGTGCTGATGGACAACACACCGCAGAACGCATCTTATGATGATGATGAGACTCAGGTGCCAGGTTTTGTGGAGCATGGTGCTGCCCAGACCATCCAACAGCAGCAGGTGTTGGAAGAGGGTAGTGGAGATGATGAAGTCCGAGACCCAACATGGCGTGAGCAACAGGAAGGTGGTGGGAGCAGCTCTGAGGAAGAGATTGTCCCAACGGTACAAAGAGGAGGGAGAGGTAGGCTGCAGACTCGCTTGCCTGTAGCCTCCAGTTTGGCACCTGTTGGGAGCAGTTCTCTTAGAAATGTCAAAATTGGCGCTCCCATGACTTGCACTGCGTGGTCCTTTTTTGACAGACTTGTAGATGATATTTGCTATGTTCAATGCAAGCTGTGTAAGCAAAAAGTTAAAAGAGGTAAAAATATCAGTAACCTGAATACCACAAATATGTGGAAACATGTACGGACAAAGCACGTAGCTGAGTTACAAAGACACACTGGAGATGTAGGCCAACCTACAGCAGCACCTACATCTTCAGGTCGTGTTCGAGCCTCTACCTCCAGCTCACACACACCTGGTTCGGCTTCCTCACAGGATCTCCATGGAAGAACCTTGGTCACTGTTGTCCATAGACAAACTGTTATTCCACCCACAGCAGCAAGTTCACAGTCATCGTCACACTCCCAGAACAAAAAACAGCCATCGGTACCACAGGCATGGGATAAAAGACGGCCATACTCGGCAAACCATCCACGAGCACAGGCTCTGAATGCTGGCATTGCAAAACTCCTGTCCCTTGAAATGCTGTCATTCAGGCTGGTGGAGACTGACAGTTTCAGGAACTTTATGGCATTGGCAGTCCCACAATATAATGTGCCAAGCCGATTTTATTTCAGCAGGCAAGCTGTCCCTGCTCTGCAAAAACATGTCGAGGGAAACATTAAACATGCGCTACTAAACGCCGTCAGTAGCAGGGTCCACCTGACCACCGATGCGTGGACCAGTACCCATGGCCAGGGACGATACCTTTCCCTCACTGCCCATTGGGTCAATGTTGTGGAGCCGGGTACAGATCTTGCCAGTGGCGCTGTACGTGTTCTGCCAACTCCAAGGATTGCAGGAATCCAGTCTGTACACATTGATTCCTCCTCCTACTCCAGTTCCTCAGAATCATCGCTGCACGAGCCGTCACGGTATACCTCCACATGGACCCGTGAACGCTTACCTGTTGCGACCGATATGAGCACAGCCGTGGCCAAACGTCAACAGGCCGTCCTGAAATTAATTTCCATGGGGAATCGAAGCCACACAGCGCAGGAGCTCTGGGATGCCATCAAGCAGGAGAGCGACGTGTGGTTTTTGTCAGCTAATCTCCAGCCAGGCTTGGTAGTGTGTGACAATGGCCGAAATCTGGTGGCAGCTCTGGGCCTTGGCAACCTCACTCACATACCATGTCTGGCACATGTGCTCAACTTGGTCGTGCAGAGTTTTTTGAGGGACTATCCGGATCTTGATGCACTGCTGCACAAGGTCCGCCTAGAGTGCGCTCACTTGCGACGTTCCAGCATGGCCAGATCGCGCATTGCAGCTCTGTAAGTCAGATTTCGGATTCCTGAACATCGCATCATATGTGACGTACCCACCAGGTGGAATTCCACGTTACATATGTTGGAGCGGTTGTGTGAGCAGCAGCCAGCAGTAATGGAGTATCAGCTGCAACAGGCGCAATCAACTCGCAATTTGCGCCGTTCACACTTCACCACTACTGAGTGGGCCTCTATGAAGGACATCTGCGACGTTTTGCGTGCGTTTGATGTCTCAACGCGGATGGCGAGTGCAGATGATGCACTAGTCAGCATGACTGTCCCCCTTATCTGCCTGCTTCAGAAATCACTGAAAGCACTAAAGGAAGAGGTTTTGGAAGAGGTGGAGGATGAGGAGTCACAAATTCAATTACCTTCAGGACAGTCAGCGCAACGTGGTTCCTCACAAAGGGCTGGGCAGGGCTCACTTTGTGAGGAGGATGAGGAGGAGGAGGAGTCAATGGAGGAGGAAGAAATCCCTACAGAGGGAGGTACACAACGCTCTAGTCAGTATGTAGAGCGAGGGTGGGGTGATGCAGAGGAGGCAGAGATGACGCCTCTTCCAGAGGACAGCCTTTGTTGGTGTCATGTGTGCATTGCCACGAAGATCG
>JARQOD010000003.1:316108908-316153323 GCA_033576555.1 Oophaga sylvatica
CTGGACAGTAGCTAGCTACACTATCTGACTGATATACAAATATACAACCACGTAACTAACCAGCTAAAATCTTGCTGTTAACAGTGCCAGCGTCAGGAGCAGCCTCTCTGCGCTGGTACAGTGTCAAAATGGCGCTAAAATAATATGTCCCTTATTTATATGGAAAGGGAGATGTGATTTCAGCAGCCAATGACACAATCCGTTGTGTCAGGACATTGTGGGTGTTTCCTACACCCTGATTGGCTAGCCGCAATGGGCACACATAAAGTTAGGAAAAAAAAATGACTGATTACAAGAACGCCGTGCCTCTGAGCTCTGCAAACACCCTCCACTCATCAAACACGTGTGAAACGCTCATAATACACCACCATTATCGTTGCTAAAGTGCTGAAAATATTTTTGTGGCAACGCAAAATTATTTTCCCGCAATTTTACCGAATGTTACAGATTTTTCCCAGTTTTGTAAAATTTTGCTCGTGTTTCCGATCACGAAACCGAATGTGCCATATTTGTGCCTAATTTATGTTTGACGATCGTTTTCCGAACAAATTCGCTCATCACTAGTCAAGAACTACAGGAAATGTCTGACCTCTGTAATTGCAAACAAAGATTTCTGTACCCATTATTAAGTGCTGTTTTTCTATTGTATCAAATACTTATTTCATGCAATAAAATGCAATTTAATTATGTAAAAATCATACATTGTGATTTTCTGGATTTTTTTCAATATTCTGCCTCTCACAGTTGAAGTGTACCTACAATAAAAATTACAGACCTTTCCATTCTTTGTCGGTGGGAAAGAAATGTAAAATCGGCCGTGTATTAAATACTTATTTTCCCCACTGTATATAAATATAAATTCCAATTATGGCCCAAATGTCAATAGCTATAGGCACTTCCACATAAATACCAAACAAAACCTACAAGATAAAGGAAGCGAATCCCCAATATAAATTATCGTATATACTCGAGTATAAGCCGAGATTTTCAGCCCATTTTTTAGGGCTGAAAGTCCCCCTCTCGGCTTATACTCGAGTCATATACAGGGGGAGGCGGAGCGCAGCTGTTCTATATACTCACCCCTCCATCGGCGCAGTCTCTGCAGCCCCTGCTCTTCTCCCATGGTCTCCGCCGCCAGTGTTCAGCGGTCAGGTGGTAGCGCTCATTAAAGTCATGAATATGCACATATTCATGACTTTAATGAGTGGTACCACGTGAACGCTGAACACTGGCGCCGGAGACCGTGGGAGAAGAGCAGGGCAGAGTCGCGCCGGCGGAAGGGTGAGTATAAGCGATATTTACCTGTCCCGTTCCACTGCTGCTTGCTGCTGTGTCCTCGGGTCCTCTTGCTGCAATGTTCAGGCAGAGGGCGCGATGATGTGTTACTGCGCGCCGTGCCCTCTGCCTGATCATTCACTGCTGGAGGACCCGGAAGACAGCGGGCGCTCAGCGGTGGAATGGGTGACAGGTAAATATCGCAGGTGCCGGAACCCTGAGCGAGCGGTGACACTAGCGCCTGTCCCCCATAGCGCGCCGGTGTCCCCGCCTGCTCAGGACACCAGCAAATGGCCCCCAGTGATGAGAGGTGCGTATGTCTTTTTATTTTGTTGTCGCAGCAGCTGCGGCAGCATAAGGGGCCTATTCAATGCAGCATCTATGGGGGCATAATACCTGGGGCATCTATGGGGGCATAATACATGGGGCATCTATGGGGGCATAATCTATGGAGCATCTATGGAGGCATAATCTATGGAGCATCTATGGGGCATAATCTAAGGAGAATCTATGGGGGCATAATCTAAGGAGCATCTATGGGGGCATAATCTATGGAGCATCTATGGTGGCATAATCTGTCGAGCATCTATGGGGGCATAATCTATGGAGCATCTATGGGGGCATAATCTATGGAGCATCTATGGGGGCATAATCTATGGAGCATCTATGGGGGCATACTCTATGGAGCATCTATGGTGGCATAATCTATGGGGGCACATTCTATGGAGCATCTATGGGGGCATAATACATGGTTCATCTATGGGGGCATAATCTAAGGAGCATCTATGGGGGCACAATCTATGCAGCATCTATGGGGGCACAATCTATGGAGCATCTCTGGGGGCACAATCTATGGAGCATCTATGGGGGCACAATCTATGGAGCATCTATGGGGCACAATACATGGGCAGCATATGGGGCACAATACATGGGCAGCATATGGGGCACAATCCATGGAGCATCTTGTGGGGCATAATACATGGGGCAGCATATGGGGCACAATACATGGAGCATCTTGTGGGGCATAATACATGGGGCAGCATATGGGGCATAATCTCATTTTCCACCCTAGGCTTATACTCGAGTCGATAAGTTTTCCCAGTTTTTTGTGGCAAAATTAGGGGGGTCGGCTTATACTCGGGTCAGCTTATACTCGAGTATATGCAGTAAATAACACCTTTATTTATTCAAGAAAAGACAATAGACCCACATGATGAAAACAGAAAAAAAATTAGAGTTGCTAAGTCATTCAGAAATATACAAAAGAACTTTCTGGAAAAGAAAAATATACCCATAAAGTGCCATAATAACACATACAAAAGAATGCACTGTAAGGAATGAACAAAATAGTACTAATATATGAATCAAACAAAAGAGGGGGAGCTCTAATAGTCATACTGAAAAAGTGCAAATGCAAAACAGTGGACGAGTTAATTAAAGAGCCAAATGATCTAATATATAAAGCTGAATGTATGTATGTGTGTATGTATGTGGGTATGTTTGTCCGGGATTGGAATCCGCACCGTCGCACTTACGGGCATGAAATTTTGCACGCCCGCACGTCTCGACCCCGAAAACATCCTAGGCTATGTTTTGAATCGAAATTTTAACCCCGCGCGTTCCAAATCGCCAAACAATTTTGGCCCTATCTACATAATGGGGAGAAAGCTGAATGCTTGTGTGTATGTCCGGCATAGGAATCTGCATTTACGGGCATGAAATTTTGCACACCCGCACGTCTCGACCCCGGGAGCGTCATAGGCTAGGTTTTGAGTCTAAATTTTAACCCCGCGCATTCCAAATCGCCAAATAATTTTGGCCCGGGATAGGAATCTGCACCGTTGTACTTACGGGCATGAAATTTTGCATGCCCGCACATCTCAACCCCAGGAGCATCATAGGCTATGTGTTGAATGGAAATTTTAACCCCCGCACGTTTTGGTGTGTGATTTTTATGTGCAGAATAAATTTTTGTTAACATAGTCTATTTTGTTACTACTAACAGCAGTTATTAATTAACCCGGGCGAAGCGGGTACTACAGCTAGTCAAAAATAAAGTGCTGTGCCTAATATTGATTGCTATATAATAATAAATAATAAATTCATGGTACCAAGTGGTCAATACATGAGGTGTGAGAGTAAAGTGCATAAAAGCATAATAAATTACTTGTATTCCAAAAACTGTTTGGTCATAAAAATACAAATAAACTGCTGTGTAGTTCATATATAGTCCCTCTGAAGCTGGGTGTCCATTTGGGACCCAGACTCTCTGCCACTATTCACACCAGGTAGGTTTTATCGTTAGAGAGTGTAGTTACTGTCTCAAATGGGTACACCTTGCCGTGGTGGGATAGCTTTATACTTTTTTGATCAAAACAGTGTTTACTAAGTACCCTATGTTAATTATTTAAAGCACTTGCTTTTTTACTTATTTATTTTCATTAGGGTATATACACACATTGCTTTTTCCTTTTTGTTTTGATTGCTTTTATGGCCAGTGTGAACATGCTTTTACATCATGCATGTCATTCAAGTCTACTTCAGTTCAGTTTTTTTGCTTTTCTTTAGTATTTTTGTATTCAGTACAAATAGGATGTGGCCTCCTTTCAAATAAAGTGCTGTGCCTAATATTGCTTCTCATACTTAGTAAATTAATAGAACCGAGTGGTTATTAAATAAGGTATGATAATAACGTGCATACAGGTAAAGCTCAATTAGCTATGTGTTGAAGCTTTTTAGCCAAAGAGAGAGAAAATAAAATGCAAATACTTGCTCATCATGTCAGTGTAAGTTCATAGGACCAGGTAGCATTCAAAGACTGAAGACACATGAAAAGCACATACAAAATTATCAGGCATATCCAAACAAATGTGTAAGAAGATCAAAAGGATATATAAAACCTGAATGACAGAATCACAAGACCCAAAAGCGCATTTCACATGTAGCTTCTTTGGTTTTATTTTTTGGGAGGCCAATAAATTAAAGAGTAAACCCTAAGGATATGAGAAATGGGCAGGATATTAATCAAGATGCAAATTTATGCTCATATTGAAGTGCACACATTAAGGTTAATAAAGTGTGCATACCGATATGTAAATATGAAGATTATACAAAAACAATGCATAAATAAATTAAGGTATCAACCACTGAGGACTCTCAAGTCTAAATATTTTTCTAAATAAATTAAAACACATGAATCACAAAATATCACCCGTAAATAAAGAAATATGATATAATGGTTAAAAATAAACCTAAACCGCAAAATAATCTATATAGAGGATGATTGAAGCTATAGTATTCAATATATCAATCCCAAAACATGGAATCTAAAGCAGTCTAGAGGACTGCATGTGAAGAAAACCCCATATGTATCACTGGTCAAGCCAGCTTCATCAGGGGATGGGAAATGAAAGACAAGGAGATGATATGATCTATATATATATATATATATGTATAGAGAGAGAGAATATTATTAAGACATAATAGGTCACCAGTAGTGTAGCACATGCAGAATCCCAATAGGTACCAGTCAAGGCAATCGCAACCAGCAGCAGCTGATGCTGCATAAAGACTGGCTTCCATAAACCAGCCATATGAGATTCCCGTAGGATTTTGGAGAATGCTGGATTGAGATTCATCTGTACTGGTAAAATTTTAGCACTTGAACATTCTTAGTGAAGACCTGAATGTGGTTATAGAATTTGAAAGTGGCAATGCTATGTAGAGGCCTTCACAAGGGAATGTTGCATCGGCCTGTTCCTGGTGTTATGGTGTAGGATGGCATAATGTACAATAGCCAAACCACTCTAGTTTTTATTACAGGTAACAGCTAATTTGTATATTGATTTGATGGTGGAACCAGTGGTATAGCCATTTCAGCAACGTGTCCCAGTAGCAGTTTTTCTACAAAGCAACACCAGGCCAATTGTTGATCGTGCTACTATGGCCTACATTATCTCCGAACTTGTCTCCCAAACACATCTGGGACCTCATTGATTGGTAATTGTAATGCCCACAGGTGGCACACGTGGTTTGTGGACCCATTGTGCCACAGAGCCAGGCCTGACTAGGAAGGGGCGTAGCTAAGCAGCTACTTATTATTCACTGGTGCCCTGATGGTGGAGACAAACTGGGCTGCAGGTAGCCACCAGGTACCACTCCTTAGCAGAACCAGGTACTGCAGCTGCTGACCCCTGGGGTCAGGTTCGTTGACACTGATTAAGGATTAGGGCTCCGTTCAGACTAATGAGTTTTGGATTTTCTACAAAATGGTTACTGACACGGATTCAGGCTTCGTTCAGACTCGGATGATTCGGAGACTGGTTTCAGTAGCCCGGATAGAAACAGAATGGTGGACAAAGTTTCAGGTACTGTCATAACACAGACCAGGGGAGCATGTTCAGGCTGTAGCCGCACACGGACCAGGTTAGTGGTCTCAGGCACTGGCCATACTAGGGATTCAAATTCAGGACACTAGCCACAACAGGACCAGGGGACCTCACAACTCATTAATAGGAGAAACTACACACTAATGAATATTAGAGCCCCCCTAAAAAGTCCATGGGAGACGCACATTGGGGTTGCATGCACCGTGTCCTAAAGTGGTGACTATGGGTAAGAGCATTTTCTAACACGATTTAGGCTATATTCGTTCCCATAAAGTGATATATATATATATATATATATATATATATATATATATATATATATATATAGTACAGACCAAAAGTTTGGACACACCTTCTCATTCAAAGATTTTTCTGTATTTTCATGACTATGAAAATTGTAGAATCACACTGAAGGCATCAAAACTATGAATTAACACATGTGGAATTATACATTACACTTTACAAAAAAGTGTGAAACAACTGAAAATATGTCTTATATTCTAGGTTCTTCAAAGTAGCCACCTTTTGTTTTGAATACTGCTTTGCACACAGAAAAGGTGAATGGATGGACTCTACATGCCTGGTTCCCACCGTGAAGAATG
Organism: Oophaga sylvatica; assembly: GCA_033576555.1. Classification (NCBI taxonomy): domain Eukaryota; kingdom Metazoa; phylum Chordata; class Amphibia; order Anura; family Dendrobatidae; genus Oophaga; species Oophaga sylvatica. The sequence continues at coordinate 316,115,174 of JARQOD010000003.1, forward strand.
GAGGAGGTGGTGTGATGGTGTGGGGGTGCTTTGCTGGTGACACTGTTGGGGATTATTCAAAATTGAAGTGGTGAGCGGTCCAGCTAACCCCAAACCATCTGATTGGGTTCAGGTCTGGTGAGTGTGGAGGCCAGGTCAACTGGCGTAGCACCCAACACTCTCTTCTTGGTCAAATAGCCCTTACACAGCCTGGAGGTGTGTTTGGGGTCATTGTCCTGTTGAAAAATAAATGATGGTCCATCTAAACGCAAACCAGATGGAATAGCATGCTGCTGCAAGTTGCTGTGGTAGCCATTCTGGTTCAGTATGTCTTCAATTTTGAATAAATCCCCAACAGTGTCACCAGCAAAGCACCCCCACATCATCACACCACCTCCTCCATGCTTCACGGTGGGAACCAGGCATGTAGAGTCCATCCGTTCACCTTTTCTGCGTGCAAAGCAGTAATCAAAGCAAAAGGTGGCTACTTTGAAGAACCTAGAATACAAGACATATTTTCAGTTGTTTCACACTTTTTGTAAAGTGTAATGTATAATTCTACATGTGATAATTCATAGTTTTGATGCCTTCAGTGTGATTCTACAATTTTCAGTCATGAAAATACAGAAAAATCTTTGAATGAGAAGGTGTGTCTAAACTTTTGGTGTACTGCATATATAGATTTTTTTCTCGCTGTCTCCTTTGTTCTACATTCTTTACATGATTTACTATTATTATTTCTTTTTATTACCGTACTTAAACTTGTGTATTTTGAGACACTGAGGATCTTTATCTCCACTGAGTCTGGTATCCATATGGGAACATCTATAGATTCTATGCACTTGCACTTTAGTTTAATTTTGCTGCTATACTCCGCTCTTCCTATCCACTTAAATAGAGGTGGACTCTGCGTTTTACACCTGTGATATCAACTATCCAATTTTGTCTCTAATTTGATTATTCCTACTTTTTATCTGTTGTGTTTTATGTTTTCTGAATAAACTATGAAATAATTTTACTTTGGGACTTTTTGTGCTCTTTTTCTTTGTGTGTGCACACACTAATGAATAGTTTCTTTGGCGACTGTCTAAGGAGGAGGGAGTTTATTATACAAGATGCCTCCCAGCTATTGTCTTCGAGGCATCGTGCAGATGTACCCTGATACTAAATACTTTCCAGCCATTCAATGGGGGCATTTTAGTATGTGCTCATGCTGCCCCTTTATGAACAGGGGAGCAATCACATGCACACACTAGCCGTACTGCCAGGAAGTGCGGCGTGCACAAGCAGAAGATATACCAGTTGAAGAGGACCACAATGCGGGCCGGAGCAGTGAGTATGCCAGCGTCCCTGCGTGGAGTGGGAAGAAGAACCATGCCGGAGCACTGGCATTAGAGTTACAGTAATGCAGAGGGAGCTGCCAGCAGTGGATCTTGATGATTTTCCTAAATGCATAATGCAGAATATTCCTCTGACAACCATTGATACATTGCACATGGCTCTCAGACTGCATACTAAATAAAATGAGATGTTTTGAAAATTTTGTTTCTATTTCTTCATCATTTGCATATCAGTGTCATGTCTATCATCCTGTGGTTTCCATAATTTGACAATATTTCCTTTTTGCTGTTGGAATTCCATTGTGTTTTTGTTAGTGTTTTTTCTCATTGACACCATTCTTACGCATTAGTAGTCCTCCTTAGCCCCTGAGCACAAAAGTATGTGGTACCATTGCTTTATCTGTAGTCTTATTTATGGTAAAGTAGAAGACTTTATTTTAATGTTCCATCATTTGGTATATTGCCAGTTTGTGCTTAGATTTATCTATACTGTAGGGAGGAATCCTTGTGCTTGTCAGCATCTGCTTCGGATCAGTACTTTGCTGTTGCCAGATATGCATATCTTCTGATTCTGCTTGTTTTTTTGTTTGGATGGGAAAATTCTGATTATTTATTCAGGTGCAACTACAGTCTTTTAATTTCAGATTTTCCCATATACTTGGAACATGTCAGTAACTGTAGGTCATAAAAAAAGAAATGTTACTGTCCCAGACACAACTGTTTAGTTAGCTTCTTCCTGCACAGCTGTAAATTCCCTCGAATAAATAGCTTTTTGTGTTTTATTAAGATTAAAAGAACCATGACGTGGAGGAAGGATAATTGAAAATTGGCAAGCAGAGCAAATGTGTTTCATCCAGAGGAAAATCTTACTTAGCAGCCATTCCATTAAATAAGTCACTAACAAAATCTGTATAATAGCAGATAACAATCATAATGAAACTGATCAGGGCTAATTCAATTTGTGAAAGGCTCAGGCCTAGAAGAGCAGGTCGGACAAGTTCAGCATTTTATTATACTAGAATCGGTCAGAAAGGAATTACAAGACCAGAACACGTACCAGAGGTTATCGGAAAAAGAGCAGAATGACTCTATAGCAGGGCCAAGACAAAAGGTAGGCAAAGTAATTGGTCACCTTGGGTGTACTCAAATGGGAGGGCCACAATTTATGTATTTCTAAAAAAAAAATGGGTAAATCATTGTATTCCTTATATTCAACGCAAAGAATAAATATTAATTAATATTAAACGTAAAAATATATAAAAGTTTAAATCACCCCACTGTTCACCAGTTCAAAAATATATAGTTACATTGGTTGAAAAAAGACCTAGGTCCATCAAGTTCAACATTTTTTTCAATGAAGAAAAAAATTATTTGGTAAAGTCATTGTTGCCACCCATAATCAATGCTATAAAAATAAAACCCAAAAGGCAATGGTGGTTCCTTCACCATTGTAGTAAAGGGCAGTTGGTTGGCGGAAAGGTGGGGGGGATTAGTGTGCCGCACTGTGGACCAAAAAGGCAACAAAATTTTGGTGCAAATTTCTGGTACAAAGTATGCCAACTAACGGGTGGTATATACTTAGGCTAAGTTCACACCAGGCTTTTTTTCAGCATTATTTTCTACAGCAAAACCTAATGTCTTGGCACTAAAGAAGCTACAGAAAAATGCATGTTTTCCTTGTATTTTGTTGCTTTTTTAGCATGCTAGATTTGTCTCTTGTGCATGCTGATAAAGTTTAGTGTTGAAAAAAAAGTACAGTTCTATATTTTGCACAAAAAAAACCAGAGCAAAACATGATACCTGCGTGTTTGGTGCGTTTTTTCACTAGCCATTCATTTCAATGGGTGAAAAACGCTGAAAAAGCGCTGAAAGTAGTGACATGCTCTATTGTGCAAAAAACCATGCAAAGCACAAAATCCTAATGACAAAAAAACCAAGGTGTGTGCATGAGATTTCTGAAATCTCTTAAGGGTATGCCACACTAAACGAGATCGCTAACGAGATCGCTAACGATATCGCTAATACGTCACTATTTAGCGATCTCGTTAGTGACCTCGTTGTGTGTGGCATGTAGCAACGATGTGGCCCCTGCTGTGATGTCGCTGATCGTTCACTAGCGTTCTGGACCGTTTTTTGATCGTTGGCGTCCCGCTGGTGAGCCTGAATCGCTGTGTTTGGCACCTTTTGTGAACGATATGCGACCTCGTTGACGACGCATTAGTCAGCGGCGCAGGCGGGACTGGGTTTTCTTTAGTTAACGCCCTTCAGCTCCGATTGGTGTCCACAACATCACCTCAGCTATAATAACTGCGCCCCCATCCATTGTTCCAGAGCGCTTTGTGGGTGACTCCAACGGTGATTTGTGCGTTGTTGCGAGGGTAGTATCGTGTGTCAGAGTTTTGCGATCCTGTTTGTGGCGCAGTGGTGGGTTTTGCGATCCTGTCTGAGTCACTAGAGCGCTTCATCTTTTCTATTTGGATTTGGATCTTCAGGATATTTGGATTCAAGGTACATATTGTTTGTGATGTTGTTTGATACGTTTTTTGACCTTTTTTTTTTTTTTCATCTGCTTTATTTATTTTACACCCCCCACTATTTTAGGCATTTGTAAACTGTATTTTAAATGTTAACTGAAAAGTTAACAAACATTTTTTTTTAATATATATATTTTTTATTTTATTCTTTATTTTATTTTGTTTAAACACTTTAGTAATAGTAATTAATTAGTAATTAACTTTTCTCTTCTTTACCGTACAGGTTGACATAATGAACCTGACCACCGCGGAGCGTATGATTGTGGCAGTTGCATTATCAATGTAGACAGATCGACAAGAAGAGGCGCGGGTGGAAGAGAGGTGCTCCAAACGAAAGCGTCGCATGTGGACCAGAGAATGGCTGGAGCAGAGGTCCAGATTCACCCACATGCATCTAGTGAGGGAGTTGCAGGAGAAGAATCCGCAGGATTTCCGGAATTATCTACGGATGTCGGAGGATTCATTCAAGCTCCTACTGGAAGCTGTGAGGCCACTCATTGAACGGCAGGATACACGGATGCGTGCAGCTGTTTCAGCAGAGGAACGTTTGGCAGTAACGCTGCGATTTCTGGCAACCGGACGTTCAATGAAGGATTTGCAATTTTCTGCTGCAGTTTCTCGATCGCTCCTTGGCGTACTAATTCCAGAGACATGCAACGCCATCGTCCGCAGTTTACGGAGCTACATGCCTTTTCCCAAATCAGTGGCGGAATGGCAAATTATTGCCTCTGATTTTGAAAGGATTTGGCAGTTCCCAAACTGTGGTGGTGCCTTGGATGGCAAACATGTGCGGATCACGCAACCAGCCAAAAGCGGATCCTTTTTTCATAACTACAAGGGCTACTTCAGCATGATCCTCATGGCCCTTGTTAATGCCAATTATGAATTTATAAACGTTGATGTTGGCATTAATGGAAGGGTTTCTGATGGTGGCGTTTTGGAGCACACAAGTTTTGCTGAACGGTTGTTGAATAATAAACTTAACTTGCCAACCAACATGGACACCACCGCCAACCTAAACTTTGTGTTTGTGGGCGATGAAGCCTTCACCCCTTCATGAGCATCTTGTGAAACCATATCCACAAAAGACTTTGACAGGGGAAAGGCGGATTTTTAACTACAGACTGTCTAGGGCACGGCGCGTTGTGGAGAATGCCTTCGGCATAATGGCCAACCGCTTCAGGGTTTTCCACACTCTAATCAACATGAAGCTGGAATCGATAGACTCGGTGGTGTTGGCCTGTTGTGTGCTGCACAATTTTCTACGAAAACGCGATGCTGGTACTTACAGTCCGCCAGGCTTCATGGACTCGGACAGCAATGGTGACGTGGTGCTTGGAGAATGGCGTAACAATGATCCCGCTATTGCAGGCCTTCAACCTGTCAATCAAGGCAGGAGCAAGGACGATGCGAAGGCCGGCCGAGACAAAAACTGCCATTACTTTAATGGGCCTGGTGCAGTGAGTTGGCAGCATCAGATCTAGTTTGCTTTTGAGAATGTTTTACTTTTGTCTTTTTTTAACAATCTTCTTATAATAAAAAAAATGTTATTTTAAAAATGCCTTCGTGTTTATTTTACCAATATGGGAGAAGGGCTAATGATGGGTGAGATGTGGGGGGGGAGTAATGGGGATGGCAATGAGACATGTTACCAGCACCTGTAGTTTTTAAAATCTTTTCTAATGTTTTTTGTTGTCTATATTTTTTTTTACATTGTATCTACCGTATATACTCGTGTATAAGCCGACCCGTGTATAAGCCGACCCCCCTAATTTTGCCACAAAAAACTGGGAAAAATTATTGACTCGTGTATAAGCCGGGTGTATAAACTGCCCTCCTGCTCTGTGCTGCCCCCGTCCTGCTCCTTGCTCCCCCATCCAGCTCTGTGCTCCCCCATTCTCCTCTGTACTCCCCCCCTCCTGCTCCGTCCTCCGCTGTGTTCCCCCATTCCTTCTCCGTCCTCCTGTGCCCCCCGTCCTGCTCCGTGCTCCTCTGTGCCCTCCATCCTCCCCTGTCCTGCTCCATGCTTCCCCCGTCCTCCACGCTTCCCCCGTCCACCGATCTCCCCCCCGTCCTGCTCCATGCTTCCCCCGTCCTCCGTTCTCCCCCCGTCCTCCTCCATGCTTCCCCCGTCCTGCTCCAGCTTCCCGTCCTCCTCTATGCTTCCCCCGTCCACCGTTCTCCCCCCCGTCCTGCTCCGTGCTCCTTGTCCTCTCCTCCATCATACTCACCCTCCCCGTGCCATCGCTGAGCGTCCCTGCAATCCTGCGTTCTCCCCGTCTTCCTGCAGCTCTCCAGCACTGAGCGGTGATGTAATACCGCTCATTAAGGCCATGAATATGGAGGCCACGCCTATGGGAGTGGCGTCGCGTCCATATTACATGACCTTAATGAGCAGGTATTACATCACCGCTCAGTGCTGAAGAGCTGCAGGAAGCCGGGGAGAACGCAGGATTGCAGGGACGCTCAGCGATGGCACGGGGAGGGGTGAGTATGATCCCAGCCACCGGGTCCTGCCGCGGCATCCCCTCCCCCGCTGGTTTCTGCCCTATGACTCATGTATAAGCCGAGGGGGCATTTTCAGCACGAAAAAAGGTGCTGAAAATCTCGGCTTATACACGAGTATATACGGTACTTGTCACACACGGGGTCATGGGAGTACCAGCAGTCATAGGAGTTCATTGTTAAAAAAATAAAAAGAAAAAATGTCAAAAACTTACAATTATTTTAAAGGCCCATGGTCTCACTAGCGTTCAAACCTTATAATTAAAAATAACACATAATACACCACAGCTGCATATATAAAGTTTAAATATATAATATATATTTTTAGTCATATATGAAAGATTAAAAAATTGTAATAAAAATAAAAAAAATTTGGGAGGTGAAGGTCAACATTCACCAGGGAATCCTTTGTCAGACTTGCGTTCTCAAAACCGACGCAAGACGCCACTGCGATCGCAAGGTGACAATTCTCGCATAATGCCCCAACTATTCACAGATATGCAACGCCACTGTGATCGCAAGGTGACGATTCTCGCATGGTGCCCCAGCTATTCACAGATATGCGACGCCACTGTGATCGCAAGGTGACGATTCTCGCATGGTGCCCCAGCTATCCACAGATATGCAACGCCACTGTGATCGCAAGGTGACGATTCTCACATGGTGCCCCAGCTATGCACAGACATGAGACGCCACTGCGATCGCAAGGTGACGATTCTCACATGGTGCCCCAGCTATTCACAGATATGAGACGCCATTGCGATCGCCTAGCTTGGAAACATCATCCTGCGATCGCAACAGCATCTTATATCTGTGCTTGGCTGGGCGCATGGCTGCTGCGGTCACTTTGCGATCGCAATAGCATCTTGCGTCGCAAGTGCGATTTGTTTATAGCGTACGTACGTCGTGACGTCACGACGCTGGCGTCGTTCATGCGGCGTTATTACTATCCTGTGAGAATGGCGGCAAGGCAGCGTGCAGCGGCCTGGGGGGACGGAGAGGTGCGGTACCTGATAAAAAAGTGTGATGCATGAGACTATTGGTGCACCATACCCACGGCACGTCCCATGCATCACAAAAAATCTGTCCTGCGCCGGATTCAGAGGGGCCTTGCTCGGCGGTTCGGCATGCAGCGAATGACGAAGCAGATAAGGAAGAAGCTGGCGGACCTGCGCTACCGGTCGAGCGATAGGGTCGCCAGCATCCGGGCAGAGCTTCGGAGGCATCGTGGTGAGTGTTGTGACGGGAGTACCAGTAGTGATGGGAGTACAGCAGTGACAGGATTTGTAGAAGGATTATTTCACTGAATTGTATTTTTTATTTGCAGCACCACCTGCAGCTGCACCACCAGCCCCCGCATCACCAGTTCTCCGCAGCCCTTCACCTGCAGCTATCCCGCCTCCACTGTTGGGGTCATCGTCCCCAGCCCCATCCACCCTGCGATTCTCTACAGTGTCACCCCGTGACATGTATGCTGGCTCGCCTTCAGGTAATTTACGCACATAATATAAGCTTCCGACAAGTTTGACAACTTTGTTAGGTCTTAAAATGTGAAATGGCTGTTGTGATATATCTATTATTCTGTGTTTCCCTAGCCGGCGGTGCCGCAGGTTCTGGGTGGGCCGTAAGTGGGTCGTCAGGGGATATGCAGTCGCCCCAAAACCGTAAGTGCACAGCAAACAGTCTAAACACTTGTTTAACCCCTTAACCCCAAGGGTGGTTTGCACGTTAATGACCGGGCCAATTTTTACAATTCTGACCACTGTCTCTTTATGAGGTTATAACTCTGGAACGCTTCGACGGATCTTCGCGATTCTGAGATTGTTTTCTCGTGACATTTTGTACTTCACGTTAGTGGTAAAATTTCTTCCATATAACTTGCGTTTATTTTTGAAAAAAACGCAAATATGGCGAAAATTTTGAAAATTTTGCAATTTTCAAACTTTGAATTTTTATTTTCTTAAAACAGAGAAATATGTCACACAAAATAGTTAATAAATAACATTTCCCACATGTCTACTTTACATCAGCACAATTTTGGAACCAAATTTTTTTTTTCTTAGGAAATTATAAGGGTTAAAAGTTGACCAGCGATTTCTCATTTTTACACCAAAATTTACAAAGCCATTTTTTTAGGGACCACCTCATATTTGAAGTCACTTTGAGGGGTCTATATAGCAGAAAATACCCAAAAGTGACACCATTCTAAAAACTGCACCCTCAAGGTACTCAAAACCCCATTCAAGAAGTTTATTAACCCTTCAGGTGCTTCACAGGAGCTATATAGCGGGTTTTTATGATTGGCAGCTGTCATGCTAAAAGACGCTTTTTATTGCAAAAAATAATTTTTGCATCACAACATTTTGAGAGCTATAATTTTTGTATATTTTGGCCCACAGAGTCATGTGAGGTCTTATTTTTTGCGGGACGAGGTGATGTTTTTATTGGTACCATTTTTGAGCATGTGACATTTTTTGATCACTTTTTATTTCGATTTTTGGGAGGTTAGAATGAACAAAAATCAGCAATTCATGAATTTCTTTTGGGGAGGCGTTTATACCGTTCCGCGTGTGGTAAAATTGATAAAGCAGTTTTATTCTTCGGGTTAGTACGATTACAGCGATACCTCATTTATATAATTTTTTTATGTTTTGGCGCTTTTATAGAATAAAACCAATTTTATATAAAAAATATTATTATTTTTGCATCGCTTATTCTGCGAGCTATAACTTTTTTATTTTTTCGCTGATGATGATGTATGGTGGCTCGTTTTTTGCGGGACAAGATGACGTTTTCAGCGGTACTATGTTTATTTATATTGGTCTTTTTTATCGCGTGTTATTCCACTTTTTGTTCGGCGGTATGATGATAAAACATTGATTATTTGCTTTGGTTTTTTTTTGTTTTTTTTAAGAGGTTCACTAAAGGGGTTAACTAGTGGGACAGTTTTATAGGGGGGGTTGTTACGGACGCGGCGATACCAAATATGTGTACTTTTATTGTTTTGTTTTTTTTATTTACAGGAAAAAATGAATTTATTGGGGAATATTTTTTTTTTTATGATTTTTTTTAAGCAATTTTTATTATTTTTTTTTAACTTTTTTACTTTGTCCCAGGGTGGGACATCACTGTATAGGGTCAGATTGCTGGTGTGACAGGTTGCACAACACTCTGTCACACCAGCGATCGCTCTGGCATCGCTGCAGGCTTCTCAGTGCCTGCTCTCAGCAGGCACTGAGGAAGCCGCCTCCCTGCAGGACCCGGATGGACCCCGGCGCCATCTTGCCCCCGGCGCCATCGCGCTGCTCTGAGGGTCTCAGGGGAGTGCGCAGGGTGCCCCCTCCCTGCGCTACCCTCCCCTGTGCCCCCGGTACACCGCGATCATGTTTGATCACGGTGTGCCAGGGGTTAATTTGCCGGGAGCGGTCCGTGACCACTCCTGACACATAGTGCTGGGTGTCAGCTGTGAAATATCGCAGCGTTTACAAGCGTTTCCACGTGTTTTTTTAATGCGCTTCATGTGCGCTCGAAACGCAGCACAAAAAAACGCAAGTGTGAAAGTGTACATGTTGATGTTGCAACTGAATTCCCTGTTAACTGTTACCATTACCTCCACAGAAATCCCCACTGCCCAGGACCTGTGGATGTCCCAGCGCCGGATGATGGCAGCCGTGCAACAACACGGGGTGATGCTGGAGAGTTTTCTGGCTGCCCTAGAAAGGGGGGGCAGTAGTTAATTTTTTTTTTTTTGGTTTGTTTTTTTATTATTATTTCTATTTAATTGTTTTTTATTACTGTTATATATATTTTATAATATATATGAAAATAATATATATTATATATATTAAGTTTATATACGCAGCTGTGGTGTATTATTTTTTATTATAAGGTTTTAGCGCTAGTGTGACCAGGGCCTTTAAAAGAAATGTTGTAAATTTTTGAAATTTTTTTCATTACATTTTTTACCAATGCTGGTAGTCCTATGACCCCAAGTAGAAACAAGTAGATGTAATAAAAATACAAATTTTTAAGAGTTGTCAACAAAATTGATTACATAAATAAGAATACAAGACCACACTTCATTAGATAAATAAGATTTTTTATTCAAAAAATGTAAGTATTTAAAAAAATATATACAACAAAAAACTTTAGAAAAAAAATTAAAAACTACAGCTGCTGGTAAGATGGATCGTTGCCATTACCACGTTGCCTCTGCGGTGTATAAAAATAAGGTGGAGCAACAACGTTTTGGTTTGGTGGATTTATCCCAATTGGGTTCGGCACAGGATTGTGCGGCCATGAGTAGTCCGGGTACTGCGGTCTTGGCATGACAACATAATTGTTATCGAGGTTTCCTAATGACGCTTGAGTCAGTACCTCAAACATGAGCCTCTCTGCATGAACCCGCTGTATAGGATCCAGTGTAGGGAGCTTCTCATTAGCGAAGTATGCAAAGCCAGTTATTTTTGTTTGGTCTTTTTCCGCCGTAAGCACTTTTTTGGCAATTTCAACCAATTCTGGAGTAGCCGAGGTGGTAGCCTTCCTTTTTCTGCCAGAAAATGTAAGCCGGCTCCGCACAGATGAGGATGGTGGCTCAACTGCTTCGTCGTCTTGGACCAACGCCATGCTGTCTTCTTCAGTCGGAGGTGTGGAGACAGCCTCTTCTGTGTCCTGCATGAACAAAAACCAAATTAATACAAGAAAAGCAATTATCTTACACTATAACACCCATATAAGCAAAAATGTGAACACATTAAAAAGCAATTATCTTCACACTATAACATCCATATACAGCAAAAATGTGAAAACGACACTTGTAAATGGATAGGCCTCAACCTTTGAGATAGATAAATTATCAGTACATGAAGAGATAAATTCAGCCATTTTAAAATTAAAATGTGTTTTAATACAAAGGTACTTACATGTACGACAGGGGAGTCCGGCTGGATCACTGGGTCTAGATCCAACATGGATGTCGCTTGTCTGGGTACTTCTTGGTCCCTTGTGAAAGAAATCAGCTCAAAGTACCACAATTTGGGGACATACACATCTTCGGCCCTTAACTCTTTTTTGTAAACAGTGTGGAGGGCCTGAATCCGTTTTTTTCACCGATGACTCATCCACTGGTTCATCAGGGTAACGGTTCTTGCACAGCTCCACCAGTTTTTGGTGCGCGTCCTTCTTTTTAAGCCTGTTGCAGTAATCCGCCGACTTTATTTTCCACAGGCAAGGCATCGAGCGGCACATCTCGATGAATTCCCGCAGAAATTCATGCTTATCGGCCATCTGTAATAAAAAAAAAGGGTTATGTGAGAACGGCAGAATGGTTAAATAAAATGCTTACATAGCCTACAACATAGAACACAGCAGGGAACATAAAATGGTGGTGGTGGGCGCAGCAGGAGAAAACAATGGCAGACCTAAATAAAAGTCATAGATGGACAACTACGGTAAAAACAGAAGGGATCATAAAATGGTGGTGGTGGGCGTGCCTGAACAAAACAATGGCAAACAAAAAACAATGGCAAAAAAAAAAAAACATTGATGGACGACAATGGATAACAACAGCTGGGATCTAAAAATGGATCTGTAAAATTAAAAAAAAAATAAAAATTAAATGTGACAAAAAAAATACCTACCTTACAAGACTTGTGATCCTGGAAGAAAAAAAAAGGAAACGCAATAGCGCCACAAACTGGATCTCAAAAAATATAACGGCACAGCCTGGATCGCAGCAAATGCAAGAGGCACAGACTGGATCGCAGAAGAAAAAAAATATATAAAAAATAACGGCGCAGACTGGATCGCAGGAAACGCAATAGTGGCACAAACTGGATCGCAGTAGCTGCAAAGAAGGCTAGCAGGACGCACTGGAACGATGCTGGAGATTTGAAAGAACCGCTTCTGCTCGAGAGCAATGAAAGGAGCGCTGATACGTCGTCTTTTATGACGCGGTCATCCAATCACAAAGCGAGAGAGCTGTGATAAACAGTCATGACATAAATAGTGACCACCAATCTGTGATGAGGGGCGTGGAAAAGGTTGCGCTCAATCACGCCTATCGAGGTCGTGATCTTTAACAATACATGCTGTGTGGCACGTCCCAATGACCGCAGAAGTCGTTATACAGATCGCTGACCGCTGATGCGTCATTAATGAGATCGTCCAGTTTGGCAGCTACTAGCGACCTTAAAGCGATCACACCAACGATCTCGTTAGCTTGCGTCGTTATCGTGATCGCTAGCGAGATCGTTTAGTGTGGCAGTACCTTTAGACTTTGCTGGTACTGTAAAAAGCAGCTAAAACGCAAAGTGTGAACTTAATCTTAAAGTTCGTTTACATGAACCGACCGGCGGCACTGAATGACCACAGTACTGCGGATATTTACCTATCGATCAGCGGTTGTTAATAAGTTTATACAAGTTAAAGGGAATCTAACAGCAGGTTTTTGTGCTTTAATTTGAGAACAGCATGATGTAGAGAAAGAGTGCCTAATTCCAGGGATGTGTCACGTACTCTGCAGCTCGCTCTAATTTCAAAACAATCAGTGCTTATCAGCAGGAGACGATCACTGCAGGACTAGGTGTCGCATGCAAGCAAGTCTTTCTAATGTATATATATATATATATATATATATACATATATATATATATATATTGTGGTAGAAGGGCTCACTTGGCTGCTTAACGGAGTAGTCACAGGAATGCTTCACGTCTAAATTTGTAACTGTTTTTTCTTAAACAGGCTTCATAAACCAGTCCAAACAAAAGAAATAGACATATTATTTCTCCTTAACATAAACCAAACAGCACCCACTATAGTCCTTATAAGGCCGGTGTCACACTGCCGAGTTTGATGCGAGTTAGTCGCACGACTTTCTCGCATCAACACCCGACACGGCCGCCCGCTCTCGGACCCGAGTGCGCGGCAGCATAGAAATACATGCAGTACACTCTCTAACGTTAAAACCTACCTGGAGTCAATAGTGGCAGAGAGTCTCTTGGTCCCAAACAGACACCAAGCTTAAGAGGGACTATATACCTTCAGCCACCAGACAGGGAAACCTCGACAGGGCAACTGCGTTAGTGCGTTAGTGCGTACATTCCCTGGCCTCTTCTCCATATGGAAACTGAAGTCCTGGAGTGTCAGAAGCTATGTAGTCACTCAAGCATTCTTCCTGTGCTTTTCCCTCATCCATCTCAGGGGCGCATGGTTTGACACTAACTGAACATTCGGCTCAGCAGGTGGTATTTCAAAGTGTCAAATTCCCAATGGATCGCCAAGCATTCTTTTTCCACGATGGCATAATTTTTCTCAAAGGAGGATTGAATGTTCCTCCCCATTTATTTCCTGTGACAACACAGCTCCCAACCAGACTTCTGAAGCATCCGTCTAGACTACAAACTCTTTTGTAAAGTCCAGTGCGACCAAGACTGGCTGTTCACACAGGGCTAGCCGTTTTTGCTTTGGAAGTTCACCATCGACGACTTTGTGTCCTCGGCTCTAATGGCGAAATTTTGAATGAACTGCCGATAGTAACCCACAATTCTTAGAAATGCCCTAACTTGTTGAACACTGGTTGAGGCCAATTTTGTAACACCTCCACCTTATTCTCCTGCGGCTTGATTTCGCCCCTACTGATGATATAGCCTAGCTATTTGGTCTCTCCCTTCCCCATGGCACACTTCTTTGCGTTTATGGTAAACTCCGTCTTCCTCAGTGCATTCAATAACGCCTGGACCTTTTGTAGATGATTTCCTGATCCTGGCTGAAGATCACAATGTCGTCTAGGTAAGCTGTGGCATATTTCTTGTGAGGACTTAGGACCAGGTCCATGGCCCTCTGGAAGGTGGCTGGGGCTCCTTGCAAACCAAAAGACAACTTGGTGTCTTGGAAACACCCATCAGGTGTAGAGAAGGCCATCTTTTTTTTGCCATTTGAGTCATGGGGATTTGCCAGAACCCATTTGTTAGTTCAAAGGTGGTGATCTATATTGCTGACCCAAATCTCTGAATGAGCTCATCGACCAGGGGCAACGGATACCTAAATTTAGACACTTCATTCAGCCTACGGTAATCATTACAAAACCACCATTCTCTATTAGGTTTCAGCACAAAGACAATAATACTGGACCAGCCACTCTTCATCTCTTCAGTGACGCATAGGCTCAACATTCTTCTGACCTCCTTCTAAATGACAACTCAGCGAGTTTCACGGATTTGATATGATTAAGATTTACCTGCACGTGTGGTTCCTTCAGAATTTTGTGCTCCATGGTCTGAGTACATCCCGGTAACTCTGAAAACAGGGTCTCGGTTTTGCTGAAGCAGTTCTTGGCACTGTTGTTTCTGAGCCGATGATAATGTCTCTGCCACGTTGACATCCACATCATTGGCTCTGGGGTTAGCCCCCAGGCATGGATCTTATCCCAGCTCTTTATCATGCCATGGCTTGCGCAGGTTGATGTGGTAGACTTGATATGGTTTTCTTCTCCCTGGCTGGTGTACCTTATAGTTAACTTAGCTTAGTTTTTAGACCACTTCATATCGCCCTTGCCACATAGCCAGAAATTTATTTTTCACCATGGGAATCAGCACTATGACTCAATCTCCAGGGCTAAACTGTCTCAGCTTTGCTGACTGATTGTAGACACTTGACTGAGCCACTTGTGCCTGGAGGAGGCTCTCTCTCTCAAAACCGGCATTACTTCTGCAATTCTCTCCTGCATCTGGGCAACATGCTCGATGATGCTTTGGAGGGGTGTAACTTCTGCTTCCCAGGTCTCACTTGCAACATCCAGGAAACACCAAGGGTGCTAGCCAATCAACAGTTCAACTGGAGAGAACCTCTTAGAGGTCTGTGTAACCTCCCTGATGGAAAACAGCAGATACGGGAGTAGCAGTCCCAGTGTCGACCATCGTTCTCTACGAACTTCTTGAGCATGGCCTTCAGCATATTATTACCCTCTCCACCAGGCAGTCCGTTAGTGCATGGTCTACTGATGTTCTGAGTTCAGTAATCTGGAGGGTCTTACTTCAAAGTGTGGAAACCTGGTGTCGACCTCTGGCTCTTGAGCAACCCCATTTCACACGGTGACATTATCAAATACCCCTTTTAGCATAAGGTCCTTCAGTTGAGTAGTCCCAAAGTTTTCCCCGAAAGCTCCCAACTTTGGCCTCAGGGGTCGCGTCGCTGTCTCGTCCTCATTATCAACATTCCCCACCAACTGACCAACTGTGGTAGATCAGTTCTCTCAGCTGCTTAACAAGGTAGTCACAGAAATGCTTCTTGTTTAACCCCTTCAAGACCTTGCCCTTTTTCATTTTTGCATTTCTGTTTTTTGCTCCCCTTTTTCCCCAGAGCCATAGCTTTTTACTTTCTGTCAATATGGCCATGTTAGGGCTTGTTTTTTGCAGGTCAAGTTGTACTTTTGAATGACACCATTGGTTTCACCATATCGTGTACTCAAAAACAGGAAAAAAATTCCAAGTGCGGTGAAATTGCAAAAAAAGTTCAATTCTACAATGGTTTTTTGGATTTTTTTTTACCATGGTCACCAAATGCTAAAACTGACCTTCCATTACGATTCTCCAGGTCATTACGAGTTCTTAGTCACCAAACATGTCTAGGTTCTTTTTTATTTAAATAATGAAAAAAAATCCAAAGTTTGCTAAACAAAAAATTGCGCTATTTTCCGAGACTTTTCATAATCTCGGGTTGGCTGAGGGCTTATTTTTTGTGTACCGAGCTGATGTTTCTTTGATACCATTTTGGTGCAGATACGATCTTTTGCTCGCCCGTTATTGCATTTTAATCCAATGTCGCGGCGACCAAAAAAAATGTATTTCTGGCGTTTTGACTTTTGTTCTCGCTACGCCGTTTAGCGATCAGGTTAATCCTTTTTTCTTATTGATAGATCAGGCAATTCTGAACGCAGCGATACCAAATATGTGTATGTTTGATGTTTTTCTATTGTTTTATTTTGAATGGGGTGAAAGGGGAGTGATTTGAATATTTTTTTTTTATTTTTATATATTTTTAACCCCTTCACCCCCAAGGGTGGTTTGCACGTTAATGACCGGGCCAATTTTTACAATTCTGACCACTGTCTCTTTATGAGGTTATAACTCTGGAACGCTTCAACGGATCTTCGCGATTCTGAGATTGTTTTCTCATGACATATTGTACTTCATGATAGTGGTAAAATTTCTTCCATATAACTTGCATTTATTTATGAAAAAAACGCAAATATGGCAAAAATTTTGAAAATTTTGCAATTTTCAAACTTTGAATTTTTATTCCCTTAAAACAGAGAAATATGTCACACAAAATAGTTAAGAAATAACATTTCCCACATGTCTACTTTACATCAGCACAATTTTGGAAACAAAATTTTTTTTTGTTAGGAAATTATAAGGGTTAAAAGTTGACCAGCGATTTCTCATTTTTACAACAAAATTTACAAAGCCATTTTTTTTCGGGACCACCTCATATTTGAAGTCACTTTGAGGGGTCTATATAGCAGAAAATACCCAAAAGTGACACCATTCTAAAAACTACACCCCTCAAGGTACTCAAAACCACATTCAAGAAGTTTATTAACCCTTCAGGTGCTTCACAGGAGCTGAAGCAACATGGAAGGAAAAAATTAACATTTTACTTTTTAGTCACAAAAATGATCTTTTACAAACATTTTTTTATTTTTCACAAGGGAAAAAGGAGAAAAAGGACTGATAAAGTTGTTGTGCAATTTCTCCTGAGTACGCCGATACCCCATATGTGAGGGAAAACCACTGTTTGGGCACACGGCAGAGCTCGGAATGGAAGGAGCGCAGTTTGACTTTTCCAAACCAAAATTGGCTGGAATTGAGAACGGACGCCATGTCGCGTTTGGAGAGGCCCCGATGTGCCTAAACAGTGGAAACCCCCCACACGTGACCCCATTTTGGAAACTAGACCCCCTAAGGAACTTATCTAGATGTGTGGTGAGTAGTTTGAACCCTCAAGTGCTTCACGCAAGTTTGTAATGTAGAGCCGTGAAGAAAAAAAATCATATTTTTTCCACAAGCATGATGTTTTAGTCCCCAAATTTTTATTTTCCCAAGGGTAAGAGGAGAAATTGAACCACAAAAGTTGTTGTCCAACTTATCCTGAGTACGCTGATACCCCATATGTGGGGGGGAACCACTGTTTGGGCGCACGGCAGGGCTTGAAAGGGAAGGAGCGCCGTTTGACTTTTCCAAACCAAAATTGGCTGGAATTGCGAACGGACGCCGTGTCGCGTTTGGAGGGCCCTGATGTGCCTAAACAGTGGAAACCCCCCACATGTGACCCCATTTTGGAAACTAGACCCCCTAAGGAACTTATCTAGATGTGTGGTGAGCACTTTGAACCCTCAAGTGCTTCACGCAAGTTTGTAATGTAGAGCCGTGAAGAAAAAAAAATCATATTTTTTCCACAAACATGATGTTTTAGTCCCAAATTTTTATTTTCCCAAGGGTAAGAGAAGAAATTGGACCACAAAAGTTGTTGTCCAACATGTCCTGAGTACGCTGATACCCCATATGTGGGGGGGAACCACTGTTTGGGCGCACGGCAGGGCTTGAAAGGGAAGGAGCGCCGTTTGACTTTTCCAAACCAAAATTGGCTGGAATTGCGAACGGACGACATGTCGCGTTTGGAGGGCCCTGATGTGCCTAAACAGTGGAAACCCCCCACATGTGACCCCATTTTGGAAACTAGACCCCTAAGGAACTTATCTAGATGTGTGGTGAGCACT
Source organism: Oophaga sylvatica (assembly GCA_033576555.1). Classification (NCBI taxonomy): domain Eukaryota; kingdom Metazoa; phylum Chordata; class Amphibia; order Anura; family Dendrobatidae; genus Oophaga; species Oophaga sylvatica. The sequence goes on from JARQOD010000003.1 coordinate 316,133,311, forward strand.
TTGAACCCTCAAGTGCTTCACGCAAGTTTGTAATGTAGAGCCGTGAAGAAAAAAAATCATATTTTTTCCACAAACATGATGTTTTAGTCCCCAAATTTTTATTTTCCCAAGGGTACGAGGAGAAATTGGACCACAAAAGTTGTTGTCCAACATGTCCTGAGTACGCTGATACCCCATATGTGGGGGGGAACCACTGTTTGGGCGCACGGCAGGGCTCGAAACAGAAGGAGCGCCGTTTGACTTTTCCAAACCAAAATTGGCTGGAATTGCGAACGGACGCCATGTCGCGTTTGGAGGGCCCCTGATGTGCCTAAACAGTGGAAACCCCCCACATGTGACCCCATTTTGGAAACTAGACCCCCTAAGGAACTTATCTAGATGTGTGGTGAGCACTTTGAACCCTCAAGTGCTTCACGCAAGTTTGTAATGTAGAGCCGTGAAGAAAAAAAATCATATTTTTTCCACAAACATGATGTTTTAGTCCCCAAATTTTATTTTCCCAAGGGTAAGATGAGAAATTGGACCACAAAAGTTGTTGTCCAACATGTCCTGAGTACGCTGATACCCCATATGTGGGGGGGAACCACTGTTTGGGCGCACGGCAGGGCTCGAAAGGGAAGGAGCACAGTTTGACTTTTCCAAACCAAAATTGGCTGGAATTGCGAACGGACGCCATGTCGCGTTTGGAGGGCCCCTGATGTGCCTAAACAGTGGAAACCCCCACATGTGACCCCATTTTGGAAACTAGACCCCTAAGGAACTTATCTAGATGTGTGGTGAGCAATTTGAACCCTCAAGTGCTTCACGCAAGTTTGTAATGTAGAGCCGTGAAGAAAAAAAATCATATTTTTTCCACAAACATGATGTTTTAGTCCCCAAATTTTTATTTTCCCAAGGGTAAGATGAGAAATTGGACCACAAAAGTTGTTGTCCAACATGTCCTGAGTACGCTGATACCCCATATGTGGGGGGGAACCACTGTTTGGGCGCACGGCAGGGCTCGAAAGGGAAGGAGCACAGTTTGACTTTTCCAAACCAAAATTGGCTGGAATTGCGAACGGACGCCATGTCACGTTTGGAGGGCCCCTGATGTGCCTAAACAGTGGAAACCCCCCACATGTGACCCCATTTTGGAAACTAGACCCCCTAAGGAACTTATCTAGATGTGTGGTGAGCACTTTGAACCCTCAAGTGCTTCACGCAAGTTTGTAATGTAGAGCCGTGAAGAAAAAAAATCATATTTTTTCCACAAACATGATGTTTTAGTCCCCAAATTTTTATTTTCCCAAGGGTAAGATGAGAAATTGGACCACAAAAGTTGTTGTCCAACATGTCCTGAGTACGCTGATACCCCATATGTGGGGGGGAACCACTGTTTGGGCGCACGGCAGGGCTCGAAAGGGAAGGAGCACAGTTTGACTTTTCCAAACCAAAATTGGCTGGAATTGCGAACGGACGCCATGTCGCGTTTGGAGGGCCCCTGATGTGCCTAAACAGTGGAAACCCCCCACATGTGACCCCATTTTGGAAACTAGACCCCTAAGGAACTTATCTAGATGTGTGGTGAGCAATTTGAACCCTCAAGTGCTTCACGCAAGTTTGTAATGTAGAGCCGTGAAGAAAAAAAATCATATTTTTTCCACAAACATGATGTTTTAGTCCCCAAATTTTTATTTTCCCAAGGGTAAGATGAGAAATTGGACCACAAAAGTTGTTGTCCAACATGTCCTGAGTACGCTGATACCCCATATGTGGGGGGGAACCACTGTTTGGGCGCACGGCAGGGCTCGAAAGGGAAGGAGCACAGTTTGACTTTTCCAAACCAAAATTGGCTGGAATTGCGAACGGACGCCATGTCACGTTTGGAGGGCCCCTGATGTGCCTAAACAGTGGAAACCCCCCACATGTGACCCCATTTTGGAAACTAGACCCCTAAGGAACTTATCTAGATGTGTGGTGAGCACTTTGAACCCTCAAGTGCTTCACGCAAGTTTGTAATGTAGAGCCGTGAAGAAAAAAAATCATATTTTTTCCACAAACATGATGTTTTAGTCCCCAAATTTTTATTTTCCCAAGGGTAAGAGGAGAAATTGGACCACAAAAGTTGTTGTCCAACATGTCCTGAGTACGCTGATACCCCATATGTGGGGGAGAACCACTGTTTGGGCGCACGGCAGGGCTTGAAAGGGAAGGAGCGCCGTTTGACTTTTCCAAACCAAAATTGGCTGGAATTGCGAACGGACGCCATGTTGCGTTTGGAGGGCCCCTGATGTGCCTAAACAGTGGAAACCCCCCACATGTGACCCCATTTTGGAAACTAGACCCCTAAGGAACTTATCTAGATGTGTGGTGAGCACTTTGAACCCTCAAGTGCTTCACGCAAGTTTGTAATGTAGAGCCGTGAAGAAAAAAAATCATATTTTTTCCACAAACATGATGTTTTAGTCCCCAAATTTTTATTTTCTCAAGGGTAAGAGGAGAAATTGGACCACAAAAGTTGTTGTCCAACATGTCCTGAGTACGCTGATACCCATATGTGGGGGGAACCACTGTTTGGCGCACGGCAGGGCTTGAAAGGGAAGGAGCGCCGTTTGACTTTTCCAAACCAAAATTGGCTGGAATTGCGAACGGACGCCATGTCGCGTTTGGAGGGCCCCTGATGTGCCTAAACAGTGGAAACCCCCCACATGTGACCCCATTTTGGAAACTAGACCCCCTAAGGAACTTATATAGATGTGTGGTGAGCACTTTGAACCCTCAAGTGCTTCACGCAAGTTTGTAATGTAGAGCCGTGAAGAAAAAAAATCATATTTTTTCCACAAACATGATGTTTTAGTCCCCAAATTTTATTTTCTCAAGGGTAAGAGGAGAAATTGGACCACAAAAGTTGTTGTCCAACATGTCCTGAGTACGCTGATACCCCATATGTGGGGGGAACCACTGTTTGGGCGCACGGCAGGGCTTGAAAGGGAAGGAGCGCCGTTTGACTTTTCCAAACCAAAATTGGCTGGAATTGCGAACGGACGCCATGTCGCGTTTGGAGGGCCCCTGATGTGCCTAAACAGTGGAAACCCCCCACATGTGACCCCATTTTGGAAACTAGACCCCCTAAGGAACTTATCTAGATGTGTGGTGAGCACTTTGAACCCTCAAGTGCTTCACGCAAGTTTGTAATGTAGAGCCGTGAAGAAAAAAAATCATATTTTTTCCACAAGCATGATGTTTTAGTCCCCAATTTTTTATTTTCCCAAGGGTAAGAGGAGAAATTGGACACCAATCGTTGTTGTCCAACATGTCCTGAGTACGCTGATACCCCATATGTGGGGGGGAACCACTGTTTGGGCGCACGGCAGGGCTTGAAAGGGCAGGAGCGCCGTTTGACTTTTCCAAACCAAAATTGGCTGGAATTGCGAACGGACGCCATGTCGCGTTTGGAGGGCCCCTGATGTGCCTGAACAGTGGAAACCCCCCACATGTGACCCCATTTTGGAAACTAGACCCCCTAAGGAACTTATCTAGATGTGTGGTGAGCACTTTGAACCCTCAAGTGCTTCACGCAAGTTTGTAATGTAGAGCCGTGAAGAAAAAAAATCATATTTTTTCCACAAGCATGATGTTTTAGTCCCCAATTTTTTATTTTCCCCAGGGTAAGAGGAGAAATTGGACCACAAAAGTTGTTGTCCAACATGTCCTGAGTACGCTGATACCCCATATGTGGGGGGGAACCACTGTTTGGATGTACGGCAGGGCTTGAAAGGGAAGGAGCGCCGTTTGACTTTTCCAAACCAAAATTGGCTGGAATTGCGAACGGACGCCATGTCGCGTTTGGAGGGCCCCTGATGTGCCTAAACAGTGGAAACCCCCCACATGTGACCCATTTTGGAAACTAGACCCCCTAAGGAACTTATCTAGGTGTGTGGTGAGCACTTTGAACCCCCAAGTGTTTCACTAACGTTTATAATGCCCTGGCGTGAAAAAAAAATATATTTTTTTTTCCACAAAAGTGATGTTTTAGTCCCCAATTTTTTATTTTCCCAAGGGTAAGAGGAGAAATTGGACCCCAAAAGTGGTTGTCCAATTTGTCCTGAGTACGCTGATACCCCATATGTTGGGGGGATACACTGTTTGGGCACACGGCAGGGCTCGGAAGGGAAGCAGTGACGTTTTGGAATGCAGACTTTGATGGAATGGTCTGCGGGCGTCATGTTCCGTTAGCAGAGCCCCTGATGTGCCTAAACAGTGGAAACCCCCCACATGTGACCCCATTTTGGAAACTAGACCCCCTAAGGAACTTATCTAGGTGTGTGGTGAGCACTTTGAACCCCCAAGTGTTTCACTAAAGTTTATAATGCCCTGGCGTGAATAAAAAAAAAAAAAAAAAATTCCACAAATATGATGTTTTAGTCCCCAATTTTTTATTTTCCCAAGGGTAACAGGAGAACTTGGACCACAAAAGTTGTTGTCCAATTTGTCCTGAGTACGCTGATACCCCATATGTTGGGGGGAACCACTGTTTGGGCGCATGGCAGGGCGCAGAAGGGAAGCAGTGACGTTTTGGAATGCAGACTTTGATGGAATGGTCTGCGGGCGTCATGTTCCGTTAGCAGAGCCCCTCATGTGCCTAAACAGTGGAAACCCCCACAAGTGACCCCATTTTGGAAACTAGACCCCCTAATGAACTTATCTAGGTGTGTGGTGAGCATTTTGAACCCCCAAGTGTTTCACTAAAGTTTATAATGCCCTGGCGTGAATAAAAAAAAAAAAAAAAATTCCACAAATATGATGTTTTAGTCCCCAATTTTTTATTTTCCCAAGGGTAACAGGAGAAATTGGACCACAAAAGTTGTTGTCCAATTTGTCCTGAGTACACTGATACCCCATATGTTGGGGGGAGCCACTGTTTGGGCGCATGGCAGGGCGCAGAAGGGAAGCAGTGACGTTTTGGAATGCAGACTTTGATGGAATGGTCTGCGGGCGTCATGTTCCGTTAGCAGAGCCCCTGATGTGCCTAAACAGTGGAAACCCCCACAAGTGACCCCATTTTGGAAACTAGACCCCCTAAGGAACTTACCTAGGTGTGTGGTGAGCATTTTGAACCCCCAAGTGTTTCACTAAAGTTTATAATGCCCAGGTGTAAAAATAAAAAATCCTACTTTTATCCTCACAAAAATGATGTTTTAGTCCCCAATTTTTTATTTTCCCAAGGGTAAGAGGAGAAATTGGACACCAAAAATTGTTGTCCAATTTGTCCTGAGTACACTGGTGCCCCATATGTGGGAAAAAACTGTTTGGGCTCAAGTCGGGGCTCAGAAGGGAAGTCGTGACGTTTTGGAATGCAGACTGATGGAATGGTCTGCGGGCGTCATGTTCCGTTTGCAGAGCTCCTGATGTGCCTAAACAGTAAAAAAAAACCACAAGTGACATAATTTTGGAAAGTAGACTCCCAAGGAACTTTTCTAAATGTGCCCCCCTTCTGGAACTAATCTTTCCTGTAAAGTAAATTAGTAGTGCATTGAGGTGTGGTACAATTTGAAACAATCCTTCATACACAGGCCAGGTTTTTCGGGGCAGGTGTCGCATTGGTAAGTGGTGTCCTTGCGTATTCCCCTTTTGTAACACACTCGGCACCTTTTTTGCGGCTTACCTTTGCTTCTAGTTGGCGGGACCACCCCCGGGAAATGCTGACCTGGTATGATACGAGCACCTTCAGTTCCAGAAGTACTGGGCCCGCTGTTTCCTGAGCGCCAAACATCAGGGCCTTAACCACTACCTCCTGGAACTGAAGGTACGTCGTATCGCTGTTGCGTGCACATCGTGACAGCAGGAAAGCGTTGAGCATTGCCATTTGGACGATGTGCACGGACAGCTTCTTGTACCACACCTTGGCCTTTCTCAAAGCACTGTACGGTTGGAGGAGTTGATCAGAGAGATCAACACCCCCCATGTATTTATTGTACCCCAGTACACAGTCCGGTTTGCGGACCTGTGTAGAGGTACCCCGTACAGTGCTGAGGGCGCTGCCATCACCATGTATGGTGGTCAAGAGAAGGACATCCCTCTTGTCCTTGTACTTGACCACCAACAGGTGGTCGCTACATTGGGCTCTGCTCTCACCCTTTCTGAGCGTCTTCGGGAGGCCTCTCTGATTTTTGCGGACGGTACCGCAAGCTGCGGTACCTCGCGCAGAGAGGGATTTGTAGAGTGGGACGCTGGAATAAAAGTTATCGGTGTAAAGGTGATAACCTTTATCCAGCAGTGGGTGCACCAAATCCCACACAATTTTCCCACTCACTCCCAGGACGGGGGGACACTCAGGGGGTTCAATCCTGGTGTCCTTTCCTTCGTAAACTCTAAAGCTGTGCGTGTACCCTGAGGTACTCTCGCACAGCTTGTAGAGTTTAATTCCGTACCTTGCCCTCTTGCTGGGCAGGTACTGGCGGAATCTGAGCCATCCCTTAAAATGAACCAAGGACTCATCCACGCAGATGTCCCTTTGGGGCACGTACACTTCAGCAAACTTTTTGCTGAAGTGTTCGATGACCGGCCGAACTTTGAACAGACGGTCAAAGTTGGGGTCATTTTGTGGGGGACACTGTGCATTATCATTATAATGCAGGAATTTGTGGATGGCCTCAAAACGCGTCCGAGCCATGACCATTCGGAACAGTGGAGTGTTGTATAAAATATCAACACTCCAATATTGCCGAAGTTCTGGCTTCTTCAGGATCCCCATATGGAGGACCAGGCCCCAAAACTGCATCATTTCACCTGCGTCTACAGGAGACCAGTTGGAAAATGATGACACTGGGTTTTGCGCCAAAAATTGCCGAGCGTACAAATTAGTTTGCTCCACCACGAGGTTAATAAAATCCTCAGAGAAAAAGACTTTGAAAAAGTCTATTTCTTTGAGGCCCGTGGTGTCAAACTTGATTCCTGATTCTGCCACAAAATCAGGAATCAGTGGCTCGAAATTTTCGGGGGGCGGGGTCCATATGGGGTCCGAAGAGGGGTGCGCTGGTTCATTTTCAGGGGTGGGCGCTGCCTCATCTTCTGTCCTGGGGCGTCTGCGTGGCGGTTCCGCAGGACCCGAGGAGGAAGATGAGGAAGAGGAGGAAGAAGAAGAAGAGGATGAAGAATCTGAAAAGTAAAGAAATGTGGGATCCTCTCCCTCGCTATCAGTGTCGGAGGCAAGTAAAGCGTATGCCTCTTCCACTGAATAGCGCTGTTGGGAAGAACGTGACGAGCGGGACATTTTTTTTGTGAATGTGGTGCTTTGTGTGAACTTTATTTATAACTGTGTGTGTGTGGGGGGGGGGGATAGTGGTTGGTGCAAACTATGCTGAAAGGAAAAAGCTAAAAGAAAAGAAAGAGAATAGGGAAAAAAATGCCTGTGAAAAAAAGTCTAAACCAGCAGGCACGAGCTCTGATAAGTGACCGGTGTCACTTATCAAAGTTCCGCGGCTGCCGGATGTGCGCACAGGAGTGGCGGAAAGGGAAGTGAAAAAAAAAAAAAACGGCAGGAACGAGCTCTGATAAGTGACCGGTGTCACTTATCAAAGTTCCGCGGCTGCCGGATGTGCGCACAGGAGTGGCGGAAAGGGAAGTGAAAAAAAAAAAAGGCAGGAACGAGCTCTGATAAGTGACCGGTGTCACTTATCAAAGTTCCGCGGCTGCCGGATGTGCGCACAGGAGTGGCGGAAAGGGAAGTGAAAAAAAAAAAAAAAACGGCAGGAACGAGCTCTGATAAGTGACCGGTGTCAATTATCAAAGTTCCGCGGCTGCTAGATGTGCGCACGGAGTGGCGGAAAGTGGAGTGAAAAAAAAAACTGCAGGAACGAACTCTGATAAGTGACTGGTGTCACTTATCAAAGTTCCGCGGCTGCTGGATGTGCGCACAGGAGTGGCGGAAAGGGGAGTGAAAAAAAAAAAAAGCAGGAACGAGCTCTGATAAGTGACGGTGTCACTTATCAAAGTTCCGCGGCTGCTGATGTGCGCACAGGAGTGGCGGAAAGTGGGTGAAAAAAAAAAAAGCAGGAGCGAGCTCTGATAAGTGACGGTGTCACTTATCAAAGTTCCGCGGCTGCTGGATGTGCGCACGGAGTGGCAGAAAGGGGAGTGAAAAAAAAAAAAACTGCAGGAACGAGCTCTGATAAGTGACTGGTGTCACTTATCAAAGTTCCGCGGCTGCTGGAAGTGCGCACAGGAGTGGCGGAAAGGGGAGTGAAAAAAAAAAAAAAAAACGGCAGGAACGAGCTCTGATAAGTGACCGGTGTCACTTATCAAAGTTCCGCGGCTGCTAGATGTGCGCACGGGAGTGGCGGAAAGTGGTGTGAAAAAAAAAAAACTGCAGGAACGAGCTCTGATAAGTGACTGGTGTCACTTATCAAAGTTCCGCGGCTGCTAGATGTGCGCACGGGAGTGGCGGAAAGTGGGGTGAAAAAAAAAAAAACCTGCAGGAACGAGCTCTGATAAGTGACTGGTGTCACTTATCAAAGTTCCGCGGCTGCTGGAAGTGCGCACAGGAGTGGCGGAAAGGGGAGTGAAAAAAAAAAAAAAAAACTGCAGGAACGAGCTCTGATAAGTGACTGGTGTCACTTATCAAAGTTCCGCGGCTGCTGGAAGTGCGCACGGAGGGGGTGCAAAAGAAAAACGAGCACAAGTGTTGATCGGTGAACTGCGTCACCAATCAACGCTCGGCGGCTGCTAAATGTGTGCAAAGGTGGGGTAAAAAGAGGGGGAAGGGGGGAGGGGGGAATGGGGGGATTGGGGTGGATCGGGCAGGGATCGGGGCTCAAAAACTCACGTTTGTAGTCTCTCTTCTTTCTTCTCTCTTCTTTCTTCTCTCTTCTTTCTTTCTCTCTCTTCTTTCTTCTCTCTTCTTTCTTCAGCAGGAGTTGTGGTGTCACAGGCTACTGTGGCACCACAAGGCCCAGCACAGGAGGAGATCTGGCGTGTGACCGCACTGCAGGAATCCTCAGCAAGTGTGAGGACCCCTGCAGTGCGGTCAGACAGGTCAGATCCAGTTTGCAGACAGGTCACAGAGCGGTCACATCGCTGCTGTGACCTGTCATTGGTGGGATCGATGATCACATCGATCCCACCAATCAGAGGAGACCCTTGTTTTGCCGGTTGCTAGGCACCGGCCTAGTAATCGGAGCTCACTGCTCCGATTCCTAGGCAGGTCATCGGCAGGTCAGGAAGCAGGGCACAGAGCGGTCACACCGCTGCTGTGCCCTGTGATTGGCGCGATCGTCGATGACATCGATCGCGCCAATCAGCAGCTGCAGGCCCTACTGGGCCTGTCCTAGGCTCCGGCCTAGGATCGGTGCTATTACTGCACCGATCCAGGCAGGTACAGGCAGGGCACAGCGCGGATACACCGCGGCTGTGCCCTGCGATTGGCGCGATCGATGTGATCGGCGATCGCGCCAATCCAGGGGGGGTCTGCTCCTTTCTATGCCCAGGCCTAGGATCGAGTACATCGGTACTCGATTCTAGCCTGGGATCTCACTGTTTCAGCCCATCGGATTGGCTGAAACAGTGAGAAAGGCTGCGATTGGCTGTTCAGAATTGAACAGCCAATCACAGCGATCGGGAGTGAGGGTGGGCGGTGACAGACCCCGGGATGCCGGCGCCATCTCTCCTGAGGTAAGATGGCGTCGGAATTTTAATGCGATCATTGCGACTAAAGTCGCAATGTCGCATTAAAGGGCTGGACGTACTATCCCGTCCCCGGTCATACGGGCCCAGGTACCATGGACGGGATAGTACGTCCGATGGCAGTAAGGGGTTAAAAACAATTTTTTTTTACTTTTGGCATGCTTCAATGCTCCATGGGAGACTATAATCGACCATAACCTGATCGGCTCTGCTACATACAGATGATGATCAGATCGCCTCTATGTAGCAGAAGTACTCACTAGCTATGAGAGCCGACCACCGGGTGGCGCTCATAGCAATCCGGCACTGCCAGCCATAGAGGTGTGTACAGGTGCTTACTAAGAGTAGCCATCTCCATACATAACTAAAAATTCATGTGTACCCGGCACTCTTCAGCTGCTCATAATAGACCTGGACCTGTCACGATCGATTAACCCCTCTCAGCACATAGCATGCTGGAGCAAAACCTCGAGGTTTATATCACTGAAGCTAATGATTTCAGTGAAACATATCACTCTTGAACTCCACAAAGATAACAGAATAACATTACTTTATTTCATTTTCCTCCTCTACAGTACTACAGAATAAATAATAACATAAATGAAATGTGAACAGTTATAAATGAGATATATCATGAAAAGGGATCTTTATATTTTTTTTCAGAGGATTAGTATTGGATAAGGAGTTATAAATGAGAGTCTCATTTAGTATAAAATTAAGTATTTAAAGTAAAGTGTAGGCGTATCAAATATTGGCGCATGCGCAAAACACACGTTATGTTGACATATGTAATACAAATGTTTGCACACCTGCAAAGAATAAAAATGAAAAAAAAAATCATTATTGTTTGGTGTACAAAGTCAATATCCGGTATGTATGATATCATTACAATAATCCCGGACTTGTGATCCTGTGGTGCAGTGTTAGTCACACCACTGCTGGTTATCTAGATACAGCTTATACAGGATGGCACAAGCTTATACTGTTGTCATAACGTAACTTCATAAGACACAATCACAGTGCAGCACTGATCCTACATACAGATGAACGATATTTTAACGTCCCTTTTGTAGGCTTTTCACTTTTCATTAATGTAAAAGTCATTAGTTCCATGATCGGTATTAAACTGCAACTGGGATATCAATTTTACTAGTTTGGCAGCAGAGCTACTGTGAAAAGGATATGGTGAATGGTCATCAAGTCTATTTGTAGACCTTGCTTACAGTACCTAATATGCTCCGGGAGAAGCTGTTAACATCACTGGATATATTACAACTCTGTAAAGCAAAAAACTTTCAGTATATTTTAAAAATGAACTAATGTATTAAAAGCCTACACTAAAGCATAGCAACCAAAGGAAGGTTAAACAGAAATGTACCATTAACATTTTTAATGGGAATCTGTCAGTAGGATCAACCCTCTTAAAGGGAACCAGTCGATATGAGATACAGCCACTACCTTTCAGCCCTGATATACAGCATTTTTTAATGCTGTTTATAAGCCCCCGACCGGACCTCTAAGAGAAGAAAAAGACCTTTTATTATACTCATCTGTGGGATGGTCTGGTCCGATGGGTGTTGATGTTCTTGGTCCCATTCCTCCCATCTTCTTGCAATCGCCGCCCTCCTTCTTGCTTTGTGTGGATGACACATTTGTACGTTATCCAAACAGTCTCCTCGGCATCGCACACATGCGCAGGCGTATTTCTCTGTCCTGTTGAGGGCAAAGCAAAGTACTGCAGTGCGCAGGCGCTGGAAAAGGTCAAATGTCCAATATATGGGGGAAAAACACATAAAAAGCAAGCAAAAATTCTGTTGAAACTAACATTTTTTATTCAGAGTTTTTCCTGGCAACACGGACAGTGTTTTATGCAGCAATGACTGCAACAAATAATCAAAGTGTGCACTTACCCTTAGGGTATGTTTATACTTAGCATTTTTCTGCAGCCAAAGTCTGCTTTCTTGTTTCTTTGCGTTTTTAGCAATATTTTTGGAGTGCGGATTACATGTGTGCTTTGTCTTCAGTATATGTTTAATAAAGTTAGTTTTATTTACCAAAAATGCTAAAAAGAATGCAGCAAAATCAACACAAAAAAATTTGTTGTGTTTTTTTGCAGCATTTTTTCATTCACTCATGCTTCCTATGGCTGAAAAAAAGATGCAAAAATGCTAAAAGCATTGACATGCTGCAGATTGTAAATATGCTGCAGTTCTCAAATTCAGTCAGAAAAATGAAGCCAAGCATGTGTATGAGATTTATAAAATATCAATGGTTTTGCTGGAAAATGCAGCTTTCAATTTTCACACAAAAAGCAGCAAAAAAAACCCAATGCAAAAACGCTGCATGTAACAATAGTGGTTGCAAAGGTCCAACCAACCCCGTGCGGGTGGGGGCCTGTCAATGCCAGCATAAACTTGAACTGAATAGGCATCCTCAAACATACATTCAGCTGCAAAAGTATTGCGTCTAGCAGGGGCCAATCAATGGCCAGCAACTGACTTAGGCATGAATGTGACTGGGGGCACATGGCCGTGACATCATACGGTCTCGTCGCTTGCATGCTGAAGTGAGCTGCCAGCTTTAGAAAAGGACAACATCCGGTGGGAGAGCGAGGGAAGGTGAGTAGAATCATATTTTTTTCCTATGCAGTAAAGCACAATGTGGTTTGGTCCTAATGAAGAGATTGGAAAACCTTGAAATGCGCTGACATAATAAACCGCATTCATGTTTCACCTTTGTGTGAGATCGTACCTTTGAACTTTGGGCAGCGCGGACTCTGAACTACCGTATTCTTCATTTATTGCATCAGCACCATTATAGTACTATCACTCATTCTTCTTCCATAGAAAAAAACTGTATAATATATAAACTAAATGAAACAATCCCATCCTCTATGGACTTTTATCTCTCTTGCATTATGGTATCCCATACCTATAATGCAGCATACATGTATCCATACAGGGCTTGTCATGAAAGCTTCCACCAATCAAGCTAGAAAATAAGAGAATCACCCATTCAAGTTTTCAGTTTTCCCAAGATACCAGCAATATTTTCTTGTAGATACCACTCGATATTCTAAAAGGTTTTTTCAACATCCATGTTCTCCGATTTATCCAGGCAAATAAAGGACTTCCATTTGGTAAAAAAAAAAACTTTTAGTTTGAGAGCTTTTTGTTTTTCTGTTTTCTAAATGACCTATCCATAAGTAATGTTTAACCTGGTCAAGCTCATCTGAAACCTAAGGGGGACATGGCTGCAACTGTGCGACAAAAGGCGTCTTTGACAACTGCGAGTAGAATATGCAATGATTGCAAAATACATACTTCACTCACAAGGAAAAGCAACACCTGGGGTTCCATAGCGAGCAGCAAGTTCCAATTGTCGCTACATAGTTAATGTTGCACAGCTTCTGAATCCACACCTTTGCAGTAGAAAACTTCACAGAGCAGGCTGCATGGGATAACAAGCTTTTAATTCTAACAACATGAGGTAAAGGAAAAATGCACAGTCATTTCAGCATTGCATCAGGAAAACAGGAACAAAACGAAAGTGAAACTACAAGTGAGACTATTTCTTATACAATACATTAAACAGAAGGAAACGTTACACAACATCGCCATCTATTGTCAGGTCAGCATAAAGTCCTCCTTTTACTTATAATAAGTCCTAATCTGTTGCATATGCCAACACCCTTTCTCAACAGTAAGGACTTATTCAATCAAACCATACCTTTCTATTAGTCTCTGATGTTTATCAGCATTCAACGCCTTCGTGAAATGTCTGCTGTGATTTCTTCAGTAGGGCAATACTCCAACTTCAAGTCTCCTTGATCCTGATGATCTCTCAAGAAATGATATTTCACATCAATATGCTTGGTTCTTGGATTGACTCTTTCCATCTGAGCAAGAACAAGACATCCTTGATTGTCCTCTTTTAGTTTTGTTGGTTCCAACTGTAGTTGTCCTAGGTCTGTCAACAATTGTCTTAACCACAGAACTTCTTGACTCGCATGTGCTGCTGCAACATATTCTGCTTCTGTTGAAGATAGTGTCACAATTGACTGTTTCTTACTTGTCCAACTTATTGGTCCACCTAGAGAAAAAAAATATGTCCACTGGTAGATCTGTCAGTTGGATCTCCAGCCCAATCTGCATCAACATATCCTGTTAAAATGCAATAATCACCTGTGGGTAATTTCAGCTTAACATTGCTAGTTCCTTTCAAATAACGTATTACTCTCTTCACGGCATTCCAATCAGCTTTATTTGGTTTTGATACCTTTCTACTCAGGATTCCTACTGCTGCTGCGATGTCTGGTCTTGTAACGGTCGCTAGATACAGTAGTTTTCCTATTGCTGTTCTGTATTCTTCATTGTTTGGTAGAATATTCTTTTCAATGTTCATCTCTTTGAGATAATTAGTTTCCATTGGAGACTTTACTGTTTTTGCATCCTTTAGTCCAAATTTTTCTGTTATGTCTTGAATCATGTGATTTTGATTCAGTAGGAAACTTCCGTCTTCTTCTCTTTCTATCTGTATTCCTAGGTACTGTTTTACATTTCCCAAGTCTTTGATTTCAAAATGTTGTTTCAGGGTTTTTAGAATGTTTTCTTTATCCCTTTATTGTTTAAAACAAATCAAAATGTCGTCTACATATATGAGTACATAAATCCATCTATTACTCAGCCATTTTGTGTACAAGCAAGGAACAGCTTTGCTTCTTTGAAATTTTTCATTTGTTAGTACTTCCGTGATTTTGTCATTCCACGCTTTAGCTGCTTGCTTTAAACCATATATGCTTTTCTGTAGTTTACGAACTTTGTTTGGATTTCTTTCATCTTTGAATTCTGGAGGTTGTTCCATGTAAATGTCTTCTGTTAAATCTCAATTCAAAAAAGCTGTCTTTACATCCAGATGTCTTAGTTCCATCTGTTCCACTGCTGCAACTGTAAGTAAAGTTCTTATTGTAGTGTGTTTGACAACTGGAGCAAATGTTTCATCATAGTCTTCTTCTTCTGGAAGTCGAGCTATGTCTTCCCAAGAGATAGATTCATACATTTTACTTGTACTTGCCTTGTATGAGAGACGTTTTGGTGGTTTTCCTTTGTTCTCTCTTATTGAAGGTCTTGGTTCTGTGTCTGTTTGTAGTTGTGATTCTTCACTTTCAGTATTTTGTTCTTCATTAATTTCTACTTCTTTCTCATCAGATATTTCTTCAGTTATGTCACTATTGTTTTTCTCATTTTTTGTTTCAACTGAAAACATAATGTCTTCATTTAAATCTTCAATGAATGTCACACTGTTACTCACCGTAACTCTGTTTTGGGATCTAAGATTCTATATCCTTTGCAATTTTCACTATATCGAATGAATATTCCTTCCATGGATCTGTTTTGAAGTTTGGAACATTTTTCTCTTGGAATGAATATAAAAACTTTACATCCAAAAACTTTTAAATGATTGACACTTGGTGTTAGGGTCTGCCGAACGCACCTAATAGATATAGTAGAGAGGTGCGTTCGCAGCCCGGGGTCCACCGTGCAGGCGAAGCCCGCTGCTAGTAAGATGGCAAAATTAGCGAACTCTGTTATCCCGCAGAGTCGCTAAAATAAACGCCGTAGCGCGCTGTGGCAGTTAGTGCAAACTCTGTTAATCCCCAGAGACGCTAATGGGAATGCCACAGCACTATATGGCGATAAGTGCGAACTCACTTAGCTTCAGTGAGCCACAAAGTAAAATGCTAGGGCGCTGAACCAGTGTTGTAAAGCGAACCCTGTTGCGTCACAGAGCTCCTGAGAAAAAGACTGTGTCCTGTTAGACTCACAGGGATACACAGATAACTGCTGTGCGGATAGCAGTCCGTGATCATGCAGACAGCAACGCAATCAAGCAATCTCCTCACCGGAGAAGCCGGTATTCTAGGGGCTTATTTCAGCCGAGCCCTAACCACATGCGTACATGATCACACTGGCACAAAGCACATAATGCAATTGATACTAGTGCATGGCGGCCCAGCCATGCCACCCTTTTATAGTAACAACTACAGGACCTGCCAGAAAAAGGACCAATGAGAAATTGTTCCAAAACACATGTAGTTTCAGGACCTTCCTGGCGGACCAATAGGGGCTGCTGCAGTACCTGAACATGTGACCCCTGATCTCCAATGAGAGATCTTACCCTGGGCATGCTCAGATGGAGAAAGCAGAGACTTAGTTCCCGAACTGCCTGCTGCAGCACTGGTTATAATAGAGGAACCAGGAAAGACCACAACAAGCCTCTGCACCGTGTTAACCTGGGCGAGATGCTGGGACCGACGTCATTGCTGAGCAGGCTCCACTACGGCCGGAGACGGATGGGGGACCGCAGCGGGACTGGTTCGAGACTCCCCTTGTGCAGCAGCGGAAACTCAACCCTAACATTACCCCCCTCCTAGGGCCTCCCTTCTTTGGGCCTCGCTGCGCTCAAAGGCAGCGATGAGCTGTGGAGCGTGAACATGCTCAGCAGGCTCCCAGGACCTATCCTCAGGCCCATAACCCCTCCAATCCACCAAATACATTTTTTTTCCTCGTACCACCTTGCACCCAACAATGGCATTCACCTCATGATCGTCGGTAGATGAACCCGACGTCCTGGCAGATGACTCGGAAAACCGGGAAATGGACACGGGTTTTAGGAGGGACACGTGAAAGGTGTCGGTGATACCAAGGCGAGGCGGAAGGGCTAGACGGTAAACCACCGAGTTCACCTGCTCAAGAACTTTAAAGGGACCAAAAAAGCGAGGTGCCAACTTGGTGGACTCTACACGTAGCCTGATATTTTGGGCAGAGAGCCACACTAGGTCACCCGGAGCAAATGTAGGAGCGGGGCGCTGATGGGCATCGGCTAAAGACCTCATCCGCTCTTTGGAGGCCTGAATGGCATCCTGGGTGCGGTCCCAAATGTCCCACGCCTCCACAGCCCAGTCTGCCACCCTGGAATCGGCGAAAGACAAGGGCATGGGCACTGGTACCCGCGGATGCTGACCTTAGTTCAGGAGGAATGGGGTCTATCTGGTGGAGTCAGCCACAGCATTATTTAGAGCGAACTCAGCCCACGGTAGCAAGGATGCCCAGTCATCCTGTCTGGCAGAGACAAAATGTCGCAAGTATGTGACCAAGGTCTGGTTGGCCCTCTCTACCAACCCATTCGTCTCGGGATGGTATGCAGAGGAGAGATTCAACTCAATGCTGAGTAAACGACACAGCTCTCTCCAGAACCGAGACGCAAACTGGGGACCTTGATCACTGACAATTTTGTCTGGCATACCGTGTAGGCGGAAAATATGCCTAATGAATAATGCTGCCAAGGCCCATGCAGACGGTAACCGTGGTAACGGCACCAAGTGCACCATTTTGGAGAAGTGGTCGGTTATCACCCAGATGATGGTGCAGACTCGAGACTTGGGTAAGCCCACCACAAAATCCATCCCAACCATCTCCCAGGCCTGTCTGCCACCGGTAACGGGAAAAGTAACCCAGCTGGCCGTTGTCGAGGGGACTTATTCTTGGCGCAGGAGACGCACACCTGAACGTATTCCTTGTGGCCACCAGTATGTCCTCGCCAGCAACTCAGATGTCTTCTTTGCCACAAAATGTCCACCCACCCTGGACGAGTGTGCCCAAGAGAGTACCTCCGGTCGCAAATTGATGGGCACAAAAGTCTTGCCCGGAGGCACAGACTCAAGCAAAATCGGGGCCACATTTCTTAGGCTCTCTGTGGGGACAATCAGCCGAGGCTCCTCCTCCACCTCCTCAGAGGACACCACGGAGCGAGACAGAGCATCGGCACGAATGTTCTTCTCCCCGGAGAAAAAATTGAGGGTGAAATGGAACCGGGAGAAGAACAGGGACCATCTGGCCTGACGGGAATTTAGCCGCTGGGCAGTCTGTAAATAGACCAAATTTTTGTGGTCAGTGAACACTTGAAAGGGAAAGCGAGCCCCCTCCAGGAGATGTCTCCACTCGGAAAAGGCCAACTTCATGGCTAGCAACTCCCTATCCCCAATGGAATAATTCCTCTCCGCTGGTGTGAAGGTCTTGGAGAAGAAGAAGCAAGGATGTTTACGACCTTGAGCATCCTTTTGAAAAAGGACTGCTCCAGCACCAACGGACGAGGCATCTACCTCCAATATAAAAGGCTTATCAACCTCGGGACGATGTAGAATAGGAGCGCTTGCAAAATGGGACTTGATTGAAGTAAAGGCCTTGGAGACCTCCTCTGACCACAATTTGGGATTGGCTCCCTTCTTGGTGAGGGCTACCAAGGGAGCAACCAAAGTAGAGAAGTGGGGAATAAAATGGCGATAGTAATTAATGAACCCCATAAAGCGCTGCACCGCTTTAAGAGAGTGGGGTTCTTGCCAATCCATTACAGCCTGTAGTTTGGCAGGATCCATAGCCAATCCCTGAGTGGAGATGATATAGCCCAGGAATGGCAGAGACTCCTGCTCAAACACACACTTCTCCAACTTCGCATATAAGGAATTTGTCCGCAAGAGGTCGAAGACCCTGCAAACATCTCTCCGGTGGGTGTCCATATCTGGAGAAAAGATGAGGATATCATCCAGATAGACTACCACAGAGGTGGCAAGTATGTCCTGGAAGATGTCATTTACGAAATCTTGGAAGACAGCTGGAGCATTACAGAGCCCGAAGGGCATCACAAGATATTTGTAATGTCCATCTCTGGTATTGAACGCCGTCTTCCATTCGTCCCCCTCATTGATGCAGATCAGGTTATAGGCACCACGAAGATCCAGCTTAGTAAATTCCCTTGCTCCCCGGAGCCTATCAAAGAGCTCAGATATTAGGGGCAAAGGATATTTGTTCTTAACGGTAATGGCGTTAAGACCCCTATAGTCTATACACGGTTGTAATTCTCCATTCTTCTTCTGCACAAAGAAAAATCCTGCCCCTGCTGGTGACACTGATTTCCTAATAAACCCTCTTGCCAGATTTTCCTGGATGTATTGCGACAAGGCCTCCGTCTCAGGAAGAGAGAGAGGATACACTCTTCCCCGAGGGGGCTCCGTTCCAGGCAAGAGGTCTATAGGACAGTCATAGGAGCAATGAGGCAGAAGAGTCTCCGCTGCCTTTTTGGAGAATATGTCCGCGTATGACCGATAAACCTTGGGGAGAGAAGGTCTATGGGTATCTCCGTGGTGGAAACCTGAACGTCCTCTCTGAGACATCTGTCTCTGCAATGATCACCCCAACCCAGTATTCTCCCACAGGACCACTCAATATGGGGAGAGTGGTGGCGATGCCAGGGTAATCCCAACAAAACCTCATCTATTCCCTCGGGAAGAACAAAAAGGGATATATTCTCCTGATGAGAAGGGGACATAGACAGAGGTAGAGAGACAGTCTGGTGGGTGATTTGTGAGGGCAGGATTGCTCCATTCAATACTCTCACTGATATTGGCTCGGCGAGCGTCACCAGCGGTATGGAATGGCGAGAGGCAAAGGAGGAGGACATGAAATTCCCCTCTGCCCCAGAGTCCACACAAGGCTTGGCGGGAAGAGTGGATGAACCTAGAGAGATTAACCCTTTAAGGAGCACTTTCGGAGCAAAATCCCTCGCGTCTAATGACCCTGCACCCATGGTCACGGAACATGACCGTTTACTCATTCGCTGGGGACATCGGTTGGCATAATGTCCTGGCTGCTGACACTCTACAGACCACGGATACTCGAGTGGTCCGAGACTTAGATCCCACTCAAGTAGTCTCCACGGTCTCTGGGGAGTCGGACGCCTGAACAGGAAATTCAAGAGGTTTGGCAAAGGTGGGTGCCAGCCGAAACCTCTGCCTACACTGGATCCGCTCTAACCTCCGCTCGTGAAAACGGAGGTCGATGCGGGTAGATATAGAAATGAGTTTCTCCAGTGTGGCAGGAATCTCCCTGGTAGCCAAAGCGTCCTTTACATGGTCTGCCAGTCCTCTCCAGAACACTGGAATAAGAACTTTATCTGGTCACTCTAATTCAGAGGCCAAAGTCCGAAATTGGACTGAGAACTGGCTGACCATGGACAAGCCCTGTGACATTTCCAGCAGTTGGAGTGCCGTATCGTGCGTGACCTGCTAAAAAGACCTTTTTCAGAGCCTTCAAAAACTGAGGAGCACTCCGCACCACACGATTGTCACGCTCCCACAGCGGCGTTGCCCACTCCAATGTTCTGCCCGACAGAAGAGACACAATAAAAGCCACTTGTGCCCGTTCCGTGGGAAACGTGTTGCCAGAAGCTCAAGCTGTATAGAGCACTGACTCACGAATCCCCGACAATGTTTACTGTCACCCGTAAACTTGTCTGGAA
>JARQOD010000003.1:316153423-316233980 GCA_033576555.1 Oophaga sylvatica
AAAAAAATAAAAATAAAAATAAACATGGTAAACTATGCTTTTTCATCACACCGTTGGAAAAAAATGTAATAAAATGTGATCAAAAAGACGAATGATAAATAGAAATGGTATCGATGAAAACATCATCTTGTCCTGCAAAAAACAAGCCGAAAAAAATTAAAAAGTTATAGCTCTCAGAATATGCAGTGCAAAATAATTATTTTTTCAATGAAAGTTTACATTTTGTAAAAGCAGCAAAACATTAAAAAATTATATACCGTATTTTTCGAATTATAAGAAGCATCCCAAATTTTTTAGGAGAAAAATATGAAAAAAACTTTTTTTAACCCCTTACTGCCATCCGACGCACTATCCCGTCCATGGTACCTGGGCCCGTATGACCATGGACGGGATAGTACGTCCCAGCGATCGGAAGCGCTCCCGGGGGGAGCGCAGCCGATCGCGGCCGGGTGTCAGCTGATTATCACAGCTGACACCCGGCACTATGTGTCAGGAGCGGTCACGGACCGCTCCCGGCACATTAACCCCTGGCACACCGCGATTAAACATGATCGCAGTGTACCGGGGCACAGGGGAGGATCGCGCAGGGAGGGGGCTCCCTGCGCGCCCCCCTGAGACCCTCGGAGCAGCGCAATGTGTCGCGCTGTTCCGAGGGTCCGTCCTCCCTCCAGGTCCCTGGATCCAAGATGGCGCCGGGGTCCTGCAGGGAGGCGGCTTCCTCAGTGCCTGCTGTGAGCAGGCACTGAGAAGCCTGCAGCGATGCCAGAGCGATCGCTGGTGTGACAGAGTGCTGTGCACACTGTCACACCAGCGATCTGCTAAAACACTGTGATGTCCCACCCTGGGACAAAGTAAAAAAGTTAAAAAAATAAAAATAAAAATTGTTTAAAAAAAAATCATAAAAAAAAAATATATATTCCCCAATAAATTCATTTTTTCCTGTAAATAAAAAAACAAAAACAATAAAATACACATATTTGGTATCGCTGCGTCCGTAACAACCCCCCCTATAAAACTGTCCCACTAGTTAACCCCTTTAGTGAACCTCTTAAAAAAAATAAAAAAAAAACAAAGCAAAAAAATCAATGCTTTATCATCATACCACCGAACAAAAAGTGGAATAACACGCGATCAAAAAGACCGATATAAATAAACATGGTCACCGCTGAAAACGTCATCTTGTCCGACAAAAAACGAGCCGCCATACAGCATCATCAGCGAAAAAATAAAAAAGTTATAGCTCGCAGAATAAAGCGATGCAAAAATAATAATTTTTTATATAAAATTGGTTTTATTCTATAAAAGCGCCAAAACATAAAAAAATGATATAAATGAGGTATCGCCATAATCGTACTGACCCGAAGAATAAAACCGCTTTATCAATTTTACCACACGCGGAACGGTATAAACGTCTCCCCCAAAAGAAATTCATGAATTGCTGATTTTTGTTCATTCTAACCTAGCAAAAATCTAAATAAAAAGCGATCAAAAAATGTCACATGCTCAAAAATGGTACCAATAAAAACGTCACCTCGCCCGCAAAAAATAAGACCTCACATGACTCTGTGGGCCAAAATATGCAAAAATTATAGCTCTCAAAATGTGATGATGCAAAAACTTTTTTGCAATAAAATGCGTCTTTTAGCGTGACAGCTGCCAATCATAAAAACCCGCTATAAATAGTAAATCAAACCCCCCTTTATCACCCTCTTAGTTAGGGAAAAAATAATAAAATTAAAAAAAAAGTATTTATTTCCATTTTCCCATTAGGGTTAGGGTTGCGGCTAAAGTTAGGGTTAGGGTTGGCGCTAAAGTTAGGATTAGGGTTAGGGTTGGGATTAGGGTTATGGGTGTGTTAGGGTTAGGTTTGTGGTTAGGGTTGGGACTAGGGTTAGGGGTGTGTTGGGGTTAGGGTTGGAGTTAAAATTGGGGGGTTTCTGCTGTTTAGGCACATCAGGGGCTCTCCAAATGTGACATGGCGTCTGATCTCAATTCCAGGCAATTCTGCATTGAAAAAGTCAAACGGTGCTCCTTCACTTCTGAGCTCTGCCATGCGCCCAAACAGTAGTTTACCCCCACATATGGGGTATCAGTGTACTCTGGACCCCAAGAGTTATTGTGCAATTTGTCCTATTTCTTCTGTTACCCTTGGGAAAATAAAATATTGGGGGCGAAAAAATCATTTTTGTAAAAAAAAAAAAGATTTTTTATTTTTACGGCTGTACGTTATAAACTTCTGTGAAGCACTTCGGGGTTCAAAGTGCTCACCACATATCTAGATAAGTTTCTTGTGGGTCTATTTTCCAAAATGGGGTCACATGTGGGGGGTTTCCACTGTTTAGGTGCACCAGGGGCTCTCCAAATGCGACATGACACCCTCAGACCATTCCATCAAAGTCTGCAATCCAAAACGTCACTATTTCCCTTCCGAGCCCCGACGTGTGCCCATACAGTAGTTTTCTCCCACATATTGGGTATCAGCGTACTCAGGACAAATTGGACAACAACTTTTGGGTCCAATTTCTCCTGTTACCCTTGTGAAAATAAATATTGGGGGCGAAAATATCATTTTTGTAAAAAAAAAAAAAAAGATTTTTATTTTACAGCTGTACGTTATAAACTTCTGTGAAGCACTTCGGGGTTCAAAGTGCTCACCACACATCTAGATAAGTTCCTTGAGGGGTCTATTTTCCAAAATGGGGTCACTTGTGGGGGGTTTCCACCGTTTAGGCGCATCAGGGGCTCTCCAAATGCGACTTGACGCCCCCAGACCATTCCATCAAAGTCTGCAATCCAAAACGTCACTACTTCCCTTCCGATCCCCGACGTGCACCCATACAGTAGTTTACTCCCACATATTGGGTATCAGCGTACTCAGGACAAATTGGACAACAACTTTTGGGGTCCAATTTCTCCTGTTACCCTTGTGAAAATAAAATATTGGGGACGAAAAAATCATTTTTGTAAAAAAAAAAAAAAAGATTTTTATTTTACAGCTGTACGTTATAAACTTCTGTGAAGCACTTCGGGGTTCAAAGTGCTCACCACACATCTAGATAAGTTCCTTGAGGGGTCTAGTTTCCAAAATGGTGTCATTTGTTGGGGTTTCCACTCTTTAGGCAGATCAGGAGCTCTCCAAACACGACATGGCATCCAGCCAATTCTGTGTTGAAAAAGTCGAACGGCGCTCCTCCCCTTCCAAACTCTGCCATGCACCTAAACAGTGGTTTACCCCCACATATGGGGTATCAGCGTACTCAGGACAAATTGCACAATAACTTTTGGAGTCTTGTTACCCTTGGGAAAATAAAAATTGGGGTGAAAAGATCATTTTTGTGGAAAAAAATATGATTTTTTAATTTTACGGCTCTACGTTATAAACTTGTGTGAAGCACTTTGGGTTTCAAATTGCTCACCAAAGATCTAGATAAGTTCCTTAGGGGGTCTAGTTTCCCAAATGGGGTCTCTTGTGGGGGTTTTCCACTGTTTAGGCACATCAGGGCTCTCCAAATGCAACATGGCGTCCAATCTCAATTCCAGCCAATTTTGTTTGGAAAAAGTCAAATGGTGCTCCTTCCATTCCGAGCTCTGCTGTGCGCCCAAACAGTGGTTCCCCCCACATATGGGGTATCAGCGTACTCAGGACAAATTGGACATCAACTTTTGTGGTCCAATTTCTCCTGTTACTCTTGGGAAAATAAAAAATTAGTGACTAAAAGATAATTTTTGTGGGAAAAAAATAGGATTTTTTATTTTCATGCTCGGGCATTATAAACTTGTGTGAAGCACTTTGGGGTTCAAAGTGCTCACCAAAAATCTAGATAAGCTCCTTAGGGGTCTAGTTTCCAAAATGGGGTCACTTGTGGGGGGTTTCCACTGTTTAGGCACATCTGGGGCACTGCAAACGGAACATGACCCCCATCAACGTCTGCATTCCAAACCGTTACTACTTCCTTTCCAAGCCCTGTCGTGCGCCCAAACAGTTTCCCCCCCCCACATATGGGGTATCAGTGTACTCAGGACAAATTGGACAACAACTTTTGGGGTCCAATTTCCTTGGGAAAAATCAAAAATTTGGGACTAAAAAAATCATTTTTGTGGAAAATTGTTTTTTTTATTTTTCAGACCCAGGCATTATAAACTTTTGTGAAACACTTGGGGGTTCAATGTGCTCACAACAGATCTAGATAAGTTCCTTAGAGGGTCTAGTTTCCAAAATGGTGTCACTTGTGGGGGGTTTCCACTGTTTAGGCACATCAGGGGCTCTCCAAACACGACATGGCGTCCAATCTCAATTCCAGCCAATTTTAGTTTGAAAAAGTCAAACAGCGCTCCTTCCCTTACGAGCTCTGCCGTGTGCCCAAACAGTGGTTTTCCTCCACATATTGGCTATTGGCGTACTCAGGAGAAATTGCACAACAACTTTATCTGTCCATTTGCTTCTTTTACCCTTGTGAAAATAAAAAAAAAAGTTTGTAATAGATCATTTTTGTGGCTAAAAAGTTAAATATTTATTTTTTCCTTCCACGTTGCTTCAGCTCCTGTGAATTACCTGAAGGGTTAATAAACTTCTTGAATGTGGTTTTGAGTACCTTGAGGGGTGCAGTTTTTAGAATGGTGTCACTTTTGGGTATTTTCTGCTATATAGACCCCTCAAAGTGACTTCAAATATGAGGTGGTCCCTAAAAAAAATGGCTTTGTAAATTTTGTTGTAAAAATGAGAAATCGCTGTTCAACTTTTAACCCTTATAATTTCCTAAGATAAAAAAAATTTGGTTCCAAAATTGTGCTGATGTAAAGTAGACATGTGGGAAATGTTATTTCTTAACTATTTTGTGTGACATATTTCTCTGTTTTAAGGGAATAAAAATTCAAAGTTTGAAAATTGCAAAATTTTCAAAATTTTCGCCATATTTGCGTTTTTTTCAAAAATAAACACAAGTTATATGGAAGAAATTTTACCACTAACGTGAAGTACAATATGTCACGAGAAAACATTCTCAGAATCGCGAAGATCCATTGAAGCGTTCCAGAGTTATAACCTCATAAAGAGACAGTGGTCAGAATTGTAAAAATTGGCCTGTCATTAACGTGCAAACCACCCTTGGGGGTTAAGTGGTTAATAAAATGGTGGTGCTTCTTATAATCCATGCATCATATTGCTTACCAGGGGTGGTGGCTGCAATGAAACGGGGTCCCAGGGTCGCTGCTGGAGGAGGCAAGAGTGGAGCGTTGCTGCAGGCTGGGATGAGGGGGGGGAGCGGATGTGAGTTGCACCGCTGCGGCTGACCAGTGCTGCTGCTGTGGGTGTCCGGTACTGCTGCGGGTTCTCTGTTGACATTTTGTGAAAGGCCAGAGCCCCTGCATTTCCATGGTCTCCTATGCAGTGGACTCCGGAAAAATGGCTGCCAGGGTGGCGCATGCGCGGTTGGAGATCTCAGCGCTGAGATCTCATCTTGGTGCCAAGATCTGCATTTGAGTAAAGAACTTAGCGTGCACTCAGTCAAGTAAGACAAGGTGCTGGTGTAGCGGACCTGAGGTCCCAAATCTAGAATAATATAATACACCGCACACTTAGTTGAATATGATGCAAGGGGGAAAACTATTATTTATTTATATACAGATAGGTAGTTTAGGCAAGGCAATATATGACAAGCGATTAAATTTTTAACGTTTCGGCTCAACCGGAGCATTTATCAAAAAAGTCGCTTGAGGTCCAGTGCCAATGAATACAAAGAGAAGGTGCAAAAACCAACAGGGGGTCAGAGTAAGGCTAATTAGTAGCAGCTGTTCACAGGGAATCGTAAATATGTCACATAATGCAGCTAACAGTCTGAGAGGAGATATTTAGAAGCAGCGCTCCCGCGCCGAGCTTGTGATGTATGTATGATGTATGTATGTATGTTGTGTACATCACAAGCTCGGCGCGGGAGCGCTGCTTCTAAATATCTCCTCTCAGACTGTTAGCTGCATTATGTGACATATTTACGATTCCCTGTGAACAGCTGCTACTAATTAGCCTTACTCTGACCCCCTGTTGGTTTTTGCACCTTCTCTTTGTATTCATTGGCACTGGACCTCAAGCGACTTTTTTGATAAAGGCTCCGGTTGAGCCGAAACGTTAAAAATTTAATCGCTTGTCATATATTGGCTTGCCTAAACTACCTATCTGTATATAAATAAATAATAGTTTTCCCCTTGCATCATATTCAACTAAGTGTGCGGTGTATTATATTATTCAAGATCTGCATTTGCGCATGCGCCACTCCTGGCAGCCATTTTCCCGGAGTCTACCGCATAGGAAACTATGGAACTGCATGGTCTCTGGCCTTTCACAAAATGTCGGCAGAGCCCCCGCAGCGCTACCGGACACCCACAGTAGCACCCGACACCTGCAGCGGCGTGCCGCACATCCGAACACCGCCTCATCCCAGCCTGCAAGAACGCTTCACTCTTTCCTCCTCTAGCCGCGACCCTGGGAACCTTCTCCACTGCAGCCTGTAAGGTATATCTACATTTTAAGATGCACCAACATTTTCCCCCCAATTTTGGGGGAAAAAAGTGCGTCTTATAATCCGAAAAATACGGTAAATGTGGTATCATTGTAATCGCACTGACCCGAAGAATAAAACTGCCTTATCAATTTTATCACATGTGAAACAGTATATTAAAAAAAAACAATTCCTGTATTGCTGCTGTTTGTTTATTCTGCCTCCCAAAAATCGGAATAAAAAGCGATCAAAAATGTTATGTGCCAGAAAAATGGTGCCAATAAAAACGTCAACTCATCCCGCAAAAAACAAGACCTCACATGACTCTGTTGGAAGAAATATGAAATAAAATTACAGCTCTCAAAATGTGGTGGTGCAAAAACTATTTTTTTGAAAAAAAAAAAGCTGCTTTTAGTGTGTGAAAGCAGCCAACCAGAAAAAAATTAGACAAATCTGATATTTCTGTAACCGCACCAACCCGAAGAATAAAGTCATCTAATAACTTATACCGCACGAGGAACAGCGTAAAAAATAAATAAAACTAATTCTAAACCTGCTGTTGATTTTTTCATTCTGTCTCCCAAAGATCGCAGTAAGGCTCAGCTTACATTTGTCCTGCACTCTGCACTGAGAACTTACACCGGGGTTTCCGTGTAAATCTCTGAAATACATGACTCAGATGGAACCGTTGACAGAAGATTCCCTATAATGAGGCAGATGGAGGCACTGTGGATGCCATAGCACTTGTGATCCGGCGGTGTCCGTCTTTTTAGGATTGCATAAAAGTGCTGTTGGCCACAGTTTTGTGCACTTCTGAAAAGAAGGACACCACTAAACAGAGGCCAGACGGAGTCTAGAGTAACTCTGCTGCCTTATTATAGTGAATGGATCCCTTGGAGGTTTCATCTGAATTACATCACTCAGAAATTTAGATGGAAACCCCAAAGTAAGTGGTCAGTGTAGAGTGCTGGATAACTGTGATCCCAAACGATATGTAAAATGTTCCCAACAAAAGCTTCAACTCAATCCACAAAAAAAGCAAGCCCCCACTCAGATCTGTCATCTGTTAATGGAAATATAGGGGGCTTCCATGTTACCGGTAGCACAAAGGCTCTGGAAAAGAGAAATGGCTTCTCTCCCCCAAAAGAAATCAAACAAATTCTGCGCTCCCAAATCCAAATACCCCCTGCCTTCTGAGCTCCACAGTGTACCTAAACCACATACAGCGTCCACATGTTTGGTAGGTGTATAATTTCTAAAATGGGGTCACATGAGGGGGGATTCTGCTCTTCTAGTACTTATGGGCTCTGTACTGTATATGGAGTCTGCAAACTATTCTAGGAAAATCTGCACACCAGGAGGCAAATAGCGCTCCGTTTCTCCCAGTACTGTACATCTACATATGGGGTATTTCCACGTTGAGCAGAAATTTTGTGACACATTTTGGTGCCATTTTTACCCATTTCCCCATATGAAAATGTAAAATCTGGGGCAAAACCAAAATTTTTATGGTAAAAATGTAATTATTTTGTACTCAATTTCCAGTGGTATAACATTATGTGACACAACTGTGGTGTCAATATGATCACTGTACCCATAGATGAATTCATTGAGAGGTGAAGTTTGTAAAATGGGGTCACTTTTGGGGCATCTGCTATTCTGGCACCTTATGGGCTCTCCCAGTAGCTCAAGGCACCTGCAAACCATAACAGTAAAATATGCACTATAATATGGCGCTTCTTTCTTTCTGAGTTTTTCGCTGTGCCTCAGAAGTATTTCCCGATTACATGTATGGTATTGGAGCAATCAGAAAAAATTGCACAACAAACTGTAAGGTCCACTTTTTCTATTAGCCCTTATAAAGGGGCTAAAACAACATTTTAGCAGTAAAAATGTAATTATGCTTTCTTCAGGGTTAATAAACTTTTTGAATGTGGTTTTGAGCACCTTGAGGGGTGCAGTTTTTAGAATGGTATCACTTTTGGGTATTTTCTGCCATATAGGCCCCCCAATGTCACTTCAAATGTGATGTGGTCCCTAAAAAATGGTTTTGTAAATTTTGTTGTAAAAATGAGAAATCGCTGGTCAATGTTTAACGCTTCCACCTTCCTAACAAAACAAAATTATGTTTCAAAAATTGTGCTGATGTAAAGTAGACATGTGGAAAATGTTATTTTTTAGCTATTTTGTGTGACATATTATAAAAGATTGCAGAGGGGCACGCTACCAACTACGCTGTTATCTTTTTGTTATGAGCAGCCCTCTTCTGCCACCTATCACCAGGACAATTACACAATTGACCGATGATTAAGGAATGAGGCTGTGGCTGTTACCACTAATAGGCCTGTTACTGGGAAACTAACAGCGAATGTATGGTATATACACCTCTGATTCCAATGCATTGAATATATATACCCTAGTACAGTCATTACTATCTCCAAGATAACCATAGAACTGATCGCTGCCACCACCAGTCATTTATACAGGCCAACTGGATGCCTGGTTCTGGTAGAGTATGGCTTTCAGAAGTGCGGTTTACAGAACAAAATTGTTAAATTTTACATTTAATCAAGAACGATAGGCAGTGTTTATAAAAAAGATATAAAAGATTTTACAAAGGAGACAAAACAATACAGCATATGCAGTCACATAAAATAAAAAGAAAGTTACTAAACCTGTCGCCACAGCAATGGCTTCAGATTTATGGAGAGAGGTACTCCAGGAAAGCGGACAGCACCCAGAGTGAACTGTGCCTCCAAGTACTGACAACGCCCAAAATTTGGCATTTGCCTTTCATTAGCTCTTAAGTTAGACCCACATACCTCCCATTGATAACTCCTTACAGGGTTGGACATGGGATGTAGTTTTCAGTTTCAGAAAATTATGAGATTCCCTACATTGATGATATCTTTGCTCCTGAGAGTCGCAGGTGCCTGATATCGATGTCCTTAAGGGGTTAAATGCTCTAAGGTTCACAGATATATTTGTATGGCCCAGATATTTCACAATGATTTGATGAGGCCTAGTTATTTGTATTAGCAACGGGTGCACCATTTCCTCATCACCAGATCAGGTCCCACGCAACATGGTATTTAAGTCTAGCATGTTTCAAAGAGGCCAAAGACCTGTGGGACGTCCTTTTCACAAAATGTGGACATGCTGACTCAGGTATGCCCAGGATACATAAATTATTGTGACGTGAACGATTCTCAAGATTTTCTACTTTTCCCCTTAAGCCTTTTTCTTCTCATGAATGGTCTCCAGTAGAAGTTTGTAGGTCTCGACTGATCCACCCTCTAATTCCAGCATTCTCAGCTCTATTGTATTAAGCCTTTCCCCATGTTGTACTACTTCTTTTTGGATCTGCTGAAGAAAATTAGTAGCTGTCAGAGCTAGTGTCACCTGAATATCAGATGTAATCCGCTTGACCACTTTCATTGTTAATTGTTCATAGTCCATGTGCAGATCATTGTGGCTAACTGCACCTTCTGAGTGGCCTCTGTTGTTGCATGTAGGAGGTTTCTCATGTATCAGGATGGAAACAGCCTTTATCCATATTGGATAACTGTGAGGCTAGCTTAACACTCTTCCCAAGCAAATTTGTTTTATTCTTCGGGCAGATTTTAATGATAAACTGGTACAAGTAAATGTGCGCTGAAATTTGTCTGATGAAGATATAAATGCTTTGCACTGTAAAAAATGAGTATCTGGGCTCCAAAAGTCGTTAATCAAACTGCAAGAGTACATACCAGTTCATAAAAGTACCTCACATAGTGGCATTGGGCCTGGAAGTTCTGAAGATTAATTTGGAAATGGACATCTTTCATTTGAAATAAGTCCAGAAAATTGGGTGAAAGACCCTTTCAAGTTTCAATATGCAGATATATGAGAGTTAAAGATGTTGTAGAACTGATAACAGTGAAGAAGACCCTGGTGGACCTATCTAGGCTTTCACACGATCGATCTTCCTGCAGAGTATTCATCCATCAAGGAGCTGAGTTACATTCTGTCAATCCTTTATCTCTTTCCCTGTGTAATATTACCTGCAGTGGCGAGTCTAGCGTCATTACTTGCCAGTGCACTAGCCAGGGTTAGTAGAGGTGGCAACAAGGGACTAGGCACGTGATGGCGGCGAGGGGAAGGACCCGCATACGGCATTACAGGAGCTTAGGGACAGGCACAGGTTGGTTTTGTCGTTGTCAAGAGGTGTCCCATCTCCCTCTCTCATCCGTTGGATTTATATGTTATGTCATCTGCTGGACATACCCATATCAGTATGTGACGCTATATGACTGCAGTACTCGGTACCGGGCCGGTATCTTAAAGGGATGTGTCACGGCAACAGTGACCCGTTCCATGACCCTGGGCGTCCAATGAAAAGGGGAATATTTACAGGGGATGAGTTTGTAGTAAAGTGTGCGTGACGCCACCTGTGGTTTCTGCTCAGAGGTGACCAGCGCTGCAATGCAGATCCTCTGGGACAGATGGTGTGATGCAGCAGAATTGGAATAGCTTCACACAGGTGAAGCTTGTTGTCCCAGGGCAGAAAGGTGTTGTAGAGAGAGTGATGGCTCTGGGGATGTAGCAGAGTGGAGTGTGTGCCGCATGAAGAACTTGAGGAGACAGTCAGATGCAGTTTCCAAGGCTTTACTCAAAGTTCAGATGCATGCAGTACAGGTGCCCACGCCAACTCCCAGGTAGATGAAGAACACCAGTCCAAAGCTCCCTGTCAGTATATGCCTTCCCTGGCCATCTCACTGTGCTGATTCCCACTCCTTTTTCCTTTGCAGCACCTCACAAAGCAGTGTCCCAGTCCGGTAGCTCCGAATCCTGTCGGACAACGTGACCCAGGCATTTCCTTGATTCTATATAGCTTTCCTTCCCGGAGAAGATGCATGTGGTTGTGGCTGTGACCCCTAAAGTTGTCACAGCTGTCGGCTTGCTAGCTGAGTCCTGTTGTACGCTCCACTAGTCTACGGGCCGAGTCCCTTCTGTGACCTGGATTCTCCCAGTTGACGTCCGTCAGCCTGGAACGAGCCCCGCGGGTAGCCTTCTGCTTAGCCGTGCCTCTGAGAAATCCCTTTTCCCTACAGGGAACATTCTTTCGGTCTTTCTCTCTGTGAGCAGATCCTCAGGACTTGGAGCCTGCTGCACGGTTCTATCTCTTTCCCCTCTCCCCTACGGAAGAGCTGCCTATGCACGTCTGTATTCTTCCTCCCCTAAGGGAAAACTCACTCTTGCTTCCCTCTAAAGGTACTGTCACACTAAGCGAGATCGCTAACGAGATAGCTAAAGAGTCACCGATTTTATGACGCAGTAGCGATCTCGTTAGTGACGCAGCTGTGTGTGACATGTAGCAGCGATGTGGCCCCTGCTGAGATGTCGTTGATCGCTTATGAACGTTATGAGCCGTTTTTTGGTCATTGGTGTCCCGCTGGTGAGCTTGAATCGCTGAGTGTGACACCCTTTATGAACCACTTTACCAGCGTCGCAGGTGGGACTAGGTTTTCCCAACGACCGCAGAGGTTGCTATACAGATCGCTAATCTCTGATGAGATCTTTGTGTTTGAAAGCTAGCTAGCGACCACATAGCGATCGAACTAGCGATCTCGCTGGTCGCATCGTTGTCGTGATCGCTAGTGCGATCACTAAGTGTGACAGTGCCTTAACTCCTGCTCTGACCCACAAGCTCCACCAACCATCTAACACCCTTTGCTAGCTGCAGACATGCTAGTGGAACTCAGCTAGTGTGTGTGATGGATGCAGTGTTGTCAGAGCCAGGTTTGATGTCGCCATCTTACCTGAAAGGTGGGATACCACATCTCTGGCTGAGATGCAGTACCTCTGTGGCGACTGGACCCTCAGGGGCGCCACAGTTGCGTACATGCAGTCATGTGCTGACTGGATGCAAACATGTGATTTGCATATAAGCGGTCACATGCGGACTAGATGTGCATCACCTTGATCAATACAGATGCATTAAATGAGGCCAGACACGTCTTGTCGGAATGTGGCTTAAAGTATGCAAATCGCATCCTTATGGTCACATGAGCACCTGCTATCGCAGTGGCGAGTCCTCACAGCGCGCAGTACGTGTAATATGAGGATTCACAAGTCTGTAGTCACATAGAGTAACTGCAGACAAGTAAAAAAATGTTAAAACCTTCTCTCTGAGTGATCTCTTCAGGGGTAGGGAGGGATCCAGGTGAAAAAGAATGTAAAAGTGTCTACCTCCACATCAAAGTACCATCAGTTTCTAGCCACCTCCACAACTTTAGTCCCTGGCTTCAAGTTGCAATGTGATTCGCAATTTAAAAACCACTCTGATTTGGCCAAGAGTTAGCGTAAATATCCCTGTGTACCTACTTAGGCCAGTTATGACCTAGCTTTACCTGTGTGTTCTTTTAGGGAGGAGGGTGGCGGTGGAGTACACGTGACATCTAGATGATCTTTTTAAAAGCAACTGTCCTGGCTCATGTCACTATGGCAACTCATAATGCTCAATCAGATGAATTTATTATATGGACGTGTGTTGTCTGAGTAAAAACCAGACGGCACACTACACTGACCAATGTAATACAATTGGGCTGCTCAGATGACAATTTGTTTTTACATGAAGAAAGTGTCCGTGTAAAAAAATCCCGGCATGCACTTGTCACCACACAGCTGTCTCATGACCCGGGACCATGGGCTCCTTCCCTGTCCCTAACAATAACTGGCACCCTAGTTCGCCCTGCTCCCCGGGATACTTCAGATGGCAAAGAAGCCGGGGCCTCCACCCTTGCCTTATCTCCTAAGTTAGCCCTTCATCTGTTCTCTTCCCCCACCCAGGCAAGAGGGGGCGCTATTGCACACCATAGTACAATAACCAATAAACAAGGTTACACAGACAAGGGATAACAGAAAATTCCAGGCATACAAAATATTCACTCCCATGTAACAGAGGAATGCAGAGCAGATGACGGCACCAACAGCCGTCGGGACAACGTAGATCCAGTGAGGTCCTGAAGAAGGCGATGATACGTTCCCGGCTGGCAACGTTGAGTCTTAGAAATGTCCCGTGGAGTCCTCAGTAAGGAGACTCTGGTGGCCGGCAATGTATAGGCCACAGTCCGGTCAAAATTAAGCGAGGCTCGACGAATATGCACCAGGGATTCAGGAAGCAGTGCCTGGTCAACGTCTCAGTCTGTCAGGCGGCACACGCACAGCACTGACCGTTACAGAGCGATTGGTACCTCGATGTCTGGGAGCCAACCTGCACACGGCGGGCTTCTCGTCAGAGTTGCTGCGGTCGATTTCTCTCACGGCCGGGCGCGCATCCCCGCTGCTAACAGTCCCTGAAGCAGGAGCTCTCAGTCTCCTAAGCCACGCACTGCACCTTCCCGCCAACTCAGTCTGTTGCCGTGCACTGCGCTACCGCTGGTGACACTTAGCCACGCCCCCTGTCAGCCAGTGCAAAGATCGATCCGGTTGCCTAAACTTTTCCCCGGACAACAGAGGAGACAGCCCTGACAGTTCTGGACCCAGAACGCAGGTACCCGCGGTGCGATCGTCCCCCTTACACTCTCCCTCTGCTTTAGCTCACCATTCCACGAGAACTCTTCATGTTCCTTTAGGTCCTCCGGAGGTGGGACAGATGCCCACAGTTTTCACATTCACTTCTGTCTCTCTTGCACTACATTTTGCCAAAAGAAATTGTTCTGTGCACCAGCGTGGTCACACCGAGTACCTTCAGACTCCTCTTGAATTTGCTCGTTAGGAGCACTCAGAACTTCAGAATGAGTGGTAGAGTCAGGTTGGGTCGTAGACGGCGGGAGTACATCACAGTTCAATGAAGCAGCCATCTCTGGAGCCTGTTCCACTTTTGGGTCAACATCTGGCAGGTCGAGAAATTCTTCCTCTTTATAATCAACAGCTGCAGAAGGAAATGTCCCAGGTACACTCTGCATCTCTTCCATTTGGTCAGGATCCCTTGGGCTAGCGGGCAGTAAACTATCCAGTCCAGGGAACGAAGCCAGGGATTCTTTCTCATCACCATCAGGAACCTTGGGAATGAGCGTTTCAGGAACACTTGGCATTCTCTCCCTTTCTTCCCCTTTGGGTTGAGTCTCACAGACCGGACCATTGGGTCCAATTTGGCATTTCACCAGATTCTCCTCCACACGCCTGAGTTCCACAGACATCTTACTGTAGGCAAACGACGCCTTCTCCCTCACTTCTCGGCATCCAATGTCGTGGCTCTGTCTGTCTCTGGGTGTGGCTCCTCTCTTCTCGCTGAACCATTTCTTCCAGGGGCGGCATTCTCTCCAATTAGCAGGACCTTCGGAGGGGTGAGTGAATTCTCGCCGTCAGCTGTCTTGGGTAGGGCAACTTGTGGACAGGTATCCCATTCTTCCACACGTCCAACACCCACTTCTGCACCTGTCTGGTGGGCGCTTTGGTCGGGATTGCCATCCTCTATGGGAAGCATACCCCCTCTGCTTTCACTCTCCACCCCACGATATGGGGTTCAATTCTGGAGCTGCTGCTGAGGTTTTCTTCATGCTCTGCATCTCTCCTCTAACTCCTTTCTTCTTTTGTTATGAGTTACCTTGGGGTATGGCATTGGACTCCAAGGTAGCAGTAAGGGTTTCCTTCAGGCTCCCGATTTCTGCCCATATTTTCCGCACTCCCTGCCGTAATTCATGGGACCACTCCTGCTCTTCTTCGTTCGGGGAAGATACTTTGTGGCTCCGGGCCACCCCTGCCAAGGCTGCGGTCCCTTGCTCCTGCTCCCTTTTGCGTGCTTCTGCCCCCATCTCTGAGAAAGTCATGTGCAGATTAGCTCGCAGGCACTCATGCAAATCTCTACAGCCTGTCACTAGCTGGTTTCGCAGCACTATGTCAGGGGGTCCTACGCCTATGCCATCTCGCTTAGCAATTGCAGCGTGAATCTCCTGCAGCGCATTCATGTAGTGGGTCACGGTCTCCCCCTCTTTATACATGCCTAAACAAGCGCATGCGCAATTCTCCAATGTCTGTGGGGTCTCCGTGCATTTTTTCTAGAATCTGTAGCACCTTGTCAAAGGTATCGCGCACATGGGGGGGCCGTAACATAACGGAAATTCTCGCCTCTCCGTCCAGAGCCATCAGGGCAATCTCTGCCTCCATTATGGGGGCCATGGGGTACATCCTCAAAATATCCTTGACTCGTCCAGTCCAGCTCCATAGCAGAATGTTGCTTCCTGTAAACTTAGGGAGATTACTCAATATTGTCCCCAGCGGTATACTGGCCCTCGGGACACCCGTGACCGCTTGGTCTGCCACCTCTGCACCCGTAGGCTGCATCCTGTCGACTACGCCAAGTGTGAACAGGTTGCGAGATGCCGTGATGAGTAGGAGGCAGATCAAGGGTTAACAGGTTTTAATAAAACAGGGAGTTACTCCACGCAGGGAGATAGGTAAACATGAGGTAAATAACGAACAGTACAGGAAATATAGGGGTTTGGTAGAGGGGAAATCAACGTAGGAATAACGAGTGAAACTGTTCTCAAGGGAGACACTTATCAATCAGACGTTTTCTGTCCGAATAGGTCCCGGAGCAGATGACGGCACCAACAGCCGTCGGCACAACGTAGATATGGTGGGGTCCTGAAGAAGGCGATGGTACGTTCCCGGCTGGCAACATTGAGTCTTTGAAACGTCCCGTGGTGTCCTCAGTAAGGAGACTCCGGTGGCCGGCAATGTACAGTCATGGCCAAAAGTTTTGAGAATGACGCAAATATTATATTTTCACATGATCTGCTGCCCTCTGGTTTTTATGTGTGTTTGACAGATGTTTTTATCACAGACAGAAATATAATAATTGCAAACATATGAGTAACAAAAGCTTATATTGACAGTTAGAATGAGTTAATGCAGCAAGTCAATATTTGCAGTGTTGACCCTTCTTCTTCAGGACCTCTGCAATTCTCCCTGGCATGCTCTCAATCAACTTCTGGACCAAATCCTGACTGATAGCAGTCCATTCTTGCACAATCAATGCTTTCATTTTGTCAGAATTTTTAGGTTTTTGTTTGACCACCCGTCTCTTGATGATTGACCACAAGTTCTCAATGGGATTAAGATCTGGGAGTTTCCAGGCCATGGACCCAAAATCTCTATGTTTTGTTCCCCAAGCCATTTAGTTATCACCTTTGCTTTATGGCAAGGTGCTCCATCATGCTGGAAAAGGCATTGTTGATCGCCAAACTGCTCTTGGAGGGTTGGGAGAAGTTGCTCTTGGAGGACATTCTGGTACCATTCTTTATTCATGCCTGTGTTTTTAGGCAAGACTGTGAGAGAGCCGATTCCCTTGGCTGAGAAGCAACCCCACACATGAATGGTTTCAGGATCCTTAACAGTTGGCATGAGACAAGACTGGTGGTAGCGCTCACCTTGTCTTCTCCGAATGAGGCGTTTTCCTGATGTCCCAAACAATCAAAAAGGGGATTAATCAGAGAAAATAACTTTACCCCAGTCCTCAGCAGTCCACTGCCTGTACCTTTTGCAGAATATCAGTCTGTCCATGATGTTCTTTCTGGAGAGAAGTGGCTTCTTTGCTGCCCTCCTTGAGACCAGGCCTTGCTCCAAGAGTCTCCGCCTCACAGTGAGTGCAGATGCACTCACACCTGCCTGCTGCCATTCCTGAGCAAGCTCTCTGCACTGCTGGTAGCCCGATCCCACAGCTGAAACACTTTTAAGAGATGGTCCTGGTGCTTGCTGGTCTTTCTTGGGAGCCCTGAAGCCTTTTTGGCAACAATGGAACCTCTCTCCTTGAAGTTCTTGATGATGTGATAGATTGTTGACTGAGGTGCAATCTTTCTAGCTGCGATACTCTTCCCTGTTAGGCCATTTTTGTGCATTGCAATGATGACTGCACGTGTTTCTTTAGAGATAACCATGGTTAACAGAAGAGAAACAATGATGCCAAGCACCAGCCTCCTTTTAAAGTGTCCAGTGGTGTCATTCTTACTTAATCATGACAGATTGATCTCCAGCTATGTCCTCATCAACACCCACACCTGTGTTAATGGAGCAATCACTGAAAAGAGGTTAGCTGGTCCTTTTAAGGCAGGGCTGCAATGATGTTGAAATGTGTTTTGGGGGATAAAGTTCATTTTCTAGCCAAATATTGACTTTGCAAGTAATTGCTGTTAAGCTGATCACTCTTTATAACATTCTGGAGTATATGCAAATTGCCATTAGAAAAAGTGAAGCAGTAGACTTTGTAAAAATTAATATTTGTGTCATTCTCAAAACTTTTGGCCATGACTGTATAGGCCACAGTCCAGTCAAAATTAAGCAAGGCTCGACGAATATGCACCAGGGATTCAGGAAGCAGTCGACGACCAATGGTGGATACGCTCTGAGGCCAGAATAAGACACGAATACTAAAGCTACTAAAATAAAAGAGCAAATCACTCCAGAAAACTGTAGAAACAGCACTGATGAATCAGGACAAAGCTTAATCTCATGTATGTTTCCATGGAGTAGACAGAAGTGAGCATAATGGCAGGCTCACAATGCACAGGACTTGTCTGTAGACTGTGACCAGTGAGACGTATGGGTCTCCATAAGAGGCGCATGTGAAAAGTGTTATAATAATGCTTTTAATAAAGACAACTAGAAAAGTTGCTTCATTTCAGTCAGTGAAATGCTGATTTGCAATTGAAAAAATCCACATCAAAATCACAATTAAAGGAAGCCTGTCACACGAAAAAATGCTATAAACCCACAGATATGCAGTTATATTGTTCTGAATCTGCCAGATGCCTGCGTTTAGACCCCCGCTGCCTGCGCGTAGACCCCCGCTGCCAGGAGCAAATTATATCTATTCCCCCTGACATCATTCCACTTTCAGTCTCAAGGGCGGCGCCAGCACGGATTCAGTCACCACCCTGTGTATAGAGAGCAGCCATAACCACGCACTGACCCCCGGCACTGACTGACAGCAGCTCAGCATAAGGGCCAGTTGTCAGTCAGTGCCGGGGGTGCTGTTATAGTCGCTGTTCTCTATACACAGAGCTAGGTCTAAGTGCAGGTTTACAAAGCTATTAACCTGCAGATTAACCCCATATGTGTAGGTTAAGAGCATATTTTCATGTGACAGGTTCCCTTAAAAGTCTTAAGTAAATCTGCATATAAACCTGCCAGAGTCTTTTGGTGTCTCCTACATTACATTTGAGGTTTGGATGTGAAGAATTTATAGCTGCTGTTCACATTTACAAGCAGGACCTCCATGATTTGAACTTTGAATATAAAAGAAACTGTAGCAAAATACCCTTATTATTAGGAGTAAATAAGATTATACAGAATTGAATAATTGAACAGAACAGTCCGAACTACTACATTTCGAGATGAGATCATTTAACAACATAAGAGGTTGTTGCTATAAAAGAAACCAAAGTCTCAGAGATCTGATCACATATCAGCATATACAAAAGGCACAAACTTTGGAGAAAGGATGATCTTTTGACTCATTACCATCTCAGACTTTGCAGAATTCTCTCCAGAGTTCTAAAGACTCAGACACAGAGGAGACAATTTTTACCATTTCTGCTGTCAGTGTATTGACATCACACACCACGCACAGCGCTCTGTGTACAATCATGGAACCGGCATTGCTGCCTCTACTGGTTTTGATGACCATGTGATAATGTGGACAGGTGTAATGTGACACCTGTCACCTGTATCAGGGTGATTGTTCCATGTAACTTTGGCTCCTAAAGCAAGTTCAGATACAGGAAAATGTGTAGGGTAAAAATACATAAACAATATTTCTTTGTAAATAATAAGAACAATGACCCTGAGAGGTGCAAAATATAGTTAAACATAACAACACAATAATCCCAAAAAGAACTCAAAGCAGTGGTTCGAATCTAAAAGTGAATCTCACATTAAATATCTATCTAGTATAATCTAATCACTTTCTAATATATTTCAATAAAAAATTTCTTACATTCCCTCGCTACTCTAATTTCTCTGTTTTTTTTTTTACTTCTGGTGACATTCCATATGAGAATCCTCAGTGCTCGATGTGATACTCAGATGGGTGTCATCAGGGAGCAAGGGCTGTCGTCACCGAGCCAGCTGCTGCTGTCCCAAAGCTGAAATGAAGATGTAACGCAGGTAGGTGTGGACCCACTGCACCACAGGCTGGGCTTATCCTGGGGGGCGCGACTAAGCAATTACTTGGTTTTCACTTGAGCCTCTGATGGTGAGGATAGGCTTGGCTGCAGGTAGTCATCAGGTACCACTTTAGGGCAGTCCCCAGGACTGCAGCAGCTGACCGAAAGATCAGAGGCACGAGTATGCAGTACAGGAGGGCAAAGACAAAAATGTGGTCAGACGGTCTGAGGTCGGCAATCCCAATAAAAAATATTCATAAAAAATGTATAAAATTTATTTCTTAAAAATACACCAAATCTTTTATTAAAAATAGATGGACACAACCAAATTAATATTAAAATATATATTTATTTATTGAAGACCAAATAAAAAACATTACATAATAAGAACAAGATAATTAATAGTGTATGCAGGGCTTCATGTGTCAGACTGGTTATATATATATATATATATATATATATATATATATATTATTTTCATATTCACATATTTATTTATTATAATTTTTATATTTTTTAATACATATTTATTTTTTATATATGTTTTGCACTTGGTCACCTTAGAAATTTAGGGGAATAAAATATTTAATTAATTTGTCACTTTTGCCAATCAGTCTGACACATGAAGCCCTGCATACACTATTAATTATCTTGTTCTTATAATGTAATGTTTTTTATTTAGTCTTCAATAAATAAATAAGTATTTTAATATTAATTTGGTTGTGTCCATCTATTTTTAATAAAATATTTGGTGTATTTTTAAGAAATAATTTTTATACATTTTTTATGAATATTTTTTATTGTGATTGTATGCGTATATATTCGATATTCATTAAAAGTATTGAATTGTGTCATTTCTGGTATTTCTTTTCTATATAGGATCTTGGTCTGAGGTTGGCGCCTGCGTAAATCATGCACCCAGGGTGTTGCTCAGGATACAGTGGAGTCACAGACGAGAAAAGAACTAATTTCCACACAGTCCACTGTCAGTGACTATTTTACTTAGGAACGAAGATATTCCTACTCGGTTTTGATAAACGCACAAAGAAAACACATCAAACAAACATTTTGCCAGAAGGCTATATCCACTGTGCTGGACAGCTCGGCACCCAAGAGAACTGTTTCTGCTATTTTCTCTATGTGAATTTACCTGCTGGCATGCCCATCTGAACCGGCCGCCGTTACCCTATTACACCCTGAAAGCAAACTGGTTTAATTGAGTATAAAGCACGAGTTCACCTGCAGTCTAGCACAGTGGGTCAAAATCTTAAGAATATATATACACTGCTCAAAAAAATAAGGGAACACTCAAATAACACATCCTAGATCTAAATGAATGAAATATTCTCATTAAATACTTTGTTCTGTACAAAGTTGAAAGTACTGTCAACATAATCACACAAAAATCATCAATGGAAATCAAATTTTTGAACCAATGGAGGCCTGGATTTGGAGAGACCTACAAAATGAAAGTGGAAACAAGTGAAAATGAAAATCAAAGCAAGACAAAATTAAAGTGGAAACCAGTCAAAATGATGCTCAGTATTGTGTGTGGCCTCCACGTGTCTGTATGACCTCCCTACAATGCCTGGGCATGCTCCTGATGAGGTTGCGGATGTTCTCCTGAGGGATCTCCTTCCAAACCTGGACTAAAGCATCCGCCAACTCCTGGACAGTCTGTGGTGCAACGTGACGATGGTGGATGGAGCGAGACATGCTGTCCCAAATGTGCTCAATCGGATGTAGGTCTGTGGGAATGGGCAGGCCAGTCCATAGCTTCAATGCCTTCATCTTGCAGGAACTGCTGACACACTCCAGCTACATGAGGTGTGGCATTGTCCTGCATTAGGAGGAACCCAGGGCCAACCGCACCAGCATATAGTCTCACAAGGGGTCTGAGGATCTCATCTCGGTACCTAATGGCAGTCAGTCTACCTCTGGCGAGCACATGGAGGGCTGTGTGGCCCTCCAAAGAAATGCTACCCCACACCATTACTGACCCACTGCTAAACCAGTCATGCTGAAGGATGTTGCAGGCAGCAGGTTCACACTCAGCACGTGACAGAGTCTGGAGACACCGTGGAGAGCGATCTGCTGCCTGCAACATCCTTCAGCTGACCGGTTTGGCAGAGGGTCAGTTCAATGAGAATACTTCATTCATTTAGATCTAGGATGTGTTATTTGAGTGTTCCCTTTATTTTTTTGAGCAGTGTATATTTCTATTCCTATTTCCCAACCAAATGTTCCGCTCCCATTCCCATATAAACTCAAGAAACTAGAGGAAAAGTCCGTCATCGACTATATGGGGAGTATTACAAAATATATATGCACAACAGTGAAGGTGCCGTGGATAAAGTCTGTTGGAGCTGAATCTCTGCTCTGCCTTATATTGTCCCACAGAGAAACTCCTCTTCCAGAGAACAGAGAGGAAAACAAAAGTCCTTCCTGGAGTTCACTGCATGCTGTGTCAGCACCTGAATGTAGCATAGAATCCTTAGTTACTGAACAGTACAAAAACGTGGTGACAAATCTTGGATTTCTGGCCGTTGATTCCAGTAGGAAAACATGGTCCATAGAGTCAATATACATAACTAACTAAAGGCTTTGTTCCAGCCGTGTGTCTCTTGGCGCCAAAGTATATTGTGATGGGTGCACATTTACTTACTGCGGCATCGCAGTGGGCTTATATTGTTTCTTACCGCTGGGTCTGCTCCGAATGACACAATCAGGACACACAGGTGAATGCAGAGCTCTTCCAGCAGGTGAGCAATACAGAGGAGGCTTGAGCTATAACGCTTCCACCTCTCACTTCACCAGTCCTGGGCCCCTTCTGTTCTGTAACAGCTTTTACAGCAGGAATTCCCTCGCATCCAGACAGGTTCGGATGCCGGTTCAGTTCAACTTCAATCTGCCGCTGCTCTTTACTCGGTAGGGTGCTGTCCCGAGGGGATGTCATCATATCCCTCTCCAGCACAGCCTCATACACTCCTCATTCCTGCAGACCCTGATCAAGATGGCCATGCTTCCTCTTCCTGTCTTCCACTTTTATAAAACCCTCCCCTTCACATCTTACAGGCATATCACAGTCTAATAACCATGTTCAAACAACAGCGACATCTAGTGGCCAGTTAATATTAACTATAAAGAAACAAATCTATTGACAACAAGAACAAAAATTATTCAGGCATAAGTACAATTACATTTATCTTCAATTATACTGCCCTGGTGAGCCATACACATCTCACACAAGCAGCACATGATCAATAAACTAAGCCGAGGTCAGGAGTGAAGAGGTCAGGCAGGACAGGAAAACTAGCCGTGTAGGTAACTGAAAGTGGAATACTGAGCAATGCATAATTGGGAACCACACAGGGTAAGAACCAATGTTCAGG
Source organism: Oophaga sylvatica (assembly GCA_033576555.1). Lineage (NCBI taxonomy): Eukaryota > Metazoa > Chordata > Amphibia > Anura > Dendrobatidae > Oophaga > Oophaga sylvatica. The sequence goes on from JARQOD010000003.1 coordinate 316,176,455, forward strand.
TGGGGAGCAGCCTCATTGCCCTCATTGTACAGGACAGCCCAGGAAACCTAATCTCTGCAGGACACAACACAGTTAATTTCCTGCAGAGAACAGCCATGCCTCCCTAAGGCTAGATGGATACCACTTACAGGTGCAGCAGTGCTGAGGAGTGCAAGTGGAAACGTAAGAGGAACGGCCTGCCGTGAGAAAAAGCAGCGCGGTGAGTGGGGCGGCGCTGAGGAAACCTGCACATTGCCACTGTGTCAGAAGCATCATCGTGACATCCGTTTTAGGGGCTAGGCAAGTCCTTGCTACACTGAGCATGAGCCAATTGTTAATTCTAATGTACACACAGTATTCTCCTTGTGCTATATTCCATTGAAGGTGCAGTTACTATTCGCTTCCTTGCCGGTTCAAATGAGAAGTGACAAGATGGCAATTGAACGCACTGTCAGTGCGCATTGCAAAGGAGAGATTGTGGCAGACAGAGTGAACATAGACCAGTTCCCAAAATAGACAACACTGCGCTAAACCAAAACATCATTAGTGACAATGTGGGATGGGCTTTTCTCTGCTGTCTCCATGTTCTGTGTTTTCTCACTTTTAATGCACACAGTGCGCTCTCTTGACAGCTTATTACTTCTCTCTAAACCTGTCGAGGAAGCGCAATATCAATTGGAAGGAATTTAGAGCGGGGAGTGCAAACTGAGCATGCCTTGGAATTGACAAGTAATCAATATTCACCGCACACTCTGTAGTTCAAGTGATGCAAAGAAATCTAATTTATTTGAGTCCATGAAAACAAGGAAATTTCTCACAATAGTCCTGGTTATCGACGAACAGCGTTGGTCTCAGGTGGCTCCTTAGACCCCTCGGTATTTTGTTCTGTCGGTGATACTCTGCTAGGGTGATGCAGTGAAGGTCGTACGAAATAAGTTTGCGTCTCTTTCTTATAATCTCAGGTCATGAGTTCTTGGGTTGGAGTTTTGAGAAAGTCATAAGAATTGGTAAGAAGAGACAAAATATTGTTACTTGTTATTTCATCATATGCAAAGGCGTCGGTCGTTCATGGGAGGACTGGTGCAAACGACAAGAAAAAATGCACTTATTAAAGAGGTTTGGCCTGCACTCTGTTCAAGCCAAACCTCTTTAATAATTGAAATTGACAAGTGGCGCATACTACGTGTAGCAGGGACTAGCCCGGTAACTGAAACGGACGTCACTTATGTTGCTTCATTTCAGGGTGGGGACAATAGCCGAGTCAGTCACTGCAGTCCCGGACCTCTGATGGCATCCCGTTTGAGTATTCCAGCATGTACTGGAGATTCTCAGAAGAAACATTATCGGACTTGGCCGAAGAGACCTGAAAATGGCTGTCCACCAACGTTCACCATCCAACCTGATGGAACTGGAGAGGATCTGCAAGGAAGAATGGCAGAGGATCCCCAAATCCAGGTGTGAAAAACTTGTTGCATCATTCCCAAGAAGACTCATGGCTGTACTAGCTCAAAAGGGTGCTTCTACTCAATACTGAGCAAAGGGTCTGAATACTTATGGCCATGTGATATTTCAGTTTTTCTTTTTTAATAAATTTGCAAAAATTTCTACATTTCTGTTTTATTTCAGTCAAGATGGGGTGCAGAGTAGAGTTGAGCGATACTTTCCGATATCCTAAAGTATCGGAATCGGAATGGTATCGCTGATATCACTAAAATATCGGCGATACCGATACCGATACCGGAAGTCCCATGTAAGTCTATGGGAACAAAATATCGCAACTAAAAAAAACCCATTCTTTCCTTGTAAACACTAAATATACATACATAGAATACATATATATATATATACATGTCATTGTGACATATATATATACACTTCTACATAGTAAAATATCCTCTGATTCAATTGCCGGGTAAAGTCGGCTTCAGTGAAAAGACAGAAGCACCCGACATGAAATGACACTTGGTGTACATAGGGTTAACCATGTCTTTTCATGTTGTTTGCTATCTGATTTGCACAAACAATTAAATCAGTCTATGTGTGCAAAATTTCACACCTGTAGGGGTTAATTAAAGGTGTAAATTCGTTGTAAAAAAAACTGACTTTTTTGCTACGAATTTACACCTTTAATTAACCCCTACAGGTGTGAAATTTTGCACACATAGTCTGATTTAATTGTTTGTGCAAATTAGATAGCAAAGGACATGAAAAGACATGGTTAACCCTATGTACACCAAGTGTCATTTCATGTCGGGTTCTGCATTTTCACAAAAGCCGGCAATTGAATTAGCGGCTATTATACTATGTAGAAGTGTATGAACTACAAATATAAATATATATATATATATGTGTCACAAATTCAATGACATGTATATATATATATGAGGTGTAAAATTGCTGAAAAAAAATGCGTGGGCTCCCGCCCTATTTTCGCAACCAGACAGACAAAGCCAGTGAGTGGGGGCAGATAATAATAGCCCAGAGAGGGACCATTATTTTTGCCCCCCCCCCGGCTACTAACATCTGCCCCCAGACACCCCAGGAAAGACAAATCTATAATTAGATTCGCCCTTTCTGGCACTTTGCCCGTCTATTCCCATTGCCCTGTAGCGGTGGCGAATGGGTTAATATGGGGTTAAAGCCACCTTGCTATTGAAAGGTGACCTTAAGCCAGGTTAATAATTGAGAGCTGTCAATTAGACAACTATCAATTATTAATCCTATTGCATGAAATAAAAATAAAAACACACACACTTTAATTAAAAATCATTTTAATGAAATAAAGACACATGTTTTTGACCATCTTTTATTTTACTGCAAAAACCATTTCCTGTAATAAAAATAAAATAAAAAAGCAAAATTATTCTTACCTATCCCATGCACAGTCAGGTCCCACGGTGTAATCCTTCAGAAAGGGTTAATGTTTACTGCAGGGACCGCAGCTAATGCTGCAGCCTCACAGTAAACCCCAAATGAATGAGTTCCTCTCCTGCCTGACAGGAGAGTAAAGGCTGGGTGTCACATAACGATACACCAGCGATCCCGACAACGATATGCACTTGTCAGGATCGCTGGTGTATCGCTACATGATCGCTGCTGAGCTGCCAAACAGGCAGCTCAGGCAGCGATCTGGGACAGCGACACTGCGGGTAACATCGCTTAAGGGCCCGTCTCACATAGCGATATCGCTACCGAGATCGCTGCTGAGTCACTAGTTTTGTGACGCAGCAGCGAGCTCACCAGCGATATCGCTGTGTGTGACATTCAGCGACGATCAGCCCCCCTGCCGGGTATCGCTGATCGTCGCAGAAATGTCAGGAACTTTTTTTGATCGCTGGTTTCCCTCTGACAGGCACGCATCGCTGCGTGTGACAGGCGGGAGACCAGCGATCTGCTGGTAACCAAGGTACACAGCGGGTTTCCAGGCACCGCGCAGCGCTTGGAAACCCGCTGTGTACCTTGGATACCAGCTCCCTGCATCAGGGCGCTGGTATCCAAGGTACACAGCGGGTTTCTAGGCACAGCCCCGCGCCTGGAAACCCGCTGTGTACCTTGGTTACCAGCGGATCGCTGGTCTCCCGCCTGTCACACGCAGCGATGTGTGCCTGTCAGCGGGAAACCAGCGATCAAAAAAAGGTCCTGACATTTCAGCGACGATCAGCGATACCCGGCAGGGGGGCTGATCGTCGCTGAATGTCACACACAGCGATATCGCTGGTGAGCTCGCTGCTGCGTCACAAAACTAGTGACTCAGCAGCGATCTCGGTAGCGATATCGCTATGTGAGACGGGCCCTTAAGTGGAAAGCTTAATTGATTGCTTTCCACTTTCACTTCAGGTCAGCCAGGGACACAATTAGTGACGTCAGAGGGAACTGATTAACAAAAATAGGGGTTCCCTTCGAAAAAAAAATGGCGTGGGGTCCCCCCTATTTTTGTTAACCAGCCAGATGAAGCAGACCGCTGAGGCCTGGATTTTCAGGCTGTTAAGGAGCCAAGATCCATGGACCTTGCCAGCCTGATAATACCAGGCCACAGCAGTCTGCATATCTTGGCTGATTAACAAAAATAGGGGATCCCCTCGAAAAAAATTGGCGTGGGGTCCCCCCTATTTTTGTTAACCAGCCAGATGAAGCAGACCGCTGAGCCTGGTTTTTCAGGCTGGTAAGGATCCAATATCCATGGACCTTGCCAGCCTGATAATACCAGGCCACAGCAGTCTTGCTTTATGCTTGGCTGGTTAAACAAAAATAGGAGGAATACCCCCCTCACCGAAAAAAAAAAAAAAACGGCGTGGGGATCCCCCCTATTTTTGTTAACCAGCCAAGTAAAATGCAGACTGCTGCGGCCTGGTATTAAAAGACTGTCAAGGCCCATGGATTTTGGCCCTCAACAGCCTGATAATACCAGGCTACAGCAGCCCCACATTTGGCGCATCAAAAGATGTGCCAATTGTGGCACTTTACCCGGCTCTTCCCACTTGCCCTGTAGCGGTGGCAAGCGGGGTAATAAGGGGTTAATGTCACCGTTGATTGCACGGTGACAATAAGCCCGGTTAATAATGGAGAGGTGTCAATAAGACACCGATCCATTATTAATCCCAAAGTTATTAAATGTATAAAAAAAAGACAAAGCAAGAAAAAAGTATTTTAATGAAATAAAAGAGACAACACAGTTTTCATTAATTTTATTACTCTCTCATTCCTGCGACGCCATCGATCTCCTGTAAAAAAAGGAAAAAAACAAACCAACAGTATACCACCTGTCCGACGCAGTCCATAGTAACGACAGTCCCACGACGATCCAGCTCTGCTACATCGGAATGACAGGCAGAGCCTGTCATCCCGGCGCAGCACAGCTGATTACCTGCTTCCCCGGCGGTGACGTCATCGGACTGCTTTACGGCCGGATTACCCAGCAGTCACTGCAGTTATCGCGAGAGAACTGCATGTGACCGCCGGGGAAAGAGGATGGCGGCCATGAAGCAGTCCAGCCCGTGACCGCCGGAGATCTTCTGCCAGGTAAGTGCCGCTGACTCCTGACAGACCCGACCGACGGACACTGACAGTGACAGTGACAATCCCGATTCCGGTATCCGATAAGACGAAAATATCGGAACTCGGAATCGGAATTCCGATACAGCCAATATCGGCCGATACCCGATATTTGCAGTATCGGAATGCTCAACCCTAGTGCAGAGTGTACAGTAATGAGAACAAAGTGAACTTTTTTGAATTTACCAAATGGCTGCAATGAAACAAAGAGTGAAAAATTTAAAGGGGTCTGAATACTTTCCTAACCCACTGTAGACATTTATGATGAAATTAATATTTGTTTTCGGTCCACGGCTTTAATCAACCCCTTCAACAGTAGCCAAAGCCCTAGCCCAAAGCAGTTCCCTTAACTATATTACCCATATTATCTCCACATAAACAAATAGTTGGATTGGTAAGGGGAGAGTGTTAAATACGTTAAAAAATGAATTTGGATTTGAAAAATGTCACAAAAACAAATGCATTATAAAAATAAGAAGTTATAGCTATAACCAGCTTATATGTAAATGTGCTAATATACATAGCCAAAGAAATTTGAGCACAAGGTCATATACACAAATATGAGTATAATAATGTTGAAGCAAAATTGCTTCATCCCAAAATCGGCCCAATGGCCCATATATAGTAGATGAATTACTCCAAAGAGTTAATATTATATACCAAAATAATGGAGTATAAACAACATCATATTATAAAAATACAAAAGCTTTATTCAAACAATACAATGCCAACAATACTGGCCAACAATATAGTAAAAAGAATGAAGGAGGAAATAAACTGCAGGTATAAAACATGGGGATAGCACTACCTGTATAGTAACCAGGGTATATCAGATATTAAGGCATCAGCACAAAAATAGTGCAAGTGGTAAGTGCACATCATATGGTATAAATAAAGGCCCAGCAAGGCTCCAAATGATAATAAGTAGCACAAAATATACCAAATAAAAGGTCACATATTCTTACCCATATCAAATGGTTGAGATAGTGTGTCCCCAGCAGCCCCCTGACGCGCGTTTCGCGACAGTGCTTTCTCAAAAGGGGATGCAGGTTGTCATAATCCCAGAGTTTATATAGGCACACCATAAATTAGAATATTGCCGGTGTATGTTGGCGCACATGAGTCCGACGTCACACGCTAATAAAGTGTTACCTCCCTCCTTCCGGCCGTCGCTGCTGCACGTGCATGGGCGAAATGTCGCCCTGTGACGTCATCAAAATGCACCCGCAGCGTCACCGTCGGCCAGGAAGATAGAGGCTAAGCGTGTGAATACGGTGCATGCGTGCACCACAGCTGCCATCTTCTTGGAGACCCAATAGTGGACATTTTGGATAGGATAAACAAAAATTATAAACTAATAAACGTGTTACAATTGTGATGACAAAATAGACTGAAATATTGAATATTGCTGAACAGAACAAACAAATAATGGGATCGAAGTGCTTCTATAACAATAATAAAAGTTATTGATAATTAGTGCAAAACATGATATGAGAACATATAATAATGTGAAAGTGTAGAACAATCTTGAATGGTGAAAGTTATTCATGTCCAGATGTCCAATCGAGGTGGATCTCATAAGAGAGTATCGTTTATCGAAATCTCCACAGTTAAATACACCAGCATAATTGAACTGAATAAAAAAACTGAAAAAAATGACATAAGATTAAAATCAAACAGTTAAAAAGCGTGGTGGGGTAAATTCACATATAATAATAACATGAACACCTATATGCATAGCGCACAGGACAGCGGTGGGTATCATAGTCACATAAAAGGGCACTACCCCTTACAAATATGGTACAAAGGTCAACTTTTCATTTAGACCCCTAGGTGCAACCGTATCGAGAATAACTATCCATCTACACTCACGTTGAGCCAAAATACGATTGAGGTTACCACCTCTAATGCCACCATGGACCCTATCAATAACTCTAATCTTAAGTCCACTGGGATCAGATCCATGGCACAAGCGAAAGTGTCGGGGCAACGTTTTTAGTGCCGTGACATCAGTAGCTTCTCTCGCGGCCATGATGTCACGTACGTGTTCGCGTGTCCTAATTTTCAACTCCCTAGACGTGAGGCCCACATATATGAGGGAGCACGGGCATGTAGCATAATATACCACATGTGTGGTATTACATGAGATATAGTCACGTATTGTAAATTCCCTGCTCCCATCAGATTTTGTGAAGGTCCCACATCTGAGAATATTAGGGCACGCGATACATGATCCGCAAGGAAAACAACCCACTCTCGGATTGGGTATATGGAAAAAAGATTGTGGTTTTGCCACATAGTGGCTTTTGACTAGATAGTCTCTGATATTCATACCCTCCGTTGTGTCAATGCGGGAAGTTGAGGTAAATTAGCCGCTAGTGTTGTATCCGTTTGTAAAACGGACCAATGTTTTGTTAATATGCCACGAATCTGCTCCCAGCGACAATTAGAGGTAGAGATGAATCGCAATTCATTGGATTGTTTTAGATTTTTCTTTTCTCGTGTTGTTATCAAGAGGTCTTCTCTTCTGGTTCGTTTTGCACGTCTATATCCAGCCTTGATAGAACGGTTGCTGTAACCCCTGTCCCTAAAACGCTCAGCAAGGATGACGGACTGTCGCTCGAAGCGGGTCGTGGTCGAGCAAGTCCGTCTGTTTCTCAAAAATTGTCCAACTGGGATGGCTTTAATAACAGATGAACTGTGCGCAGAGGAGGCATGTAAAAGGGAATTGACAGCCATCTCTTTCCGATATAAGTCAGTTTCAATGGAACCATCCTCCGCTACGCACAATGTCACATCCAAAAAATCAATAAACTTAGTGTGAAATTTATAAGTAAATTTAAGATTGAAAGAATTATCATTGAGGTACTGCATAAATAGCGATAGGCTACTTAGCAGTCAGTCAGCGCTGCTGGAAGGAGGAGGAGGCGGTGGAGGAGGAGGAGGAAGGCTTCTCCCACCACCAGCTCCTCCGGCCGACACGGTCAGACACCGGAATCCGGGGCCCGCAGGCACTGGTTCAGCTCTGCGTGGGCAAGATGGCCGTCAACCTGGAGACGATGAAGAAGATGGGATCCGTTATATTCATCGTGGTTGTACGGTTCGCCTTCATGGTGGTCAACAACATGGTCGCCATTCCGTCCTATGTATTATACTTAATAGCGCTGCAGCCGCTCAGACTGATAGACTGTAAACTCTTCTGGTATATAGAGGGAGTCATGTTTAAATGGCTCTTGGCTATGGTGGCGTCCTGGGGCTGGACAGCGTGGTACACAGTTATTGAATGGGGTGACGACGTTCACACAATCACAGAAGACGAAGCGGTAATGCTGGTGAATCATCAAGCGACCGGGGACGTCTGCACGTTAATGATGTGCTTGCAGGACAAAGGCTTGGTTGTCCGGCAAATGATGTTGCCCCGACACTTTCGCTTGTGCCATGGATCTGATCCCAGTGGACTTAAGATTAGAGGTATTGATAGGGTCCATGGTGGCATTAGAGGTGGTAACCTCAATCGTATTTTGGCTCAACGTGAGTGTAGATGGATAGTTATTCTCGATACGGTTGCACCTAGGGGTCTAAATGAAAAGTTGACCTTTGTACCATATTTGTAAGGGGTAGTGCCCTTTTATGTGACTATGATACCCACCGCTGTCCTGTGCGCTATGCATATAGGTGTTCATGTTATTATTATATGTGAATTTACCCCACCACACTTTTTAACTGTTTGATTTTAATCTTATGTCATTTTTTCAGTTTTTTTTATTCAGTTCAATTATGCTGGTGTATTTAACTGTGGAGATTTCGATAAACGATACTCTCTTATGAGATCCACCTCGATTGGACATCTGGACATGAATAACTTTCACCATTCAAGATTGTTCTACACTTTCACATTATTATATGTTCTCATATCATGTTTTGCACTAATTATCAATAACTTTTATTATTGTTATAGAAGCACTTCGATCCCATTATTTGTTTGTTCTGTTCAGCAATATTCAATATTTCAGTCTATTTTGTCATCACAATTGTAACACGTTTATTAGTTTATAATTTTTGTTTATCCTATCCAAAATGTCCACTATTGGGTCTCCAAGAAGATGGCCGCTGTGGTGCGCGCATGCGCCATATTCACACGCTTAGCCTCTATCTTCCTGGCCGACGGTGACGCTGCGGGTGCATTTTGATGACGTCACAGGGCGACATTTCGCCCATGCACGTGCAGCAGCGACGGCCGGAAGGAGGGAGGTAACACTTTATTAGCGTGTGACGTCGGACTCATGTGCGCCAACATACACCGGCAATATTCTAATTTATGGTGTGCCTATATAAACTCTGGGATTATGACAACCTGCATCCCCTTTTGAGAAAGCACTGTCGCGAAACGCGCGTCAGGGGGCTGCTGGGGACACACTATCTCAACCATTTGATATGGGTAAGAATATGTGACCTTTTATTTGGTATATTTTGTGCTACTTATTATCATTTGGACCTTGCTGGGCCTTTATTTATACCATATGATGTGCACTTACCACTTGCACTATTTTTGTGCTGATGCCTTAATGATCTGATATACCCTGGTTACTATACAGGTAGTGCTATCCCATGTTTTATACCTGCAGTTTATTTCCCCTTCATTCTTTTTACTATATTGTTGGCCAGTATTGTTGGCATTGTATTGTTTGAATAAAGCTTTTGTATTTTTATAATATGATGTTGTTTATACTCCATTATTTTGGTATATAATAGCCAAAGAAATGTCCAGTGTTAAAAGTTTTATTTGCCTGAAGAAATGGAAACATTCTCATAGGATTTGTCATCAAATTACGAAGACTCCTACTAATCTTTAATAGAAGCTTTAATAGAAACTGCTATTCCACTTTGAGCCTGGAATACCCTTTCAGACCATTTTCACACATGCAATTTTTCAGCATTTTCACAATATAAAAAAAAAAAAAAAACACAAATTTCAAGCATTTCTCGTGACTTTTTATACAAGTGTTTTGGTATGTTGCTTATTTGTGAAATTTAAAATATGCATCTTTTTACTGATGTCATGTAGAGCCCTACAGGGAAAAAAGCACAATAAAATACCATACCCACAGGAACCTTTGACACTCTTAATGCTGGAATGAACCTGTCACATGGATTTATGACGTTTTACATCAATTAAGGAATTTACTCCAAAGACCCTGTGAGAGCATCACAAAACATTACCAGACCCCAATCAGAGGGCAATAAAACTTTCACACTCCTTATCTATGAACTGTTCCAATATTTATGTTCATCCCTCTGCCATAATGACTATTCTGCTTCACGTCACTTGTCTTACCTATTGCATTATTTCTGTGCTGTGCTGTGTATAAATATGTGATTCTTCAGATTTTGTATTAGTCTAGCCTGATGAAGAGACCTGATGAGTCTCGAAAGCTTGCAATTTGTTACCATCTTTCAGTTAGCCATTAAAAGGTATCAACCACTGAGGACTCTCAAGTCTAAATATTTTTATACCCACAGGAAGATATTTTTGAAAAGAAAAAAAATGGTACAAATCCAAAAATGCTAAGAACAAAAACACTAGGTCTAATCTACTAAAGCCCCCGTCTCACATAGCGATCTCGCTAGCGAGATCGCTGCTGAGTCACTAGTTTTGTGACGCAGTAGCGAGCTCACCAGCGATATCGCTGTGTGTGACATTCAGCGACGATCAGCCCCCCTGCCGGGTATCGCTGATCGTCGCTGAATGTCCTGGACATTTTTTTGATCGCTGGTCTCCCGTTGACAGGCACGCATCGCTGCGTGTGACAGGTGGGAGACCAGCGATCCGCTGGTAACCAAGGTACATAGCGGGTTACCAGGCGCGGGGCTGTGCCTAGAAACCCGCTGTGTACCTTGGATACCAGCTCCCTGAAGCAGGGCGCTGGTATCCAAGGTACACTGCGGGTAACTAAGCGATGTTACCCGCAGTGTCGCTTGTACTGATCTCTGCCTGAGCTGCCTGTTTGGCAGCTCAGCAGCGATAATGTAGCGATACACCAGCGATCCTGATCGTTGTCGGGATCGCTGGTGTATCGCTATGTGAGACCCAGCCTTTAAGCTAATTTCAAACAGTGTAAATTTAGGCTAGACAGTCTTTAAAGGGAATCTGTCATTAAGTTTTTGCTACCTTATCTGAGAGCTGCCTGATGTAGGCAAAGAGAAGATGAATCCAATGATGTATCACTTAGGGCCCCGTCTCACATAGCGAGATAGCTAGCGAGATCGCTGCTAAACAACGTACCAGCAATCAGGCCCCTGCTGTGAATCGCTGGTCGTGTCAGAAATGGCAGGACTTTTTTTTGATCACTGGTCTCCCGCTGACCAGCAAGTATCGCTGCGTGTGACAGGCAGGAGACCAGCAATCTCCTGGTAACCAAGGTACACATCGGGTTTCCAGGCGCGGGGCTGTGCCTGGAAACCCGACGTGTACGTTGGATACCAGCGTGCTGCTGCAGGGGAGCTGGTAACCAAGGTACACGTCGGGTTTCCAGGCACCGCGCAGTGCCTGGAAACCCAACGTGTACCTTAGTTACCAGCTCCCTGCATCAGCGCGCTGGTATCCAATGTACACTGCGGGTAACTAGGCGACGTTACCTGCAGTGTCGCTGTCCTGATAGCTGCCTGAGCTGCCTGTTTGGCAGCTCAGCAGCGATCATGTAGCGACACACCAGCGATCCTGATCGTTGTCGGGATCGCTGGTGTGTCGCTATGTGAGACGGGGCCCTTAGTTTACTGGATTCAGCTGTTCTCACACAATCAGAGCTTTTAGACTTTGGAAGCTACTAGCGACCTTAAAGCGATCACACCAACGATCTCGTTAGCTTGTGTCGTTGTCGTGATCGCTAGTGCGATCGCTTAGTGTGGCAGTACCTTTAGAATGCAGCAGAGCTGCCCTGCCTACACCAGGCTTTCAGTGTACAGAGTCCATAGATAGTGAGCTACTTATCACATAAGGGGGCTTGTCAGACAGCATCAGCTAGTCACAGCAATGATAAACTATTGGTGCTAAAACAATCATTATAAGCAAACAAAACATCTGAGCTTGATAAGAGAGGCATCATCACTTAAACCTGTTTTAATCCCTACAGCATGCTTTCTTCAGATTATGCAGCAAAAACCTGCTGACAGATTCCCTTTAACCCCCTTTCTGTCATCGGACGTACTATCCCATCCATGTGACCTGGGACTTAATTCCCAGGGACAGGATAGTACGTCATAGACGATCAGCTGCGCTCCCGGGGGGAGCGCAGCTGATCGCGGCTGGGTGTCAGCTGATTATCACAGCTGACACCCGACACTATGTGCCAGGAGCGGTCATGGACCGCTCCCGGCACATTAACCCCTGGCACACTGCGATTAAAGATGATCGCAGTGTTCCAGCAGTACAGGGAAGCATCGCGCAGGGAGGGGGCTCCCTGCGTGTTCCCCTGAGACCCTCAGAACAGTGCGATGTGAAGGATTCCTCCCTGCAGGGAGGTGGCTTCCTCAGTGCCTGCTGAGAGCAGCCACTGAGAAAGCCTGCAGCAGTGCCAATGAGATCGCTGGTGTGACAGAGTGCTGTGCACACTGTCAGACCAGCGATCTGATATTATACAGTGATGTCCCACCCTGGGACAAAGTAAAAATGTAAAAAAAATAAATATAAACATGTGTAAAAAAAATTCCTAAATAATGAAAAAAAAAATAAAAATTCCCCAATAGATTCATTTCTTTAATGTAAAAAAAAACCAACAATAAAAGTACACATATTTAATATCGCCGCGTCCATAACGACCCGCCCTATAAAACTGTCTCACTAGTTAACCCCTTTAGTGAACCCCTTCAAAAAAAAAAAAAAAACAAGGGGAAAAAAATGCTTTATCATAATACTGCCGAACAAAAAGTGAAATAACACGCGATCAAAAAGACAGATAAAAAATAAGCATGGTACGGCTGAAAACGTCATCTTGTCCCACAAAAAACAAGCCGCCATACAGCATCATCAGCGAAAAAGCAAAAAAAGTTATAGCTCGCAGAACAAAGCGATGCAAAAACAATTATTTTTTATATATAATTGTTTTTATTGTATAAAAGTGCCAAAACATAAAAAAATGATATAAATAAGGTATTGCCGTAATCGTACTAACCCAAAGAATAAAACCGCTTTATCAATTTTATCACACGCGGAACGGTACAAACGCCCCCCAAAAAGAAATTCACGAATTGCTAGTTTTTGTTCATTCTGCCTCCCAAAAATCATATTAAAAAGCGATAAAAAAAGTCATGTCACAAAAATGGTATCAATAAAAACGTCAACTCGTCCCGCAAAAAATAAGACCTCACATGACTCTGTGGGCCAAAATATGGAAAAGTTATAGCTCTCAAAATGTGATGATGCAAAAACCCCCCTTTATCACCCCCTTAGTTAGGGAAAAATAATAAAATTAAAAAAATGTATTAATTTCCATTTTCCCGTTAGGGTTAGGGTTGAGGCAAAATTTAGGGTTGGAGTTGGGGCTAAAGTTAGGATTAGGGTTAGGGTTGGGATTAGGGTTAGGGGTGTGTTAGGTTAGGTTTTTGGTTAGGGTTATGGTTGGGACTAGGGTTAAGGCTGTGTTGGGGTTAGGGTTGGAGTTAGAATTGGGGGGGTTTCCACTGTTTAGGCACATCAGGGGCTCTCCAAACGTGACATGGCCTCTGATCTCAATTCCAGCCAATTCTGCGTTGAAAAAATCAAACGGTGATCCTTCCCTTCTGAGCTCTGCCATGTGCCCAAACAGTAGTTTACCCCCACATATGGGTTATCAGCGTACTCAGGACAAATTGCACAATAACTCTTGGGTCCAATTTCTTCTGTTACCCTTGGGAAAATAAAAAATTGGGGTAAAAAATATCATTTTTGTGGGAAAAAATATAATTTCTTATTTTTATGCTCTACATTATAAATTGTGTGAAGCACTTGGGGGTTCAAAGTTCTCACCACACATCTAGATAAGTTTCTTGGGGGGTCTAGTTTCCAAAATGGGTTCACTTGTGGGGATTTCCACTGTTTAGGCACATCAGGCGCTCTCCAAACGGACATGATGCCCGCAGACTATTTAATCAAAGTCTGCAATGCAAAACGTCACTACTTCCCTTCCGAGCCCCGACGTGTGCCCATACAGTAGTTTTCTCCCACATATGGGGTATCAGCGTACTCAGGACAAATTGAAAAACTTTTGGGGTCCAATTTGTTCTGTTACCCTTGGGAAAATAAACAGCTGGGGACTAAAAGATCATGTTTGTGGAAAAAATATGATTTTTGTATTTTCACACATGGGCGTTATAAGCTTCTGTGATGCACTTGGGGGTTCAAAGTGCTCATCACATATCTAAATAAGTTCATTTGGGGGTCTAGTTTCCAAAATGGGGTCACTTGTGGGGGGTTTCCACTGTTTAGGCACATCAGGGGTTCTCCAAACGCGACATGACACCCGCAGATCACGCCATCAAAGTCTGTATTACGAAACGTCACTACTTCTATTCTGAGCCCCGACGTGTGCCCACACAGTAGTTTTCTCCCACATATAGGGTATCAGCGTACTCAGGACAAATTGGACAACAACTTTTGGTATCCAATTTCTCCTGTTACCCTTGGGAAAATTAAAAATTGTTGACTAAAAGATCATTTTTGTGGGAAAAAAATACGATTTTTAATTTTCATGACCAGGCATTATAAACTTGTGTGAAACACTTGGGGGTTCAAAGTGTTCACCACAGGTCTAGATAAGTTCCTTAGGGGTCTAGTTTCCAAAATGGGGTCACTTGGGAGTTTCCACTGTTTAGGCACATCATGGGCTCTGCAAACTGAACATGACACCCATCACAGTCTGCATTCCAAAACATCATTACTTCCTTTCCGAGCCCTGCAATGCGCCCAAAGTTCCCCCCCCCCCACATACGGGGTATCAGCGTACTGAGGACAAATTGGACAACTATTGGGATCCAATTTCCTTGGGAAAAATCAAAAACTGGGGACTAAAAAAACATTTTTGTGGAATTTTTTTTTTTTCCCACCAAGGCATTATAAACTTTAGTGAAACACTTGGGGGTTCAAAGTGCTCACAACAAATTTAGATAAGTTCCTTAGGGGTCTAGTTTCCAAAATGGTGTCACTTGTGAGGGGTTTCCACTTTTTAGGCAGATCAGGGGCTCTCCAAACGCGACATGGCATCCAGCCAATTCTGCGTTGAAAATGTCAAACTGCGCTCCTTCCATTCCGAGCTCTGCCATGCATCCAAAGAGTGGTTTACCCCCACATATTGGGTATTGGCGTACTCAGGACAAATTGCACAATAACTT
Organism: Oophaga sylvatica; assembly: GCA_033576555.1. Classification (NCBI taxonomy): domain Eukaryota; kingdom Metazoa; phylum Chordata; class Amphibia; order Anura; family Dendrobatidae; genus Oophaga; species Oophaga sylvatica. The sequence continues at coordinate 316,191,848 of JARQOD010000003.1, forward strand.
TAGATGTCTTGTTACCCTTGGGAAAATAAATATTGGGGTGAAAAGATAATTTTTGTGGGAAAAATATGATTTTTTAATTTTACGGCTTACGTTATAAACTTGTATGAAGCATTAGGGGGTTCAAAGTGCTCACCACAGATCTAGTTCATTATGGGGTCTAGTTTCTAAAATGGGGTCACTTGTGGGGGGGTTTCCACTGTTTAGGCACATCAGGGGCTATCCAAACGCGACATGGCGTCTAATCTCGATTACAGCCAATTTTGGTTTGAAAAAGTCAAATGGCGCTCCTTCCCTTCCGAGCTCTGCCGTGCGCCCAAACAGTGGTTCCCCCCACATATGGGGTATCAGCGTATTTAGGGCACATTGTACTACAACTTTTAAGGTTCAATTTCTTCTGTTACCCTTGGGTAAATAAAAAATTGGTGACTAATAGATTTTTTTGTGGGAAAAAAATATGTTTTATTGTCATGCCCAGGCATTATAAACTTTAGTGAAACACTTGGCGGTTCAAAGTGCTCACAACAGATCTAGATAAGTTCCTTAGGGGGTCTAATTTCCAAAAAGGTGTCACTTGTGGGGGGCTTCCACTGTTTATGCACATCAGGGACTCTCCAAACGCAAATGGCATCCAATCTCAATTCCAGCCAATTTTGGTTTGAAAAGGTCAAATGGAGTTCCTTCCCTTCCGAGCCCTACCGTGCGCCCAGACAGTGGTTTTCCCCCACATATGGGGCATCAGCGTACTCAGGAGAAATTGCACAACAACTTTATCTGTCCATTTTCTCCTTTTACCCTTGTTAAAATAAAAAAATTGTTTGTAAAAATCATTTTTGTGACTAAAAATTTAAATGTTCATTTTTTCCTTCCTTGTTGCTTCAGCTCCTGTGAAGCACCTGAAGGGTTAATAAACTTCTTGAATGTGGTTTTGAGTACCCTGAGGGGTGAAGTTTTTAGAATGGTGTCACTTTTGGGTATTTTCTGCCATATAGACCCCTCAAAATGACTTCAAATGTGAGGTGGTCCCTAAAAAAAATGGTTTTTACATTTTGTTGTAAAAATGGAAATCTCTGGTCAACTTTTAACCCTTATAACTTCCTAACAAAAAAAAATTTGGTTCTAAAATTGTGCTGATGTAGACATGTGGTAAATGTTATTTAGCAACTATTTTATGTGACATATTTCTATGTTTTAAGGGAATAAAAATTAAAAGTTTGAAAATTGCAAAATTTTCAAAATTTTTGCCTTATTTCCATTTTTTTCCTAAACGCAAGTAATATCAAAGAAATTTTACCACTATCATGAAGTACAATATGTCACGAGAGAAAACAATCTCAGAATCGCAAAGATCCGTTGAAGCATTCCAGAGTTATAGCCTGATAAAGAGACAGTGGTCAGAATTGTAAAAATTTGCCCGGTCATTAACGTGCAAACCATCCTTGGGAGTTAAGGGGTTAAATGCACAAAATCTATGAAATGCTTATATTGATTGATAAATCTGGCATACATTAGACTGTTTAGTTTAAAGCCTCAATTCATCAAGATCGACGATATTCTCACCTGTCCTGATGAGGAGGTGTGCTGCGGTCAGACTCCTGGAGAGGTACACACCTCTTCATGAATCTGGAGAGTGTGATGAGTGGAACGCACCTCTATTCGCCATGTCCGATTCCTGGCATATGGAGCGCCACAGCTCATCATGAATTAGATGATCCGTGGCATCACACCCCACATGTCCCCATCCTGCACCACAGAATGATGTCCCCAAAGGTCTACCACACATTATCTAAGGCCCTCACAATGACCTCCAGTATGATGACCCTACAACCCATCCACACTGTATAATGTCCACCAAAAGCTCTCTTATAAACAGTATGATGGCACTCCCATAGATCCCCTCACCCAATATGATGTGCCCATAGCCCACTCCACACAGCATGATGGCTCTCAGCGACCCTCCAAACAATATAACCCCAAATTCACACACGCACACAGTATGATGGTCCCACAGACCCCATACAGTATGATTGCTCTCTTTTACCCTCACACAGTGTGCGGCCCCCACAGTTCTCCATAACTACTACTTAAAAAAAATTCCTAGTCCCATTCCCCCACTGTGCTGTTCCAGTTTGTGCAGTGATCAGACTGAGGCTCCACAAAGCAGGCGTGTTCTAATGCCTTTGCACCTTCTCGGCTGAAGAACTCACACATTCAGTGGGTAGGGAAAGTATTCAGACCCCTTTAAATTTTTCACTTTTTGCTTCATTGCAGCCATTTGGTAAATTCAAAAAAGTTCATTTTTTTCTCATTAATGTACACACTGCACCCCATCTTGACTGAAAAAAACAGAAATGTAGAATTATTTGCAAATTTATTAAAAAGAAAAACTGAAATATCACATGGTCATTAGTATTCAGACCCTTTGCTCAGACACTCATATTTAAGTCACATGCTGTCCATTTCCTTGTGATCCTCACTGCGATTAATCTACTCCTTCATTGGAGTCCTGCTGTGTTTAATTAAACGATAGGACTTGATTTGTAAAGGCACACACCTGTCTATCTATGACCTCACAGCTCACAGTGCATGTCAGACCAAATGAGAATCATGAGGTCAAAGGAACTGGCCAAGGAGCTCAGAGACAGAATTGTAGCAAGGCACAGATCTGGCCAAGGTTACAAAAGAATTTCTGCTGTACTCAAAGTTTCTCAGAGCACAGTGGCCTCCATAATCCTTAAATGGAGGAAGTTTGGGACCACCAGAAGTCTTCCTAGCAGTCCAGCCAAACGCACCATAATACCCCTTTGAAGAGACGTACAGGAGAGCCTCCTGAAAACAATGTTTCCATTATTAGGAAGTGGGACTCCCATACTGTTTGCCTATGCAGTGAATGCAAGGGCTGCCAAAAATTTGGAGGCACTCCAATGTCCCTTGGAAGAGACGTGGAGGAGGGCCTCATTAACAAATGCTCCCATTAGAAAGGAGCGGGTCTTCTATAGTTGTAATGCCACACTAAGTGTATGGGCTGACAAACATTTTCCCCTGTGGGGTATACATGAATATACTGTATACCAATTATTTTTTTTTACGGGCATCATAAACACTCTTTAAAAAAATTACCCAATAATAAGGCAGAGAGGAATCACGGAGGACGTTAGTACAGTCAGCAAGGTACTCCCTCAGCATCTTCCCAAACTTTGCACTCCTTGTGAGAGTGCCCCACACCTCAGGGCCTGTGTGATGGAAGGGACCGAGAAAACTCTCCCAACACTTTGACAGTGTTCCCATGCCTCTGCTGGATTGGAGTTGTGTCTCTCTCACCTGTACTCCTTGGTTCTCCAACAAACTGTGACCTCCACCACCAGCGTTTTCAGATGGGAATTTTTTTTTTTAATAATTCCGCAACAAGGGCGGACCTGTCCACCTCGGAAATAAGAGATAGAAAATTGTCCTCGTAGCATGTGTCTAGAAGTGTCACTAATAGAGTTGAGCGATACTTTCCGATATCCAAAAGTATCGGAATCGGAATGGTATCGCCGATACCCAAAAAATATCGGCGATACCCGATACCGATACCGGAAATCCAATGTAAGTCTATGGGAACAAAATATCTGAATTAAAAAAAAAACATTCTTGCCTTGTTGGTTAATTGTACATGAAGGAAAACAACAAAGAGTAATGTAGAATGTATTGGGGAAGGTTGAGGAGACATTAAAGGCATAGATGTTTAACCCAATCAAATGGAATAGCATAAATATTTTTTTTTTAAAGATGTTCGGATTGACGAAGAAATTGACAATGTTGTTAACGTTTTTTCTATTTTGGCAAATATGTATATTTCACAACTTCCATGCTCTTCACCTTTTTAACTTTTGACACACTTTCTCCTTCATAATCTTCAGCATCATCATCTTTTTCATCAAATTATTCTTCATCTTCACCTTCTTTATCTTCTTCTTAAACTTCTTGCTATTCATCTTTTTGTTAACATTACTCATATTCTTCTTATTAAACTATTATTCTTATTCATATTGTACTTCATCTTCTTCATCATATTCTTATTTGTGACAGAGATTCCTGTACTTGTAATCTGTCAAAGTATGAATTTTTCATCCTTCCGTTCTTGCTGTCACAAAAGATTTAAATTACAACAGTATTTGTCCGTGTTCAGTTTAGCCTGCAGCAGCAGGCATTTTCCAGGGGCACCACGAGGAGGAACGGACTCACCCCCATACACTGCTTAGTCTTCTTCTTATAATTTAGAGCATATATTTTGCTCTTCATTTTGGTCTTATACTTCATGTTCTTCTGCTTTTTGATCTTCTGCTTATTGTTCTTAAGTCTCTTGTTCTGTATCTTGTAGTTTGTCTTAACCTTCTAAGTCCTGTTTGGTAATCTTTTATTTCTTCTTTGTGATGGTGTTTAGGCTGGTTGGCTTGATGCTCATCGTCCTTGTGGTGGTCATCTTCTTCGGGGTGGTCATCAGGGTCGTCGTCTTCATTGTTGGAGATCCAGAGTGATTTCCCAAAAAAACATTGAAAAAATCTTCAATTTGTAAATCTAGCACAAGGTACAAGAGCCAATGCAAGTAACGAGGACCAGCTGACTGTGCTGGAACCCGGAGGGGCAGCAGAAGGAAAAGAGCCAATGGCACAACCGAGGACCAGCTGAAGTTACTGGGACACGGTCACTAAGCAGGAGGTACCTGTGCTCCAAAGCACTACCAAGGACCAGCAGACGTTGCTGGAACTCGAATACCGAGATGGAGGCACCTAGGCCAAAGGCACTGTGGAGAACCAGTTGACGGTACTGGAACCGGGACGGGTAGCAGAAGGTACAAGAGCCAATGCAAGTAACGAGGACCAGCTGACTGTGCTGGAACCCGGAGGGGCAGCAGAAGGAAAAGAGCCAATGGCACAACCGAGGACCAGCTGAAGTTACTGGGACACGGTCACTAAGCAGGAGGTACCTGTGCTCCAAAGCACTACCAAGGACCAGCAGACGTTGCTGGAACTCGGATACCGAGATGGAGGCACTTAGGCCAAAGGCACTGCGGAGAACCAGTTGACGGTACTGGAACCCGGACGGGTAGCAGAAGGTACAAGAGCCAATGCAAGTAACGAGGACCAGCTGACTGTGCTGGAACCCGGAGGGGCAGCAGAAGGAAAAGAGCCAATGGCACAACCGAGGACCAGCTGACGTTACTGGGACACGGTTACTAAGCAGGAGGTACCTGTGCTCCAAAGCACTACCAAGGACCAGCAGACGTTGCTGGAACTCGGATACCGAGATGGAGGCACCTAGGCCAAAGGCACTGCGGAGAACCAGTTGACGGTACTGGAACCCGGACGGGTAGCAGAAGGTACAAGAGCCAATGCAAGTAACGAGGACCAGCTGACTGTGCTGGAACCCGGAGGGGCAGCAGAAGGAAAAGAGCCAATGGCACAACCGAGGACCAGCTGACGTTACTGGGACACGGTTACTAAGCAGGAGGTACCTGTGCTCCAAAGCACTACCAAGGACCAGCAGACGTTGCTGGAACTCGGATACCGAGATGGAGGCACCTAGGCCAAAGGCACTGCGGAGAACCAGTTGACGGTACTGGAACCCGGACGGGTAGCAGAAGGTACAAGAGCCAATGCAAGTAACGAGGACCAGCTGACTGTGCTGGAACCCGGAGGGGCAGCAGAAGGAAAAGAGCCAATGGCACAACCGAGGACCAGCTGACGTTACTGGGACACGGTTACTAAGCAGGAGGTACCTGTGCTCCAAAGCACTACCAAGGACCAGCAGACGTTGCTGGAACTCGGATACCGAGATGGAGGCACCTAGGCCAAAGGCACTGTGGAGAACCAGTTGACGGTACTGGAACCCGGACGGGTAGCAGAAGGTACAAGAGCCAATGCAAGTAACGAGGACCAGCTGACTGTGCTGGAACCCGGAGGGGCAGCAGAAGGAAAAGAGCCAATGGCACAACCGAGGACCAGCTGACGTTACTGGGACACGGTTACTAAGCAGGAGGTACCTGTGCTCCAAAGCACTACCAAGGACCAGCAGACATTGCTGGAACTCGGATACCGAGATGGAGGCACCTAGGCCAAAGGCACTGCGGAGAACCAGTTGACGGTACTGGAACCCGGACGGGTAGCAGAAGGTACAAGAGCCAATGCAAGTAACGAGGACCAGCTGACTGTGCTGGAACCCGGAGAGGGCAGCAGAAGGAAAAGAGCCAATGGCACAACCGAGGACCATCTGACGTTACTGGGACACGGTTACTAAGCAGGAGGTACCTGTGCTCCAAAGCACTACCAAGGACCAGCAGACGTTGCTGGAACTCGGATACCGAGATGGAGGCACCTAGGCCAAAGGCACTGCGGAGAACTAGTTGACGGTACTGGAACCCGGACGGGTAGCAGAAGGTACAAGAGCCAATGCAAGTAACGAGGACCAGCTGACTGTGCTGGAACCCGGAGGGGCAGCAGAAGGAAAAGAGCCAATGGCACAACCGAGGACCAGCTGACGTTACTGGGACACGGTTACTAAGCAGGAGGTACCTGTGCTTCAAAGCACTACCAAGGACCAGCAGACGTTGCTGGAACTCGGATACCGAGATGGAGGCACCTAGGCCAAAGGCACTGCGGAGAACCAGCTGACGGTACTGGAACCCGGACGGGTAGCAGAAGGTACCATGGAAATTTAAGTTGACAGGCCGCGAGCCGGCCGCAGTTACCGAATCCCACAGTACTACAGTGGGTGATTGTCCTATTGTCACAACGGAAACAGCTTTATTTGCATATCCCGCAGCACACATAGGAAGCACCTAAACTCCAGGCACCATAGAGTTGGCTAACCCGACCGCAACACGACAGGACAACTTATTGGAGGCTAAGTGACGTTTACACTGACAGGAAACAGATGGCGTGCTGTAACCAGTCTGGGCAGGAGTGAGTACCCGTGCCAATGACACTTCCGAGCAACAACTGTCGGTGTTGGAGCCCAGGGATAGAAGAGAACCGGTTGGAGGCAGCAGGACTTTTTGCCGTTCACACAGCAGGGGAACAGCTGACATTACTGAACCCCAGTAACACAGGAGCAAGTGTTGACTGTGCTAACAGCACTTCCAGGCAACAACTGGCGGTGTTGAAGCCCAGGGATGAGAAGAGAACAGGGTGGAGGCAGCAGGACTTTTTGCCGTTCACACAGCAGGGGAACAGCTGACATTACTGAACTCCATTAACACAGGAGCAAGTGTTGACTGTGCTAACAGCACTTCCAGGCAACAACTGGCGGTGTTGGAGCCCAGGGATGAGAAGACAACAGGGTGGAGGCAGCAGGACTTTTTGCCGTTCACACAGCAGGGGAACAGCTGACATTACTGAACCCCAGTAACACAGGAGCAAGTGTTGACTGTGCTAACAGCATTTCCAGGCAACAACTGGCAGTGTTGAAGCCCAGGGATGAGAAGAGAACAAGGTGGAGGCAGCAGGACTTTTTGCCGTTCACACAGCAGGGGAATACTGAACCCCATTAACACAGGAGCAAGTGTTGACTGTGCTAACAGCACTTCCAGGCAACAACTGGCGGTGTTGGAGCCCAGGGATGAGAAGACAACAGGGTGGAGGCAGCAGGACTTTTTGCCGTTCACACAGCAGGGGAACAGCTGACATTACTGAACCCCAGTAACACAGGAGCAAGTGTTGACTGTGCTAACAGCATTTCCAGGCAACAACTGGCGGTGTTGAAGCCCAGGGATGAGAAGAGAACAGGGTGGAGGCAGCAGGACTTTTTGCCGTTCACACAGCAGGGGAACAGCTGACATTACTGAACCCCAGTAACACAGGAGCAAGTGTTGACTGTGCTAACAGCACTTCTAGGCAACAACTGGCGGTGTTGAAGCCCAGGGATGAGAAGAGAACAGGGTGGAGGCAGCAGGACTTTTTGCCGTTCACACAGCAGGGAAACAGCTGACATTACTGAACCCCAGTAACACAGGAGCAAGTGTTGACTGTGCTAACAGCCATTCCAGGCAACAACTGGCGGTGTTGGAGCCCAGGGATGAGAAGACAACAGGGTGGAGGCAGCAGGACTTTTTGCCGTTCACACAGCAGGGGAACAGCTGACATTACTGAACCCCAGTAACACAGGAGCAAGTGTTAACTGTGCTAACAGCACTTCCAGGCAACAACTGGCGGTGTTGAAGCCCAGGGATGAGAAGAGAACAGGGTGGAGGCAGCAGGACTTTTTGCCGTTCACACAGCAGGGGAATACTGAACCCCATTAACACAGGAGCAAGTGTTGACTGTGCTAACAGCACTTCCAGGCAACAACTGGCGGTGTTGGAGCCCAGGGATGAGAAGACAACAGGGTGGAGGCAGCAGGACTTTTTGCCGTTCACACAGCAGGGGAACAGCTGACATTACTGAACCCCAGTAACACAGGAGCAAGTGTTGACTGTGCTAACAGCACTTCCAGGCAACAACTGGCGGTGTTGAAGCCCAGGGATGAGAAGAGAACAGGGTGGAGGCAGCAGGACTTTTTGCCGTTCACACAGCAGGGGAACAGCTGACATTACTGAACCCCAGTAACACAGGAGCAAGTGTTGACTGTGCTAACAGCACTTCTAGGCAACAACTGGCGGTGTTGAAGCCCAGGGATGAGAAGAGAACAGGGTGGAGGCAGCAGGACTTTTTGCCGTTCACACAGCAGGGGAACAGCTGACATTACTGAACCCAGTAACACAGGAGCAAGTGTTGACTGTGCTAACAGCACTTCCAGGCAACAACTGGCGGTGTTGAAGTCCAGGCATGAGAAGAGAACAGGGTGGAGGCAGCAGGACTTTTTGCCGTTCACACAGCAGGGGAACAGCTGACATTACTGAACCCCAGTAACACAGGAGCAAGTGTTGACTGTGCTAACAGCCATTCCAGGCAACAACTGGCGGTGTTGGAGCCCAGGGATGAGAAGACAACAGGGTGGAGGTAGCAGGACTTTTTGCCGTTCACACAGCAGGGGAACAGCTGACATTACTGAACCCCAGTAACACAGGAGCAAGTGTTGACTGTGCTAACAGCACTTCCGAGCAACAACTGTCGGTGTTGGAGCCCAGGGATGAGAAGAGAACCGGTTGGAGGCAGCAGGACTTTTTGCCGTTCACACAGCAGGGGAACAGCTGACATTACTGAACCCCAGTAATACAGGAGCAAGTGTTGACTGTGCTAACAGCACTTCCAGGCAACAACTGGCGGTGTTGAAGCCCAGGGATGAGAAGAGAACAGGGTGGAGGCAGCAGGACTTTTTGCCGTTCACACAGCAGGGGAACAGCTGACATTACTGAACCCCAGTAACACAGGAGCAAGTGTTGACTGTGCTAACAGCACTTCCGAGCAACAACTGGCGGTGTTGGAGCCCAGGGTCAAGGAGGATGTTTAAATACTAGATCAAGTATTTTCCTTGTTACGTGTCAATTAAAAATGTCTATACTCCAAACAAGAGAAATATAACCTTTAGTACCATAAGATGATGATTTTACTTAAAAAAATATATGTAAATTAATAATTTACAAGCATAAACGCATACATTAACATGTTGAAAAGCAATGCAAACCACAATTAAAATAGGTTAAATAATCTGCTATACGGTTTAAAATAAAAGCATACAAGTACATATCAGAATCCATTAATGATGGCTAAGTAACAGTATGTACACCATTTCTATTGTGTAGACAATGAATGGCTGACTTAAAAACATAATCAGCATTACAAGTTATCTTTGACATTCATAAAAGTTTACATTTGGTGAATAATATCACTAAAAAGTTTTTAAAAATATCTAAAATTTCCATCATGTAATACTGATAATATGTGCCAATCATTTATATTAACAAACAAAAACTTTAAAAAGTGCATAGTGCATAGTCAAAACAGCTATTTATGCCTGACTGTGGACTTGCAAGCATGACAACGGATAGATAAGGTATATATAGATGAGACTGCATAGCCACAGATGTTGAATGGCGATGTAATACTGTAACTCAATAAAGTGTGCGTTACTACTACATCCTTTTTTTTATGTAGCTTTATAAAAGGTTACGTGCATGTATGGTTGCGCCTTTGTTTGGACGCACAGACTGGCTTCCTGCTGTGACGCGTTGGGTATTGGAGCGTCTGTGCGTCTTATGACGCAGACTAACATTCACGGTGCGCATCGTTCATCATCGCAAGCGTACCGACAACACAAAGGCGTTGTCATGACTGCTTTACTCAGTAAACATGCACCTATGATGAAACATACACGCATGTGCCCTATTACATAACAAGCTACAAGAAAAACGAGTGTGAGGTGTGACACAGCTGTCTTGTTAAGGTACAGTATTATATCGACATTGTACAGGTGTCGCTTTTCAGTCTGATAAATAGATATCATTCACCTATTCTATCAGTTGTTCTTTCAGCACCACTTACAGGTATATATTTTGCTATTGTGACTATGCACTATTGACTTTAACAAGGTAATGCATGATTTTTGTTAGCGATTATCATGTTTACATGAAGGACCTTTATGATATGGGCTGTTAACTTTCTAATTAAATATGTATTTTTTAAAATGACACAAATATAAGTAATGTTGAAGAGGACTATTCCTACATGCATTGTTTGCACAATATTACAGGTGTACATCACGTCCCTTAATCAACATTGGATTATTATATTTACTTGTATGCTTTTATTTAAAAGCCAAGAACACTGAAGTCTAACCTTCGCACTGCAGCTGTTGTCAAAGTTCAACCTACATTATGCACTTCCAACATTGCAGCATTTGAGTCATGATGTGAGTTGGATTTGTCTAAGCTATGGAGTGACAAGGTTGACCATCAGTATCCTATAGCATAAGTAGGCTTTTGTGTTAGCATTTGTTTTCGACATGTGCATATCTGAAATAATATGTCACAATTATTTTGTTACAGATTTGTGACAAAGACTAATCATTTTATGGTTTTAAAGCTGACGTTTCAAATGTTTACAGCTTAGAAATCAGAGTGTAGCCTCATATCTATGTGTAGCACTAGACACTTTGACATGTCATGCTTTTTTCACCATGTGTAGGTAGCTAGCAGTAATTTTTGCTGGACACACAGCAGGGGAACAGCAGGCGTTACTGAACCCCACAAACACATCAGCGATTGTTTTCATCTGTGCATCTAACACTTCTGAGCAGCAACTGGCGGTGTTGAAGCCCAGGGTCAAGGAGGGTGTAGGCAGAGGCCTAGCATGAGATGTTTGAAGTTGAAGTTGTAGTTAGCAGCAGTAATTTTTGCCAGACACACAGCAGGGGAACAGCAGGCGTTACTGAACCCCACAAACACATCAGCGATTGTTTTCATCTGTGCATCTAACACTTCTGAGCAGCAACTGGCGGTGTTGAAGCCCAGAGGGTCAAGGAGGAAGGGTTGGTTAGGCATAAAAATCAATTGTTATTTGCACTATTCTGCCAATTTGCACTATGTTATCGTGGCCATTGCAAATGTATGTACCTCAAACAAGAATAAATGAAGTTTTACTAGGACAATAAAATGATGAATTTCAATTCCAAGAATAGAAAAATATTTAGACTTGAGAGTCCTCAGTGGTTGATACCGTTTAATGGCTAACTGAAAAGATGGTAACAAATTCCAAGCTTTCGAGACTACTCAGGTCTCTTCATCAGGCTAAGACTAAAACAAAAAATGAAGAATCACATATTTCTACACACAACAGGACACAGGAATAGGTAAGACAAATGAGGGAGGGACAAGTGAGGGGAGACCGGCCAAAAAATGAGAACAAGGATGAATTATCAGCGCCACACAATAAGGGAAAAAATAATGGATTTACCTGTGGCAAAACACTTTTGTATGCCCGGTCATAGCATGATGGATATGGAATTACTGGTATTAAAATATAACTTCAAATATGAGAAAGATACAAAGGTTTCAGAATATAAGCTCATCATGACCTTTGACACTCTTAGTGATGGAATGAATAGATCACACGGATTTATGTCATTCTATATCAATTAAGGAATCTGCGTCTCTGCCCTTCCAGGGGCATGAAAACACAAAACCAGACCCCAATCAGAGGGCAATAAAACTTTCTATCCTTATCTAGGAACTGTTCCAATATTTATGTTCATCCCTCTTTCATAATGACAGTTCTGCTACACGTGACTTACTTGTCTTACCTATTGCACTATTCCTGTGTCCTGTTGTGTATAGAAATATGTGATGTTCATTTTTTGTTTTAGTCTTTGCCTGATGAAGAGACGTGAGTAGCCTCGAAAGCTTGCAATTTATTACCATCTTTTCAGTTATCCATTAAAAGGTATCAACCACTGCAGACTCTCAAGTCTAAATATTTTTCTATCTACTGGCTAACACGGTACGAAGATACACATGTTTCCTAACTTCAAGAATAAAAATAAAGACCCTGCAAATATAAACGCATATATGCACATGCCAACAAGAAATGGAACAACACACCACCCAAAAAATTGGTTACAAAATATAGTGTTGTAAATTTAAGAATAAAAGTCCATTTTTGTATTTATGAATAATGCTTAAGGAACGCTATGTTAAACCATAACATAGTGAAGACAATGGATTTTGTAATAGTCACTCATCATCATCATTGCAATTTATATGTGACAGTCACAGACATTTCAATTATTTAAGTTAATAAAATCGTTACTTTGTACAGCATGTATGACATGTCCAGCATGGACTCATCAATGTGATGACGCAATAATGTACGATAAAAAATAACCATTTAAAAAAACATTATGCATTGTCACAATGTAAGTGTGTGCCTGCAAGTGTAGGTGAAACAAAGGCTACGGATAGCAAAGGTATATTCTATGTCTGTATCAGACAGTGGACAGCCTCTGATGGGTAATGGCGATGTTATACTGTACGTCAATAAAGTCTGCGGCTGCAATCATGCATTTTTTGCTTGTACAGTGTTGAAGAGGGTAAAAGCATGTCTGGTTGCGCAAGGCTTTATCCGTCAACACTACCTTCCTACTGTCACGCGTAGGGTAGGGTAGCGTGTGTCAATTAGATGACTCTATAAAATGTGACGTTACGCAGCGTTATTGTGCCCTAGGGACGCCAAAAATATGACAGCAGTAATCATTTACTGTCTAATACTCCACCTATGACCAACAAAAAAAGCACATTCCCTCTTTAACAATCTACAAGACTAACAAGCATAATGGTTGACGCTGACTTTATTGAGGTACAGTATTACATCGACATTGTCCATGAGTAACTATGCACTGTGATACCTATATACCATTATTAATTTATATCTGTTGTGCTTGTTTCAACAGCACTTGCAGGTATAACTACCTATTGTCAGTATGCATGATGCACTTTCTAGATGTAATAATTTATTATTGCACATTATTACCAGTTTTAGATGCTGGCCATTTCATATATGGTGTGTGAAGTTACAGTTGGCATCAGTATGTGTATTTTATAATGTCTGTCATAAATAAAACTCGTGATGATGATGATGAGGATTTTATGATTCGTACATCCATTGACTGCATTATCTTACAGGTACAGATAAAGTTCCTTAAAAAGCATTAATTGATAAGTATGAAATGTACTTTTATGCATTAATTTCAAAAAGTGAACACTATGTTTTAGTTTTTGTTACCATTTCTAATAGACATGTGCAGATATGCGCTGTGATGACAAATTATTATTTGTCCATATTTGTTATAAAAATTTATCATTCTAGGCCTGGAAAACTTCAGAATTTCCTGTTTTAAGCATAACAATCGGGTGATGGCTCTTCCCTATTTGGAGCATGTTCCACATGGGTTTTTCTGTGCATGTGTAGGGAACAGGAGACTTCTTGCCGGACACACAGCAGTGGAACAGCTGGCGTTACTGAACCCCACTAACACTATAGCTTGTGTATTGGTCTGTGGACACGACACTTCTGAGCAGCAACTGGCAGTGTTGTAGCCCAGGGAGTAGAGTTCAGGTGGTAGAAAGATGAACATAACAGGAGACATGGATAACGTTGCGAACCAGTTATTTAATCTGAAAACGGACAGACAAATTCTGGCGAGATCCATGCCTTGTTCATTTTCAGAAAAGTAAGCCGGTCTACATTATCGGAGGATAGTCGCATGCGACGGTCTGTTAGTACACCACCTGCAGCACTAAAGACGCGCTCCGATAATACACTGGCAGCAGGGCAAGCCAGCACCTCCAATGCATACTGGCTAAGCTCTGGCCATGTATCCAGCTTAGAGACCCAAAACTTGAATGGGGAAGAGCCATCTGGGAGTACACTGAGAGGGAAAGACATGTAGTCTGTCACCATCTTACGGAAACGTTGCCTCCTGCTGACTGGAGCCGTCTTGGATGGTGTAGACATTTGTGGCGCTGCCACAAAACTTCGCCACATTTGGAACATACTGGTCTTGCCCTGTGCAGAGGGGCTGCTTGTGCTCCCTCTTGTTGCAGAGCTGTCTCCACTGCCTCGACGCACAGAGCTGCTTTGTAAAGCAGTAGCAGCAGCAGTGCTCTGGGCTGGAATGGAGAACATTATGGATTGCACCAGTGTGTCTTGGTACTCCCGCATTTTACGCTCCCGGTTCAACGGTGTGATGAGGCTTTGTAAGTTGTCCCGGTAGCGAGGGTCTAGGAGGGTGTACACCCAATAATCAGACGTGGTGAGAATGTGGGCGATGCGGCGGTCGTTTCTCAGGCACTGCAGCATGAAATCAACCATGTGCTGCAGACTCCCAACTGGCCAAGAAACGCTGTCCCCTGCAAGAGGCGTCATCTCTGCCTGCTCTGCATCACCCCACCCTCGCTCTACATACTGACTAGAGCGTTGTGTACCTCCCTCTGGAGCGATGTCTTCCTCCTCCATTGACTCCTCCTCATCCTCCTCACAAAGTGAGCCCTGCCCAGCCCTTTGTGAGGAACCACGTTGCGCTGACTGTCCAGAAGGTGATGGAATTTGTGACTCCTCATCCTCCACCTCTTCCAAAACCTCATCCCTTAGTGCTTGCAATGTTTTTTGAAGCAGGCAGATAAGGGGGACAGTCAGGCTGACTAGTGCATCATCTGCACTCGCCATCCGCGTTGACTCATCAAACGCATGCAAAACATGGCAGATGTCCTTCATAGAGGCCCACTCAGTAGTGGTGAAGTGTTAACGGCGCAAATTGCGAGTTGATTGCGCCTGATGCAGCTGATACTCCATTACTGCTGGCTGCTGCTCACACAACCGCTCCAACATATGTAACGTGGAATTCCACCTGGTGGGTACGTCACATATGATGCGATGTTCAGGAAGGCGAAATCTGTGTTGCAGAGCTGCAATGCGGGATCTGGCCATGCTGGAACGTCGCAAGTGAGCGCACTTTAGGCGGACCTTGTGCAGCAGTGCATCAAGATCCGGATAGTCCCTCAAAAAACTCTGCACGACCAAGTTGAGCACATGTGCCAGACATGGTATGTGAGTGAGGTTGCCAAGGCCCAGAGCTGCCACCAGATTTCGGCCATTGTCACACACTACCAAGCCTGGCTGGAGATTCGCTAGCAAAAACCACACGTCGCTCTCCTGCTTGATGGCATTCCAGAGCTCCTGCGCTGTGTGGCTTCGATTCCCCATGGGAATTAATTTCAGGACGGCCTGTTGACGTTTGGCCACGGCTGTGCTCATATCGGTCGCAACAGGTAAGCGTTCACGGGTCCATGTGGAGGTAGACCGTGACGGCTCCTGCAGCGATGATTCTGAGGAACTGGAGTAGGAGGAGGAGTCAATGTGGACAGACTGGATTCCTGCAATCCTTGGAGTTGGCAGAACACGTACAGCGCCACTCGCAAGATCTGTACCCGGCTCCACAACATTGACCCAATGGGCAGTGAGGGAAAAGTATCGTCCCTGGCCATGGGTACTGGTCCACGCATCGGTGGTCAGGTGGACCTTGCTACTGACGGCGATTAGTAGCGCATGTTTAATTTTTCCCTCAACATGCTTTTGCAGACCAGGGACGGCTTGCCTGCTGAAATAAAATCGGCTGGGCACATTGTATTGTGGGACTGCCAATGCCATTAAGTTACGGAAACTGTCAGTCTCCACCAGCCTGAAGGACAGCATTTCAAGGGACAGGAGTTTTGCAATGCCAGCATTCAGAGCCTGTGCTCGTGGATGGTTTGCCGAGTATGGCCGTCTTTTATCCCATGCCTGTGCTACCGATGGCTGTTTTGTGGCCTGGGAGTGTGAGGATGACAGGGAACTTGCAGCTGTGGGTGGAATAACACTGGGTCTCTGGACAACAGTGACAGAGGTTCTTCCATGGCGATCCTGTGAGGAAGCCGAACCAGCTGTGTGTGAGCTGGAGGAAGAGGCTCCAACACGAGCTGAAGATGTAGGTGCTGCTGTAGGTTGGCCTACATCTCCAGTGTTTCTTTGTAACTCAACCACGTGCTTTGACCGCACGTTTCCACATATTTGTGGTATTAAGGTTACTGACACTTTTACCTCTTTTTACTTTTTGATTACACAGCTTGCATTTGACATAGCAAATATCATCTGCAAGTGTGTCAAAAAAGGACCACGCAGTGAAAGTCCTGGGAGCGCCCGTTTTGGCTGTTGGAAGAGAACTGCTACGAACGGGTGCCAAACTGGAGGCTACAGGCAACCGAGTCTGCAGCCTACCTCTCCCTACTGTTTGGACCGTTGGGGCAATCTCTTCCTCAGAGCTGCTACCACCACCTTCCTGTTCCTCACGCCATGTTGGGTCTTGGACCTCATCATCTCCACTACCCTCTTCCAACACCTGCTGCTGTTGGGTGGTCTGGCCAGCACCATGCTCAACAGAAACTGGCACCTGAGTCTCATCATCATCAGATGCGTTCTGCGGTGTGCTGACCATCGGCACTGGATCACCCGCCTCTTCACATTCAGAGAGACACAGCTGTTGCGCATCACTGCATACTGCCTCTTCTTCACATTCCAGAATGCTGCTTGGCTGGGCCCCTGTTTGCAAGCCAACAGATTCTGAGAACAGAAGCAGAGACTCAGCTGGCTCCTTTACAGAGCTCTCTGAATGCCTGGGCAATTTGGCAGGCGGTGAAGAGACAGATGGTTGTTCAACAGTGCTGTGGTCCTGAGAGGAGGTGGAAGCAATTGAAGTCGATGCATTGGCTGCCATCCAACCAACAACGGCTTCAATTTGTTCTTCCCGCAGCAGGGGGGTACGCCGAGCTCCTACAAAAGTGTGCATAAAGGAACGCTCACGGGGAAAACTGGTGGATGCTGTGTCACTGGGTGCGGCAGCAGCCACAGAATCCCCACGTCCTCTCCCTGCTGAAACTCCACGGCCACGACCACGTGCCTTACTCCCTGCCTTCTTCATCTTGGTAGATTGATAAAGAAAGTCAGAAAAGTTATAAGGCCTAAGTGTGGTTATTCCTCAGAGACTGCAGTGAACACTGCAGACAACTGTTCAGTAGCTGTGAAAGGCCCCTTTGTGTACTTCTATAGTGTTTGCAACCAATGTATTGTATACGGATGGAAGCGCGTCACACTAATAGATTAGATTTTTTTCAAATATAATGGAGCAGCACCAATTTGAGAAAAATGTGAAGGATGAGGCAGTGACACACGCTCAGCAGACTACAAACAGCAGTGGTTGAAGAACTAACTGGAGCGTAATCTGCACTCAAAAAATGAAAAGCTCACAGACTACAGTGAACACTGCAGACAACTGTTCAGTAGCTGTGAAAGGCCCCTTTGTGTACTTCTATAGTGTTTGCAACCAATGTATTGTATACGGATGGAAGCGCGTCACACTAATAGATTAGATTTTTTTTAAATATAATGGAGCAGCACCAATTTGAGAAAAATGTGAAGGATGAGGCAGTGACACACGCTCAGCAGACTACAACCAGCAGTGGTTGAAGAACTAACTGGAGCGTAATCTGCACTCAAAAAATGAAAAGCTCACAGACTACAGTGAACACTGCACACAACTGTTTACTATCTGTGAAAGGCCCCTTTCTGTACTTCTATAGTGTTTGCAACCAATGTATTGTATACGGATGGAAGCGCGTCACACTAATAGATTAGATTTTTTTCAAATATAATGGAGCAGCACCAATTTGAGAAAAATGTGAAGGATGAGGCAGTGACACACGCTCAGCAGACTACAAACAGCAGTGGTTGAAGAACTAACTGGAGCGTAATCTGCACTCAAAAAATGAAAAGCTCACAGACTACAGTGAACACTGCAGACAACTGTTCAGTAGCTGTGAAAGGCCCCTTTGTGTACTTCTATAGTGTTTGCAACCAATGTATTGTATACGGATGGAAGCGCGTCACACTAATAGATTAGATTTTTTTTAAATATAATGGAGCAGCACCAATTTGAGAAAAATGTGAAGGATGAGGCAGTGACACACGCTCAGCAGACTACAACCAGCAGTGGTTGAAGAACTAACTGGAGCGTAATCTGCACTCAAAAAATGAAAAGCTCACAGACTACAGTGAACACTGCACACAACTGTTTACTATCTGTGAAAGGCCCCTTTCTGTACTTCTATAGTGTTTGCAACCAATGTATTGTATACGGATGGAAGCGCGTCACACTAATAGATTAGATTTTTTTCAAATATAATGGAGCAGCACCAATTTGAGAAAAATGTGAAGGATGAGGCAGTGACACACGCTCAGCAGACTACAACCAGCAGTGGTTGAAGAACTAACTGGAGCGTAATCTGCACTCAAAAAATGAAAAGCTCACAGACTACAGTGAACACTGCAGACAACTGTTCAGTAGCTGTGAAAGGCCCCTTTGTGTACTTCTATAGTGTTTGCAACCAATGTATTGTATACGGATGGAAGCGCGTCACACTAATAGATTAGATTTTTTTCAAATATAATGGAGCAGCACCAATTTGAGAAAAATGTGAAGGATGAGGCAGTGACACACGCTCAGCAGACTACAACCAGCAGTGGTTGAAGAACTAACTGGAGCGTAATCTGCACTCAAAAAATGAAAAGCTCACAGACTACAGTGAACACTGCACCCAACTGTTCACTATCTGTGAAAGGCCCCTTTCTGTACTTCTATAGTGTTTGCAACCAATGTATTGTATACGGATGGAAGCGCGTCACACTAATAGATTAGATTTTTTTCAAATATAATGGAGCAGCACCAATTTGAGAAAAATGTGAAGGATGAGGCAGTGACACACGCTCAGCAGACTACAACCAGCAGTGGTTGAAGAACTAACTGGAGCATAATCGGCACTCAAAAAATGAAAAGCTCACAGACTACAGTGAACACTGCACCAACTGTTCACTATCTGTGAAAGGCTCCTTTCTGTACTTCTATAGTGTTTGCAACCAATGTATTGTATACGGATGGAAGCGCGTCACACTAATAGATTAGATTTTTTTCAAATATAATGGAGCAGCACCAATTTGAGAAAAATGTGAAGGATGAGGCAGTGACACACGCTCAGCAGACTACAACCAGCAGTGGTTGAAGAACTAACTGGAGCGTAATCTGCACTCAAAAAATGAAAAGCTCACAGACTACAATGAACACTGCACACAACTGTTCACTATCTGTGAAAGGCTCCTTTCTGTACTTCTATAGTGTTTGCAACCAATGTATTGTATACGGATGGAAGCGCGTCACACTAATAGATTAGATTTTTTTTCAAATATAATGGAGCGGCACCAATTTGAGAAAAATGTGAAGGATGAGGCAGTGACACACGCTCAGCAGACTACAACCAGCAGTGGTTGAAGAACTAACTGGAGCGTAATCGGCACTCAAAAAATGAAAAGCTCACAGACTACAGTGAACACTGCACACAACTGTTCACTATCTGTGAAAGGCTCTTTTCTGTACTTCTATAGTGTTTGCAACCAATGTATTGTATACGGATGGAAGCGCGTCACACTAATAGATCACTGTTAATTTCTATTGAATGGAGCTGCACCAATTCCACAAAATAAAAATAAAAAAAGAGTCAGTGAGTGACACGTGCAGATGCCTACAAACAGCGGTGGATGCAGAGCAAACTGCAGCGTCACCTGCACTCTCACACACACACCTTGCACAGAGCTGTTAAAACAACACTGCAAGGCAAAAGGAAGCTTTACACAGCGGTTGGTAAAATAGCCTGCCTAAAGCACAGTACACAAAATCGCAATCTCTAACTGTCCCTCAGAGTCAGCAGAGCAGCGTTCTGTCCCTAACTGAGTTCACAGCACAGTGACGCTAAAATGGCAGCGGCGCCTTTTATAATGCATTCTGACATCATTTCAGCAGCCAATCACAGCCATGCCATTAGTTAAGATGACCGCAGCAGTACAGGATGTGCCCACACTTCGTAGGATTCCTCATTGGCTGACTAAAATCACAGTGCCTCTCAAAGAATTATGGGAACTTCCGATTCCGGTATACGATATAGGAAAAATATCGGAACTAAGTATCGGAAACCCGATACAGCGAATATCGGCCGATACCCGATACTTGCGGTATCGGAATGCTCAACACTAGTCACTAACTAGTAATGACTGTAATCCAAAATTTGGAGTACGCAAGGGTCACGGGAAAGGCAGCGTAACATAACCTCAACCATGCGTGCAAGACTGCTAACAGGCAAGACTTCCGTGTCCTCACCAAAAGGATGACTGACCGTGCTTTCCTCCTCCACCCTGTCATCAGGCCATCAACGCTGAACAGACGGTATGACAATTGTGCAGGTAGTACCATCTATAGCGCATGAAACTAGCTCCTGTTCTTCTTCCTCCTCTTCATCATGGTCTCCCAATCCACATTGGGATGAGATGAGGCTGGGCTGTGTGTAATTACCCTGTATGGTTCCTTGCTCCATCACATCGTGCTCCGCCTGCAAAGCATCCTCTTTGATTGTGAGCAGAGAGCGTTTCAGAAGACAGAGAAGCTGGATGGTGACACTAATTATGGCGCCATCACCGCTCACCATCTTGATGTAGTCCTCAAAGTTTTGGAGGAAGGTACATATGTCTGACATCCATGTCCACTCCTGAGGTCTTATGTGTGGAATCTGAACTGAATACTGACGGCCTTGCTGATGCTGGTACCCAACAACTTCCCTCTTCTGCTCACAAATCGTTCCCAACATCTGCAGTGTAAAGTTCCAACATGTGGGGACATCACACAACAGTCAGTGAGCCAATAGCTGCAAATGCTGCTGAAGAACGGCAAGGGTGGAGGAAGTTGTAGTTGACTTTCTAAAATGGGCACACAGGTGGCGCACTTTGACAAGCAGATCCAGGTAGGTTTTGAGAAACCGCTGAACCACGAGATTAAGCATATGGGCCCGGCGTGGTACTTGTGTGAGCTTGCCTCGTCTCAGAGGAGCCACCAGGTTCCGGCCATTGTCACACACAACCATGCCTGGCTGTAGGTTCAGCAGTGTCAGCCACAGATCTGCCTGCTCTTTCAGAGCTGTCCACAACTCTTCAACATTGTGCTGTTTGTCACCTAAGCATATTAGCTTCAGCTCCACCTGTTGCCACTTGGCTGAGGCAGTGCTTCCAGCTTGTGACTGATGTGGTCATTTCGGAGATGAGGAGGAGGAGGATGAGGTGCAGGAGCTGTAGACTGTGGGGGAAATGCTGATTGATCTAGGGCCTGCAATCCTCGGCATATGGAGGACGTGTTCCATCCCAATATCCGACTGGGTCTCGGCTTCCACTAGGTTAACCCAGTGTGCCGTCACCAAGATGTACCGACCCTGCCCACAAGCACTTGTCCACGTGTCCGTGGTTAGGTGGACTTTCCCAGTAACTGAATTGTTGAGGGAACGGCTAATGTTGTGGGACACGTGCTTGTGCAATGTGGGGACAGCACACCGGGAGCAATAGTGGCGGTTGGAGACAGAGTACCAAGGGACGGCTGCTGCCATCAGGTTGCGGAAAGCTTCCGTCTCCACAAGCCTAAAAGGCAACATTTCGAGTGCAAGAGTCACGAAATGTGTGAATTTAGTAGTGTGGCCTGTGGGGCGTTGGTTGCGTATTTGCGCTTGCGTTCCAAGGACTGGGATATGGACAACTTAACACTGTGCTGGGACAAAGAAGAGGATGTGCTTGCTGATGGTGCTAGTTGAGTGTGTGCAACGACAGGTGCAGGGCAGGAGGCATCTTCACATGCACCATGGACAGGGAATTGGCTTGCACGTACAACAGCAGAAGCAGTCGTGTCACCCGCAGACATTCTTCCTGGACCCTGGTTTTTGGACCACAAAGTCGTGTGCCTGATCATGCTGGTGGTGGTCAGGCTGGTAGTTTTGCTACCCTGCTGATGCTGGCCTGGCAAGTGGTGCAAATGGCCTTTTTGGGGTTATCGGCAGAGTCTTTAAAAAACAACCAGACTCGAGAAGACCTAACAGTTGTACTGGCAACTTCCGTCGTGTTGGTGTTAGGGGAACGGTTGCCCGCCTTCTGTCTGCGTCCACCACACTGCTTCTTCCTGCCTGTTGGGATGCTACGCCTCCCTCCCCCTGTGTGCTGCTGTCCTCGCTCTGCATGTCCTCCTGCCAGGTTGGGTCAGTTACTATATCATCCACCAACTTGTCTTCTACTTCCGCACCTGGGTCCTCCTCCTGACTTTCTGGCAATTGTGTCTCATCATTGTCCCCCTCTTGTGACACTTTCCCACCATCGCCCTCGTGTGACCGTGGCTACTCAAATATTTGGGCATCAATACATGTGATCTCGTCTTGCCATGCTTCAAGTGGACAGTGTGAGAGGCCCGAATTTATAAATGGAAAACTGAACAGCTCTTTGGAGTATCCAAGTGTGGGATCAGTTGTCTCCTGGCAATAGGCATGGTGGGAGGAAGAAGGATCAGGGTGAGGAATATGCGGTCCAGACTCAAGGCTACTGAGACTTGACCGTGTGGAAGACAGGGTGGTGGTGGAAAAGTGACTGAAAGCAATACCCGCTATCCAACCAACCTTTTGACACTGCTCTGGGTTCAATAGTGGTGTGCTGCTACGGTCCCCTAGTAATTAGGACAGGAAGATCGGTTGAGAAGATGTGGGTGTTTGTTGTGGCACAATTTCAGCTTTCCCACGGCCTCGGCAGGCACCATCACAATCACGTCCAGTTCCCCGTCCCTTGCCATGCGCCTTGCCCATTTTAAATGGAGGACAATATTTTCCACGTTCACTACAAATGGCTGAATTTGGAGCAAACTTATATGTGATCCGTGTGACGGAAAACCACAGTTTTAAATAGCTGGCCTGTAGGTAACTATTTTTTTAAGCAAACTGGTGTCAGTAACTTTGCTAAGACACTACAACATAATTTAAATGGAGGCCTGAAATGGCACAATTTTGAGCACATTGATATGCGACTCGTCTGACGCACAAACCCCAGTTTAAAACAGCTGGATTTTTAGCGCTGTAATATGGAAAGGATCTGGCTGTATTCTGCAGTGTCAACAAGCAAATGGAGCAGAAAACCATTGTTTTCTGGATTGCTTTTAAAGCAAATAATCAGGATTAAGATCCAAAAAAAATTATTCCTGGCCCCTGATACCTGGGGCTGTGTCTAGAAATATCTGTAATAGGCAGCAGCAGCAGCAGACAGAACTGGATTGGACCCTCTGGCTATATGCACTGCAGTCTTCCACATACACTGCTTGCCAGCCTAGCACTGATATCTACAGTGGGTACGGAATGTATTCAGACCCCTTTAAATTTTTCACTCTTTGTTTCATTGCAACCATTTGGTAAATTCAAAAAAGTTCATTTTTTTTCTTATTAATGTACACTTTGCACCCCATCTTGACTGAAAAAAAACAGAAATGTAGACATTTTTGCAAATTTATTAAAAAAGAAAAACTGGAATTAGGGTTGGGATTAAGTTAGAGGTGTGTTGGGGTTAGGGTTGGAGCTAGAATTGAGTGGTTCCCACTATTTAGGCACATCAGGGGTTCTCCAAACACGACATGGCGTTAAAAAAGTCAAAAGGTGCTCCCTCCCTTCCAAGCTCTCCCATGCACCCAAACAGTGGTTCCCCCCCACATATGGGGTATCAGTGTACTCAAGAAAAATTGCACAACAACTTTTGTGGTCCAATTTCTCCTGTTACCCTTGGAAAAATAAAATATAGCGGGCTAAGAAATAATTTTTGAGGAAAAAAATTATTTTCACGGCTCTACGTTATAAACTTCTGTGAAGCACTTGGAGGTTCAAAGTGCTCATCACAGATCTAGATAAGTTCCTTAAGGGGTCTAGTTTCCAAAATGGGGTCAGTTGTTGGGGGTTTCCACTATTTTGGCACATCAGGGGCTCTCCAAAACGCGACATGGCGTCCAGACAATTTGTGTTGAGAAAGTCAAACGGCGCTCCTTCCCTTGCGACCTCCGGCGTTCGCCCAAAAAGTGGTTTACCCCACATATGGGAAATTGGCGTATTCAGGAGAAATTGCACAACAAATTTTGTGGTTCATTTTCTCTTTTAACACTTGTGAAAATAAAAAAATTGGTTCTGAAGTAATTTTTTTGCAAAAAAAGTTAAATGTTAATTTTTTCCTTCCACATTGCTTCACTTCATGTAAATCACGTAAAGGGTTAATAAACTTCTTGAATGTGGTTTTGAGCACCTTGAGGGGTGCAGTTTTTAGAATGGTGTCACTTTTGGGTATTTTCTATCATATAGACTGCTCAAAGTGACTTCAAATGTGATGTGGTCCCTAAAAAAAAAATGTAAAAACGAAAAATCGCTGGTCAAGTTTTAACCCTTTTAACTTCGTAACCAAAAAAAAAATTGTTTCCAAAATTAAGCTGATGTAAAGTAGACATGTGGGAAATATTATTTGCCCACCACCCATCGTCAAGGTGGTCTCAAATCTGATGGGACCCTGACCTCTGTGAATACCTCTCTAGGCTGATATCTGAATTCCTGGGTGAATGTGGACACCTCTGTCAGCAATGCCTGCATTTTATGGGTAAGTAGGGACCTGCTGTAATTAAAACCACCACCTGGTGGGGGCGGAGTGCTCGGTCAGTAAACTAACATACAAAAGACACGTATGTCTTGACTTTTATAAATTGCGCCCCATACCTGTATTGAGTCCCAGAGGTATGGTGTTTCCCCCTCTATCTGCCGCCTCCCAGCCGTCCATCTTCCCCTCTTGCAACTGTGCGCCGCCTCCTCATGTGTTGCTGTTACATGACGGCGCCTGCACTGTGCCAACAGTTCCTAGGCAGTGCTCGCAGGTATGGGGGCACAATTTATAAAAGTCAATAGTTCAATGTTACTAGAGATCAGAAACCTAAGAGCCACCTTCAAAGAATGCAGCCTTAGTGCTGCTGAAGGTGGCTCTTTTACTTAAAAAGGCCCTGGGGGAGGGTGACAGGATCCCTTTAAAATTTCTGCATCTCTTGTAAGGAAAAACACTGTTTTTTTATGTAGATTTTTACATATAGGGCTACGTCCCCACGGTCAGTAACCGGCAGCAGTTTGGATGCAGCACACATCCGCTACATCCAGAGCGCTGCCGGCTTTTGAATGCAGGGGATTCTGTTATGTTTTGGTAGCTGAGGAGAGCAGGCAAAAACGGCAATACACCAGAGAGGTTGGAATCTATTGGATTGCTGTACCCTGACTAACCACCACAACTAAAGGCAGCCGTGGAGCGTTCCTACGTTGGTCCTAGACGCCTCGTCACAGCCTGAGAGATTAACTACACCTAAAGATAGAAAGAGGAAAGCTATCTGCCCCGGAGCAGATCCCCAAAGAACATAGGAAGCCCCCAAACATGTAATGGCGGTTAGACAAGAGGAAATACAGACACAGACAGAAAATAGTATGAGCAAGCGCTGGGGCCCAATCTGCCTAGACAGAAAAGGATAGAAAGGATACTCACTGCAATCCAAAAAAACCCTAAAAAATGCCAACGCTACTGATTGCGAAAAACACCTGAGATCACACGACCTCTACCACCTAAATCAGTTCTCTGGTGTAACAAAACTAAGCCGCAGCCACTGAAAAAACTGGAAAAGGCAAATGAACAAATAACAGTGGTTCCAGCGGAACTGAGAGGAGCCCAAGCCCCCGGGGGGGAACCTGGCTAACCTCATAGAAATGCAGAGAAAAATGCAAAAGGTAAGCACAAAAACAAAAAACAGAAAATATCTTATCTGAAAGCAGAAGAAGAGGCAAGACTCAGCAAGCTTCCAAGTGAACCAGGAACCACAGTTGAGACAAGAACAATTGATCACCGGCAACCATGATGGGAGGGAACCTCCCTTATATCAAGCCTATCTGTGACTCCTGATTGCCAATCCTCATTGAATGGTTCAGTACTGTCTGTAACCACCAGAGGGAGCTTCTGCTCAGAATTCATTTCTAAAACATTCACAACAGTACCCCCCCCCCCGAGGAGGGGTCACCGAACCCTCATTTGTGCAACCAGGTCGGTCAGGATGAGCTCGGTGATACGCACGGATCAGTCTCCTAGCATGGATGTCCGAAGCAAACACCCAAGAATTGTCCTCCTGACCATAACCTCTCCACTTAACCAAATACTGGAGTTTCCCTCAAGAAAAATGAGAATCCAATATTTTCTCAACCACATACTCCAGATTGCCCTCAACCAAAACAGGGTCAGGAGGCACAGCCATAGGAACCACTGGCTCGACAAACCTCTTCAATAAGGACTTGTGGAACACATTATGGATCTTAAATGTCCCTGGAAGAAGTAAACGAAAGGAAACAGGATTAAGAATCTCCATGATCTTATAAGGTCCAATGAACCTAGGCTTAAACTTAGGAGATGCAACTCTCATAGGGATATTTCTTGAGGGCAACCAGACCAAGTCCCCCACTTTAAACCGAGGACCATCAGTCCTATGCCGGTTGGCAAACCCCTGGGCCTTCTGAGAGAGGGACAACCTCTCCACTACCTGGTCCCAAATCTGCTGCATACGCTCCACAACAGAGTCAACACCCAGACAGACAGAAGCCTCCGTCTGTCCCGAAGAAAATCGAGGGTGAAACCCAAAATTGCAGAAAAATGGAGACATCAAAGTGGCAGAGCTAGCCCTATTATTAAGAGTAGTGTTGAGCGATACTGCTCGATATCTAAAAATATCGGATCGGAATGGTATCGCCGATATCACTAAATATCGTCGATATCCGATTCCGATACCGGAAGTCCAATGTAAGTTTATGGGAACCAAATATCGACATTAACCCCTTCACCCCCAAGGGTGGTTTGCACGTTAATGACCGGGCCAATTTTTACAATTCTGACCACTGTCTCTTTATGAGGTTATAACTCTGGAACGCTTCAACGTATCTTCGCGATTCTGAGATTGTTTTCTCGTGACATATTGTACTTCATGTTAGTGGTAAAATTTCTTCGATATAACTTGCGTTTATTTTTGAAAAAAAACGCAAATATGGCGAAAATTTTTAAAATTTTGCAATTTTCAAACTTTGAATTTTTATTCCCTTAAAACAGAGAAATATATCACATAAAATAGTTAAGAAATAACATTTCCCACATGTCTACTTTACATCAGCACAATTTTGGAACCAAATTTTTTTTTGTTAGGAAATTATAAGGGTTAAAAGTTGACCAGCGATTTCTCATTTTTACAGCAAAATTTACAAAGCCATTTTTTTTAGGGACCACCTCACATTTGAAGTCACTTTGAGGGTCTATATGGCAGAAAATACCCAAAAGTGACACCATTCTAAAAACTGCACCCTCAAGGTACTCAAAACCACATTCAAGAAGTTTATTAACCCTTCAGGTGCTTCACAGTAACTAAAGCAACGTGGAAGGAAAAAATGAATATTTTACTTTTTAGCCACAAAAATTATCTTTTACAAACTTTTTTTTTTTTTCACAAGGGTAAAAGGAGAAAATGGACATATAAGGTTGTTATGCAATTTCTCCTGAGTACGCCAATACCCCATAGTGGGGGAAAACCACTGTTTGGGTACACGGCAGAGCTCGTAAGGGAAGGAGCGACGTTTGACTTTTTCAAACTAAAATTGGCTGGAATTTAGATTGGATGCCATGTCGCGTTTGGAGAGCCCCTGATGCGCCTAAACAGTGGAAACCCCCCACAAGTGACACCATTTTGGAAACTAGACCCCCTAAGGTACTTATCTAGATCTGTTGTGAGCACTTTGAACCCTCAAGTGTTTCACAAAAGTTTATAAAGCCTGGGTGTGAAAAAAAAAAAATCAATTTTCCACAAAAATGATTTTTTAGTCCCAAATTTTTGAATTTTCCCAAGGAAATTGGACCCCAAAAGTTGTTGTCCAATTTGTCCTGAGTACGCTGATACCCCATATGTGGGGGGGAGGAACTGTTTGGGCGCACGGCAGGGCTTGGAAAGAAGTAGTAAAGTTTTGGAATGCAGACGTTAATGGGGGTCATGTTCCGTTTGCAGTGCCCCAGATGAGCCTAAACAGTGGAAACCCCCCACAAGTGACCCCATTTTGGAAACTAGACCCCCTAAGGAACTTATCTAGATCTTTGGTGAGCACTTTGAACCCCCAAGTGCTTCACACAAGTTTATAATGCCCGGGCATGAAAATAAAAAATCCTATTTTTTTCCCACAAAAATTATCTTTTAGTCACTAATTTTTTATTTTCCCAAGGGTAACAGGAGAAATTGGACCACATAAGTTGTTGTACAATTTTTCCTGAGTACGCTGATACCCCATATGTGGGGGGGAACCACTGTTTGGGCGCACGGCAGAGCTCGGAATGGAAGGAGCACCATTTGACTTTTTCCAACCAAAATTGGCTGGAATTGAGTTTGGATGCCATGTTGCATTTGGAGAGCCCCTGATGTGCCTAAACAGTGGAAACCCCCCACAAATGACCCCATTTGGGAAACTAGACCCCCTAAGGAACTTATCTAGATTTTTGATGAGCAATTTGAACCCCCAAGTGCTTCACACAAGTTTATAACGTAGAGCCGTAAAATTTAAAAATCATATTTTTTCCACAAAAATGATCTTTTCACCCCAATTTTTATTTTTCCAAGGGTAACAAGACTCCAAAAGTTATTGTGCAATTTGTCCTGAGTGCGCTGATACCCCATATGTGGGGGTAAACCACTGTTTGGGTGCATGGCAGAGTTTGGAAGGGAAGGAGCGCCGTCTGACTTTTTCAACGCAGAATTGGCTGGACGCCATGTCGTGTTTGGAGAGCTCCTGATCTGCCTAAACAGTGGAAACCCCCATAAATGACACCATTTTGGAAACTAGACCCCTCAAGGAACTTATCTAGATGTGTGGTGAGAACTTTGAACCCCCAGGTGTTTCACTAAAGTTTATAACGTACAGCCGTAAAATAAATTTTTTTTTTTTTTTTCACAAAAATGATTTTTTCGCCCCCAATATTTTATTTTCACAAGGGTAACAGGAGAAATTGGACCCCAAAAGTTGTTGTCCAATTTGTCCTGAGTACGCTGATACCCAATATGTGGGAGAAAACTACTGTATGGGCGCACGTCAGGGCTCGGAAGGGAAGTAGTGACGTTTTGGATTGCAGACTTTGATGGAATGGTCTGGGTGCGTCATGTCACATTTGGAGAGCCCCTGATGCGCCGAAACAGTGGAAACCCCCCACAAGTGACCCCATTTTGGAAAATAGACCCCACAAGGAACTTATCTAGATGTGTGGTGAGCACTTTGAACCCCAAAGTGCTTCACAGAAGTTTATAACGCACAGCCGTAAAAATAAAAAATCTTTTTTTTTTTTGCAAACATTATTTTTTCGCCCCAATATTTTATTTTTACAAGGGTAACAGGAGAAATTGGACCCCAAAAGTTGTTGCCCAATTTGTCCTGAGTACGCTGATACCCAATATGTGGGAGAAAACTACTGTATGGGTACACGTTGGGGCTCGGAAGGGAAGTAGTGACGTTTTGGATTGCAGACTTTGATGGAATGGTCTGGGGGCGTCATGTCGCATTTGGAGAGCCCCTGATGCACCTAAACAGTGGAAATCCCCAACAAGTGACCCCATTTTGGAAAATAAACCCCACAAGGAACTTATCTAGGTGTGTGGTGAGCGCTATGAAGCCCCAAGTGCTTCACAGAAGTTTATAATGTACAGCCGTAAAAACAAAAAAATAATTTTTTTTGTACAAAAATGATATTTTCGCCCCCAGTTTTTTATTTTCCCAAGGGTAACAGAAGAAATAGGACAAATTGCACAATAACTCTTGGGTCCAGAGTACGCTGATACCCCATATGTGGGGATAAACTACTGTTTGGACGCATGGCAGAGCTCAGAAGTGAAGGAGCACCGTTTGACTTTTTCAACGCAGAATTGGCTGGAATTGAGATCAGACGCCATGTCACATTTGGAGAGCCCCTGATGTGCCTAAACAGCGGAATCCCCCCAATTCTAACTCCAACCCTAACCCCAACACACCCCTAACCCTAGTCCCAACCCTAACCACAAACCTAACTCTAACACACCCCTAATCCCAACCCTAACCCTAACTTTAGCACCAACCCTAACCCTAACCCTAATGGGAAAATGGAAATAAATACATTTTTTTAATTTTATTATTTTTCCCTAACTAAGGGGGTGATAAAGGGGGGTTTGATTTACTATTTATAGCGGGTTTTTATGATTGGCAGCTGTCACGCTAAAAGACGCTTTTTATTGCAAAAATAGTTTTTTGCATCGCCACATTTTGAGAGCTATAACTTTTGCATATTTTGGCCCACAGAGTCATGTGAGGTCTTATTTTTTGCGGTACGAGTTGACGTTTTTATTGGTACCATTTTTGAGCAGGTTACATTTTTTGATCGCTTTTTATTTCGATTTTTGGGAGGTTAGAATGAACAAAAATTAGCAATTCATGAATTTCTTTTGGGGAGGCGTTTTTATTGTTCCGCGTGTGGTAAAATTGATAAAGCAGTTTTATTCTTCGGGTCAGTACGATTATGGCGATACCTCATTTATATAATTTTTTTATGTTTTGGCGCTTTTATAGAATAAAAACAATTTTATATAAAAAATAATTATTTTTGCATCGCTTTATTCTGCGAGCTATAACTTTTTTATTTTTTCGCTGATGATGCTGTATGGCAGCTCGTTTTTTGCGGGACAAGATGATGTTTTCAGCGGTACCATGTTTATTTAT
This sequence comes from Oophaga sylvatica, assembly GCA_033576555.1. NCBI lineage: Eukaryota > Metazoa > Chordata > Amphibia > Anura > Dendrobatidae > Oophaga > Oophaga sylvatica. The sequence goes on from JARQOD010000003.1 coordinate 316,223,055, forward strand.
ATCGGTCTTTTTGATCGCGCGTTATTCCACTTTTTGTTCGGCGGTATGATGATAAAGCATTGATTTTTTGCTTCGTTTTTTTTTTTTTTTAAGGGGTTCACTAAAGGGGTTAACTAGTGGGACAGTTTTATAGGGGGGGTCGTTACGGACGCGGCGATACCAAATATGTGTACTTTTATTGTTTGTTTTTTTTTATTTACAGGAAGAAATGAATTTATTGGGGAAAATTTTTTTTTTTTTTTTTTATTTTGGATTTTTTTTTATAACATGTTTATTTTTATTTTTTTAACTTTTTTACTTTGTCCCAGGGTGGGACATCACTATATTTTATCAGATCGCTGGTGTGACAGTGTGCACAGCACTCTGTCACACCAGCGATCGCTCAGGCAGTGCAGCAGGCTTCTCAGTGCCTGCTCTCAGCAGGCACTGAGGAAGCCGCCTCCCTCCAGGACCCCGGCGCCATCTTGGATCCGGGTCCTGGGAGGGAGGAAGCCCTCAGAACAGCGCGATCACATCGCGCTGGTCTGAGGGTCTCAGGGGGGCGCGCAGGGAGCCCCCACCCTGCGCGATCCTCCCCTGTACCCCCAGTACACCGCGATCATGTTTGATCGCGGTGTGCTAGGGTTAATGTGCCGGGAGCGGTCCGTGACCGCTCCTGACACACAGTCACGGGTGTCAGCTGTGATAATCAGCTGACACCCGGCGGCGATTAGCTGCGCTCCCCTCAGGAGCGCAGCTGATCGCCTATGACGTACTATCCCGTCCATGGGCAGAATGGCACAGGTTTTATGGACGGGATAGTACGTCTAATGTCAGAGAGGGGTTAAAAAAAAACATTCTTGCCTTGTTGGTTAATTGTACATGAAGGAAAACAACAAAGACTAATGTAGAATGTATTGGGGGAGGTTGAGGAGACAATAAAGGCATACATGTTTAACCCAATGCATTGGAATAGCATTAATATATTTTTTTTGGGAAATACGTTTGGATTGACTAACAAATTGACAATGTTGTTAACCTTTTTTCTATTTTGGCAAATATGTATGTTTCACAACTTCCATGCTCTTCACCTTTTTAACTTTTGCCAGTGCCACACTTTCTCCTTCATAATCTTCAGCAGCAGCATCATCTTTCTCATCAAATTATTCTTCATCTTCACCTTCTTAATCTTCTTCTTAAACTTCTTGCTATTCATGTTTTTGTTTACATTACTCATATTGTTATTATTAAACTAATTAATCTTCTTCATATTCAAATTCTTCATCTTCTTCCTCTTCATCTTCTTCATCATATTCTTATTTGTGACAGAGATTCCTGTACTTGTAATCTGTAAAAGTATGAATTGTTCATCCTTCCGTTCTTGCTGTCACAAAAGATTTAAATTACAACAGTATTTGTCCGTGTTCAGTTTAGCCAGCAGCAGCAGGCATTTTCCAGGGGCACCACGAGGAAGAACGGACTCACCCCCATACACTGCTTAGTCTTCTTCTGCTTAGAATTTAGAGCATATATTTTGCTCTTCATTTTGGTCTTATACTTCATGTTCTTCTGCTTTTTGATCTTCTGCTTATTGTTCTTCTGTCTCTTGTTCTGTATCTTGTAGTTTGTCTTAACCTTCTTTGTCCTGTTGGTGATCTTCTTCTGGGTAATCTTTTATTTTTTCTTTGTGATGGTGTTCAGGCTGGTTGGCTTCATGCTCGTCGTCCTTGTTGTCGTCATCTTCTTCTGGGTGGTCTTTAAGGTCGTCTAATTTCCGAGAAACAGCTGACGTTATTGGAACCCTGACGGGTATCAGATGGAGCAAGAGACAATGGAAGTGACGAGGACCAGCTGACTGTGCTGGACCCCGGACGGGTAGCAGAAGAAAAAGAGGCAATGTCACAACCGAGTACCAGCTGACGTTACTGTGACACGGTTACTAAGCAGGAGGTACCTGTGCTCCAAAGCACTACCAAGGACCAGCAGACGTTGGTGGAACTCGGATACGGAGATGGAGGCACCTAGGCCAAAGGCACTGGGGAGAACCAGTTGACGGTACTGGACCCCGGACGGGTAGCAGAAGGAAAAGAGGCAATGTCACAACCGAGTACCAGCTGACGTTACTGTGACACGGTTACTAAGCAGGAGGTACCTGTGCTCCAAAGCACTACCAAGGACCAGCAGACGTTGGTGGAACTCGGATACGGAGATGGAGGCACCTAGGCCAAAGGCACTGGGGAGAACCAGTTGACGGTACTGGACCCCGGTAGGGTAGAAGAACGCACCCATGAAAATGTAAGTTGACAGGACGCAAGCCGTCCGCAGTTACCAAATCACACAGTCCTACAGTGGGTGCTTGTCCTATTGTCACAATGGAAACCGCCTTTATTTACATATCCCACAGCACACATAGGAATCACCTAAACTGCAGGCACCATAGAGTCGGCTAACCCGAATGCAACACGACAGCACAACTTATTGGAGGATAATTGACGTTCACACTGCCAGGAAACAGCTGTCGTGCTGTAACCAGGCTGGCCAGGAGTCAGTACCCCTGCCAATTACTTACGAGCAACAAATGGCGGTGTTGTAGCCCAGGGAGTAGAGTTCAGGTGGTAGAAAGATGAACATAACAGGAGACATGAAAAACGTTGCCAAACAGTTATTTAATCTGAAAACGGACATGCAAATTCAGGTGAGATCCATGCCTTGTTCATTTTCAGAAAAGTAAGCCGGTCTACATTCTCTGAGGATAGTCGCATGCGACGGTCTGTTACTACACCACCTGCAGCACTAAAGACACGTTCAGATAATACACTGGCAGCAGGGCAAGCCAGCACCTCCAATGCATACTGGCTAAGCTCTGGCCATGTATCCAACTTAGAGACCCAAAATTTGAAAGGGGAAGAGGCATCTGGGAGTACACTTAGAGGGAAAGCCAAGTAGTCTGTCACCATCTTACGGAAACGTTTCTTCCTGGTGACTGGAGCCGTCTCGGATGGTGTAGACTGTAACGGGTCTGGTGGGTGGAACTACTGACGAGACAGGTCAGGTTGGTGGAACCACAAAGCTTTATTATACAAGAGAGATTACTTGTAAGAGAGCGGGTGGCACCCGGGAAAAGGGCAGGGAATCACGGCAGGGGATATAGGTAGTCTCTGGACAAGCAGGTTTGTCACAGCAAGTGACCAAGGAAGTCTCTGGGCAGGCAGGTTGTAATGGTAAGTGACCGAGGCAGTCTCTGGGACAGGCAGGTTGTCACGGCAAGTGACCAAGGCAGTCTCTGGGACAGGCAGGTTGTCACGGCAAGTGACCAGGCAGTATCTGGACAGGCAGGTTGTCACAGCAAGTGACCAAGGCAGTCTCTGGGACAGGCAGGTTGTCACAGCAAGTGACCAAGGTAGTCTCTGGGACAGGCAGGTTGTCACAGCAAGTGACCAAGGCAGTCTCTGGGACAGGCAGGTTGTCACGGCAAGTGACCAGGCAGTCTCTGGACAGGCAGGTTGTCACGGCAAGTGACCAGGCAGTCTCTGGACAGGCAGGTTGTCACGGCAAGTGACCAGGCAGTCTCTAGACAGGCAGGTTGTCACGGCAAGTGACCAGGCAGTCTCTAGAACAGGGCAGGCATATACGACCTGATATGGTGGAGCCTCCAGGTAGGCTGCAGTCGGATGGCAGATGATCGCTCCCAGGTGAGCAGGCAAGAGCCGTGGATCTCTGCAGATGATGTCCGGACTTCCGGATGGAGCTGCAGTCGGATGGCAGATGATCGCTCCCAGGTGAGCAGGCAAGAGCCGGGGATCTCCGCAGATGATGTCCGAACTTCCGGATGGAGCTGCAGTCGGATGGCAGATGATCGCTCCTAGATGAGCAGGCAAGAGCCGGGGATCTCTGCAGATGACGTCCGAACCTCTGGATGGAACCACAGACGGATGGCAGACAGGCAAGCCGACAGGTAACAGGCAGGTAACTGGAATCAGGAGCTGATGGCTGAAACAGAGTTAGACTGCACAGGAACAACATTGCTCCGGCACCTACATTAAGGAGGAAGCCCTTAATATAGGGTGGAGTCCTCCAGCATTGGCTGGAGACTGATTTGGAAAATGCGCGCGGCTCCTTTAAGAGCGGGGGAGGGTGCGGGCGCGCGCCCTAAGGCCAGTAGCAGGGAAGGAGCGCGCGGGACCAGCAGGGCGGAAGGAGGACGCCGAGGATGCCAGAGGCGTGGAGGAGGCTGGAAGCACTGAGGACGCTGAGCGCAGGTGAGGAGAGCGACGTCCCTGTCTGGCAGCAGGCAGGGACGCGGGCGCTACAGTACCCCCCCCTCTAGGCCCCCCCTTCTTTAGGCCAGAAAGAAATTTAGCTAGGATAAGAGGGGCATGGATGTTCTCCCGAGGCTCCCAGGTTCTCTCCTCAGGACCAAACCCCTTCCAATCCACCAAAAAATAAGTCTTTCTTCCTACCCTTTTTGTGGCCAGAATGTTCTCTACCTCAAATTCATCATCAGCAGACACTGGAGCAGGAGGTGTACCTGTAGACTTAAAAAAAGAGTTAAGAACCACAGGTTTGAGGAGAGATACATGAAAAGAATTAGGAATTCTCAAATTGGCGGGGAGTTTCAATTTATAGGACACCGGATTGATCTGACTGATGATCTCAAAAGGACCGATGAACCGAGGACCTAACTTGTAGGACGGAATTTTGAGTCGAACATATTTGGACGAAAGCCAGACTTTGTCCCCAGGACGGAATTGAGGAGGATCCAGACGTTTTTTGTCAGCATGTCTTTTCATGCGCTCGGATGACTGAATGAGTGCGGACCGGGTACTCTCCCAGATGGAGGAGAATTCTCTAACCAGAGATTCCGCAGCTGGATTGTCCACAGAGATGGAAACAGGGACAGGGATCCGAGGGTGCTGACCGAAGACTACAAAAAACGGAGACTTGGTGGAAGATTCGCTCTCATGATTATTGTAGGAGAATTCGGCCCAAGGCAGGAGCTCCACCCAGTCAGAATGGTGGGCATTAACGAAGTGTCGAAGATAACTGGTCAAATTCTGATTTATTCGTTCAACTTGTTCATTGGACTGTGGGTGGTAAGCGGAGGAAAAATCCAGGGTGACGTCTAGCAACTTACAAGTGGCTCTCCAGAAACGTGAGGTGAACTGAACCCAACGATCCGACACAATGTGACGAGGCAGACCATGGAGACGGAAGATGTGGCGGATAAAGTCTTTAGCCAACTCGGATGCAGACGGAAGACCTGGCAGAGGAATGAAGTGAGCCATCTTGGAAAAGCGGTCAGTGACCACCCAAATGACTGTACAACCAGCAGAGACGGGAAGATCAGTAATGAAGTCCATGGCTATATGCTGCCAGGGGGCAGCGGGTACAGGAAGCGGAAGAAGACGGCCGGTAGGCAGGTGTCTCGGAACTTTGTTGCGGGCACAGGAAACACAGGCAGAAACAAAGTCTATTACGTCTTTGTGCAAGGTAGGCCACCAATAATGCCGGGTAATGAGTTGGAGGGTCTTTTTTTGACCAGCGTGGCCAGCGAGTTTAGAGGAGTGACCCCAATGTAGGATTCTCTTCCGATCGATTTCTGATACGAACGTCTTACCAGGAGGGAGACGATTTAGACTCACGGGAGCCACCTGCATCACTCTGGCGGGATCGATGATATGTTTAGGCTCATCTTCGAGATCCGACACCAGGAAAGACCGAGACAAGGCATCCGCCTTGACGTTTTTGTCAGCTGGGCGAAAATGCAAAAGAAAATCGAAGCGGGCAAAAAACAAGGACCACCGGGCTTGGCGAGGATTAAGTCTCTGTGCCTGCTGGAGGTATGCCAGATTTTTGTGGTCCGTGTAGATAATTACCGGATGAAGAGCCCCTTCGAGTAGGTAACGCCACTCCTCCAATGCCAACTTAATGGCCAATAACTCTCGATCTCCTATGGAGTAGTTGCGCTCGGAGGAGGAGAAGAGTTTGGAGAAGAAACCGCAGGATACCATCCTCCCGGATGACGATTTTTGGGTAAGAACCGCTCCGGCTCCAGCAGAGGAAGCGTCCACCTCCAGGAAGAACTGCTTGTTGCCATCCGGGCGATGCAGCACTGGAGCGGAAGAGAAGGCCTGTTTAAGAGAAAGGAAGGCCTCCTCTGCTTCGGTCGTCCACTGTTTGGGGTTAGCATCCTTGTGAGTGAGCGCTGAGATTGGAGCAGTCCTGGAAGAGAAGTGCGGTATGAAGAGACGGTAATAGTTGGCGAATCCCAGAAACCGCTGAATGGCCTTCAACCCCTCTGGTCGGGGCCATTTCTCGATGGCAGACAGTTTCTCTGGATCCATTCGTAGGCCTGTCTGAGAAATAATGTAGCCCAGAAACGGAAGCGAAGTCTGCTCAAAGAGGCACTTCTCATATTTGGCGAAGAGGTGATTCTGCCTGAGCCTGAGCAGAACCTGACGAACATCCCTCCGGTGAGACTGAAGATCCGGAGAGAAGACCAAGATGTCGTCAAGGTACACCACAACACAGGAGTAGAGGAGGTCCCGGAAGATGTCATTGACCAACTCTTGAAAGACTGCTGGAGCATTACAGAGACAAAAGGGCATCACCAGGTACTCGTAGTGGCCGTCCCGGGTGTTGAATGCCGTCTTCCATTCATCTCCTCGACGGATACGAACCAGGTTGTATGCTCCACGAAGATCTAGTTTGGTGAAGACTCTAGCCCCTCTAAGACGATCAAACAGTTCTGGAATGAGCGGAAGAGGGTACTTATTCTTCACCGTGATCGAATTTAAGCCTCTGTAGTCAATACAGGGACGGAGAGATCCGTCTTTCTTTTTAACGAAGAAAAAACCTGCTCCCGCTGGGGAGGTAGATTTCCGGATGAATCCCTTTGCTAAGTTCTCCTCGATATATTCGGACATCGACCTGGTCTCAGCAGCAGACAACGGGTAAATACGCCCACGGGGAGGCGTAGTACCGGGCAACAGGTCAATCGGGCAATCATATGGTCTATGCGGGGGTAATGTCTCTGCTTCCTTTTTATTGAAGACATCAGCAAATGACCAATATGGAATCGGGAGTCCAGGTAGATTAGCAGGTGTAGGAGAAGAATAGATAGGATGAACAGGTACCAGACACGTTTTATGACAGTCCTGTCCCCAGCGAAGAACCTCTCCACTCTGCCAATCGAGCACAGGTGCATGTTTTTGAAGCCAAGGCAGACCTAGTAAGAAAGCATGAGAGAGTCCGGGTAAAACATGAAACGAGATGCTCTCAGAATGCAACATTCCCACCTGCAGGGTTATGACTTCGGTGATAAGTCGGATGGGATGAGGTAGGAGGCCCCCATCCACAGCAGCAACAGATACAGGTTCAACAAGAGGTTTGGTGGGAATGTGATACTTCTCTACTAGAGCCTGTGACACGAGATTCCCAGCTGCTCCAGAATCAAGTTGGGCCATTTCGAAGTGGCGGTTCTTACCGAGCAGAATTGAAACCGACAGCAGCAGGGATGAAGAGGATTTATTTTTGTCTAGATTGACCTCTCCGAGCGAACCTAGACACAGGCGTTTCCCGACTTCTCCGGACAGGTTTGGATCCAGTGCTCCTTACTGCCGCAGTAGAAGCAACTTTTCTCGGCACGGCGTGAGTCCTGACGGGCTTTGACCATCTTGGTCTGGTCGACCTGCATAGGCTCAACAGTGTGCACCTGAGGAGAAACGGAAGAGGTTATGGATCTCTGACACGAGGGTGCAAGATGGGAAAAAATTTTTTACGGGTGATCTCTTTGGCTCGTTCCTGGAACCGTAGATCAATTCGATTGGCAAGATTTATTAAATCATCTAGAGAGGTTGGAATGTCCCGACCGGCAAGTTCGTCTTTAATACGGCCGGACAGACCCTCCCAGAAGACCGAAATTAGAGCTTCATTGTCCCAAGCTAGTTCTGAGGCTAAAGTCCGGAACCGTATGGCATATTGACCAACGGTGAGGCTCTCCTGACGGAGACGCAGCAGAGATGATGCAGAGGAAGTCTTCCGTCCAGGTTCGTCGAATATCTTCCGGAAGGCCGATAGAAAAGCAGGCAGGTCAGATACCAGAGGATCCTCTCTCTCCCAGAGAGGATTAAGCCAGGCCAGGGCCTCTCCGGTGAGATGGGACATGATGAAGGCAATTTTGGCCCGATCAGAGTTAAACTGGTGTGCCAGGAGTTCAAAATGCAGGGTGCACAGATTAATGAAACCCCGAGCCAGAGCAGGATCGCCTCCAAACCTAGGAGGAGCTGACAGTCGGGGTCCGGGAATGGAAACCACGGAATTGGAAATCAGCGGGACTGACGGATTATGAGTCATGGCTCCAGCGATGGTTGCTGGTGATGAATTCAGAGTGTCCAGACGGGAATTGACGTTCCGCAGGTGACCCAGGATGGCCTCCTGTTGAGACCTCTGGCGAGACAGCTCATGACACAGTTCCGGGAGTGAAGGGGTTTGGGTGCCACCGGGTTCCATGGCCGGAGCAAACTGTAACGGGTCTGGTGGGTGGAACTACTGACGAGACAGGTCAGGTTGGTGGAACCACAAAGCTTTATTATACAAGAGAGATTACTTGTAAGAGAGCGGGTGGCACCCGGGAAAAGGGCAGGGAATCACGGCAGGGGATATAGGTAGTCTCTGGACAAGCAGGTTTGTCACAGCAAGTGACCAAGGAAGTCTCTGGGCAGGCAGGTTGTAATGGTAAGTGACCGAGGCAGTCTCTGGGACAGGCAGGTTGTCACGGCAAGTGACCAAGGCAGTCTCTGGGACAGGCAGGTTGTCACGGCAAGTGACCAGGCAGTATCTGGACAGGCAGGTTGTCACAGCAAGTGACCAAGGCAGTCTCTGGGACAGGCAGGTTGTCACAGCAAGTGACCAAGGTAGTCTCTGGGACAGGCAGGTTGTCACAGCAAGTGACCAAGGCAGTCTCTGGGACAGGCAGGTTGTCACGGCAAGTGACCAGGCAGTCTCTGGACAGGCAGGTTGTCACGGCAAGTGACCAGGCAGTCTCTGGACAGGCAGGTTGTCACGGCAAGTGACCAGGCAGTCTCTAGACAGGCAGGTTGTCACGGCAAGTGACCAGGCAGTCTCTAGAACAGGGCAGGCATATACGACCTGATATGGTGGAGCCTCCAGGTAGGCTGCAGTCGGATGGCAGATGATCGCTCCCAGGTGAGCAGGCAAGAGCCGTGGATCTCTGCAGATGATGTCCGAACTTCCGGATGGAGCTGCAGTCGGATGGCAGATGATCGCTCCCAGGTGAGCAGGCAAGAGCCGGGGATCTCCGCAGATGATGTCCGAACTTCCGGATGGAGCTGCAGTCGGATGGCAGATGATCGCTCCTAGATGAGCAGGCAAGAGCCGGGGATCTCTGCAGATGACGTCCGAACCTCTGGATGGAACCGCAGACGGATGGCAGACAGGCAAGCCGACAGGTAACAGGCAGGTAACTGGAATCAGGAGCTGATGGCTGAAACAGAGTTAGACTGCACAGGAACAACATTGCTCCGGCACCTACATTAAGGAGGAAGCCCTTAATATAGGGTGGAGTCCTCCAGCATTGGCTGGAGACTGATTTGGAAAATGCGCGCGGCTCCTTTAAGAGCGGGGAGGGGTGCGGGCGCGCGCCCTAAGGCCAGTAGCAGGGAAGGAGCGCGCGGGACCAGCAGGGCGGAAGGAGGACGCCGAGGATGCCAGAGGCGTGGAGGAGGCTGGAAGCACTGAGGACGCTGAGCGCAGGTGAGGAGAGCGACGTCCCTGTCTGGCAGCAGGCAGGGACGCGGGCGCTACAGTGACCTTGCTGGCGCTGTCACAAAACTTTGCCACATTTGTAACATACAGTTCTTGCCCTGTGCAGAGGCGCTGCTTCTGCTCCCTCTTGTTGTAGAGGTGTCTACACTGCCTCGACGCACAGAGCTGCTTTGTAAAGCAGTAGCAGCAGCAGCAGCTTTCTCGGCTGGAATGTACAACAGTATGGATTGCACCAGTGTGTCTTGGTACTCCTGCATTTTACGGTCCCGGTTCACCGGTGTGATGAGGGTTTTAAGTTGTCCCGGTAGCGAGGGTCTAGGAGGGTGTACACCCAATAATCTGACGTGGTGAGAATGTGGGCGATGCGGCGGTCGTTTCTCAGGCACTGAAGCATGAAATCAACCATGTGCTGCAGACTCCCAACTGGCCAACTGTCACACTGTCTAATGATATGTATACAATGTCAGTAAACTATTAATACAGGAACAACACTCTATACAACAACTAGTATAGCAACATCAGCATGTAAGTATAGAATAGATTTACCTGACACGATATCTGCTGAACTCAGGGTTAATCTTGAGGACTTGATGAGCTGAAACAGGAAAGAGGTGGACCGGGATCTAACCTGACCCTAAACTGGGGTCCTAACTAATCCCTCACCTTGGAGGTACTGATAATGGTTCAGAGGTCCAAGTCTCCAACCTAACCCTGTCTCCTATCAGACCATGAACCCTGTAATCAGTCCTAAGAAGGATCCTGACTACCACCAAAGGGATATGGGCTGATCTCAGCTAAATACACAGATTAGACATATAAGACAGACAGGATAACACTCGCTTGCATACACACTCAAACACCAAAGGAACATAAATGGTCTGGGAAATAAACTCTAACCAAGTTGAGCTTAGAACAACTAAGGAGCTCACAACTAAAGTCTATACAGATTCATTCCTATCTGTGGTCTGCATGAAGGTTTCACTGGCAACTCCCCAAGCAGACAACCAGGAATTTAAAGGAAACCAATCAACAAATAATCAATTGCAGCCGGGAGAAACTGCACCCAGTCCCAGAACCGAGCACAGACAGAATTAACTCCCTAGCTGCCAAACACAAAGAAACAGCAGCTCAGCTGTGAGAAGTCAAAATGTGCAACCGCGA